>OX336389.2:129726577-130326577 GCA_946902985.2 Meconema thalassinum
TTGCTCATGAGACCCACACATTGCATGTTGTACCATCATACAGCTAGACTTTCAGCATTTGTGGTCCAGATTGCAGTACACACCACTACCTCTAATACCCAGTAGCACGTCCTCTTGCATTGATGCATGCCTGTATTCGCCGTGGCATACTATCCACAAGTTCATCAAGACACTGTTGGGCCAAATTGTCCCACTCCTCAACGACAATTCGGCGTAAATCTCTCAGAGTGGTTGGTGGGTCAAGACGTCCATAAACAGCCCTTTTCAACATATCCCAGGCATGTTCGATAGGGTTCATGTCTGGCGAACATGCTGGCCACTGTAGTCGAGCGATGTCGTTATCTTGAAGGAACGCATTCACAAGATGTGCACGATGAGGTCGAGAATTGTCGTCCATGAAGACAAATGCCTCTCCAATATTCTGACGATATGGTTGCACTATGGGTCGGAGGATGTCATTCAGGTATCGTAAAGCCGTTTCGGAGCCTTCCATGACCACCAGTGGCGTACGTCGGCCCCACATAATGCCACCCCAAAACATCAGGGAACCACCACCTTGCTGCACTCGCTGGACAGTGTGTCTAAGACGTTCAGCCTGACCAGGGTGCCTCCAAACACGTCTCCGACGATTGTCTGGTTGAAGGCATATGCGACACTCATCGGTGAAGAGAACGTGATGCCAATTCCGTGGGGTCCATTCAGCATGTTGTTGGGCCCATCTGTACCGCGCTGCATGGTGTCGGGGTTGCAAAGCTGGACCTCGCCATGGACGTCGGGAGTGAAGTTGCGCATCATGCAGCCTATTGCGCACAGTTTGAGTTGAAACACGACGTCCTGTGGCTGAACGAAACGCATTATTCAACATGGTGGCATTGCTGTCAGGGTTCCTCCGAGCGGCAATCCGTAAGTAGCGGTCATCCACTACAGTATTAGCCCTTGGGCGGCCTGAGCGAGGCCTGTCATCGACAGTTCCTGTATCTCTGTACCTCCTCCATGTCCGAACAACATCGCTTTGGTTCACTCTGAGACGCCTGGAAACTTCCCTTGTTGAGAGCCCTTCTTGACACAAAGTAACAATGCGGACGCGATCGAACTGCGGTATTGACCTTCTAGGCATGGTAGAACTACAGACAACATGAGCAGCGTACCTTCGTCCTGGTGGAATGACTGGAACTGATCGGCTGTCGTACCCCCTCCGTCTAATAGGCCCTGCTCATGCATGGTTGTTTACATCTTTGAGCAGTTTTAGTGACATCTATGAACAGTCAAAGGGACTGTATCTTGGATACAATATACACAGTCAACGTCTATATGCCGGAGATCTGGGAACCGAGGTGATGCAAAACTTTTTTTGATGTGTGTATTTTAGACATCATATTGACATTCGTCACAATAATAATTCAAAAGATCACAGGTTAATATATTTAAACTACATTAATAATAATGCAACATCTATAGAAGTGCCTCAGACCAACTATCAATTATATCTGTAAATAAGATTGACTCGTTTTCCAAGTTTTCACAAACTTATGTAATCTAAATATGGAATATATTGAACCCGCTGAGCTATGGTTCATGTGATATTTTTTTTTATGACAGAGCATTTATGAGGGGATGTTGTACTTTTGAACACACCCAGGAAGCCACGTGAAGCTGAGAGATCACGCGATACTTTGAAGTAGCGGTGAATCGCACTTTTGACTTTGCTGTAAACTGCTAATTATTATCTGAGGTCTTATTAATTATTTTTATCTTTCCTACGAGACTCAGAATATTCCATTTCGTCATGCTGCATTATTAAAACACTTTGGAGAATGTTTATTTTTACTTTAGGTAAGGTAATACCCTTGCAGATACGCAAAAAGGAACGTAAGTAGTCGCTCAACGTTTTCGTTTTGACGACCTACTTTCTAGAGACACCCAGTACCGGAGCACTGCGTCTTGAGAATCCGCCTTGTGTAGGCGTGGAATTACATTTGTCCTACGAGACGTAGAAGAATATCCGCTGTTTAGCGTTAAAAGGGATTATAAGGTGCCATCGAGCAAGCAAATACTAATATTCACTGTCGATGAAGTCCAGTGAATTAAATAAGAAGCTTGGGAAATAATTATTGGCAAGTATAGTGTATTGCACAACATTGCTGTGACATCACATATTACCCACGCGTATGTGGAGGGCAGATGCCTAGTGGAAATATACAGGTAATAGTGTTACAATTATCCTGAATAAGTGTGATTATAATTGTGTGAGATATTTAAATTGCCAAAGTGGAAATTTCATCTTTGAAACGTCGTATAATTCACGGATGCTGCGTGATACAAAAGTAGCGTCACTAGCACGTGCAGCATTATAAAATTGTATTAGCTCACATGCTAATCCACATCTGCAAGATTAAGGCTGTGTCGTATTTTATAATTGAAGCCTATAATAGTCACGACGGACATTATAATTTTGGAAGTGAGAGGATGAATAATCACGCAACTTATTTCGTTACCCACGTGATTGGACTTTTATTCACCATGGTTGAAGCAGTCACCATGGGCTAATACCATCCCAGTATGGGGGGGGGGGGGTGACGTTTCTACAGGAACCAGCATGATGGTGGAACTTCCAGAACGATGAACGAGAGGGAAGGAGCCAAAATGCCATTTCCAGGCATATCCACGAAGATGTCGACAGGGACAAATCGAACCCTGGTCTTTGGGGGAGTCCAGATGGGAATCCTGATGAGGAGGATACCGATCCAGAGAGCCAGAGAGGTTTATGTACAACCCTTGTTGTGGAATAGAGAGCTGAGTGAGAGCTCCTCCATTTCGTGAGTTTTTGTCACACCCCTTCTTTGTTCTAGTTTCTGGTGGTATAGTAGTTTTAATGTAGTTTGTGAATCAACCACACTCAGTGTCAGCCATTTTTCTAGGTAGGGATGTAACTAGATTAGTTAGATGTCATTTATTTCAGTTTAGAGTGAGACACCCTTGGGGTCAGACATTTTGGTCAGCCCTGGTGCAGCTTGGTGAACGTCGTGGAACGTCAATGCCTATCATTTTGCTGAACCTGATCGTAGTCATTTTGAGGCTATTTTGTTCAACCCTACTTGGGGTAATTTTCAAGTCTTTGCTGACTGTAGTTAAGGCAATCAGATGCCTTGGTTATTAATTGACTGCATTCTTCGCAGCCATCCTTTGTTACACCCCTGACTGTCGTTAGAACGGTCGTATCATTTAGGTAGTCGACAGTAACTACCAGTTTGTAATTGCATTATATTTCATTTTGAATAAGCTCAGAAGCTATTCTTGGTCATGTTTGAACCTAACAACTAGAAGGAATGTTTCGTTGCCTAGCATCGAACGCGGTTCCCAACGTATCATTAAGCAGATCTAGTGTGTGAATCTGTGCCACATTTATCATATTTTTCTTGTGTCGTGTGAGACACGTTTTTGTTTGATGTTCTAGCAACTACTGAGTTGCATTTTTAAAGCAAAGAGCTTCAGTTATTGTAAGTTTACTTTCATTTAGACGTCTTTGGTAGAAAGACGGAAGTGTATTACTATACTCAGATTTATAGCGTGCATTTGATACACGGACTCTGTAGAGATCCGTAACATATGGTAAAGTTTTTTATGAACCGGCCAAGTGCAGGTTTTGTATTGATTAAATCGCCGGCCTTGAATAGACTGGTTATGTAACCCAGTTACCTAGAGCACGCCTGCTTCATTGTGAGACAAAACTACTATAGACGAGGACAGAGTACAATTTGTATTCGCTTTTCCTTTCATTGCTACTTTGCTTATGGAAATCAGTTTCCACTTTTGTATTTGATCACTTGTTTTATGGATCGGTTTTTGTTAGTTTAACGCTCTGTTGCGTGTATTGTCGTATGACAGGTACAGTTATGTAAGGTTTTCTATAGGATGGTGAAGTCTACCCTGTTATAGCAGGATGTTATTGTATGCTTTGTCCGGGGATGATCCCGTTGACCAGATGTTACTGGAAGGTAACTGTTGTACAGGCATATCCCAGTGTTATTGAACGCGAGCTTAGCGCCGCTGGTAACCCGTGTTATTGTGTGTCCGAGTTGTTATACTCGTTGATTATATTCCGACTGTTGAGTCGAGGCTTTTTGGTGGAGAATGATCTCAGTTGGAGACACTCCGTGCCCAGGCTATTGTCAATGTTATTCGCCATAAACCTACGATAAACCTATAAACCGACATTCTAATAATAAAATGCATAATTGTTGTAAAACAAGCCTAACTAACGATTCTTTCTATATAACTTTGTTCTTTGCATTCTGGAACTGTTGACATAGCCGTGCAGTTGAAGATAATTTCCTTGTGAGGAAATGACTAGGACAGTTGACATTTTTGTAGCGACCTGAAGCATGTGCGAACCTAGAGTTCGTAGCTTGTGGAGCTCAGGCCATGCGATGTCAGACGTGGTCTCAACCGCGCATTCGTCACCGTAACTATTCACATTAGATGACTATGGTTTACAAAGAGTAAACCAAGGTGTAGGCAGGAATTTTTAATAAAACTACTGTGTCTATTTCGTTATTAATTTATGATGTCAAGTGTATTAAACCCTACATGTTACTTTATTGTGTGCTGTTAGCACATAGTTATTAAGCATAATGAAATTGTTTGTTTTTCATGGCTGTACACTTAGCTTTTGGATGTAATTGTTTTCTTTTACGGACGTCATCGCCGTAAATTTTGTTAATTGATAGGACTTAGCTAGTTGAATTAATGTTAAATTTAAATGTCGAAATGGTACCATCCTAACCTAGATTTGTTTTGCTACCCTGTTAAATGTAAATTCAGATATTAGCTTGATCTTGTAACTTGAACTAGGGACTTGCGTCGTGCCATATTCCTAGCGTTGCTGTTGTTGCTTTATCATTGTGAGTTAGATCTTTCGCGAGGGTTTTCAGTAACTTCTCAGGGAGGGGACCTGTTCTTTATCTTAGTTTATTTATTAATTTGCGGACTAGCCGATTATAACCCTCCGAACTAGGCTAGGGGCTTGTGAATTATAATAAATTTTCACGGTGTTTTACATGAGTCTGGATGTTTATTTTCTCAGTCTAGTTTTAAGGTGAACCTTTCCTTAGGCGGTCTATGACCATCGTCACCATGTACCACGATCCCTGTGGACTACGGACTCTCGTGCCGCTTTAGCCTTTTTGGAAGGTCACCTGATCCTCACGGTACTTTTTATTCGATTTATGTGTCGTTAGTTGAGTCATCGTGGTTGTTGACATCAACTAAACGGTCTCATAAAATGGCGTCCAACTCATGTGCCGACGTTAACGTGGTGACCCTCAGTACCATGTTATTTTTTTGAGGATCCTAATGTTGATTAATGGTAAATTGACAGGACTGGGACGAACTTAGAAAGTCGTACTGCAGATCAATTGACCGCATGGCATTCATGTTTGATAGAAGTCCATGGGGTGAGGCTTTAGTGTTGAATAAATGAAGGATAGGATTTTCTTTGATGATGCCTCATCCTAAGTAAATGTAATACTTTGCTTTGCTCACCGTTGTCTTTGTAAATGTAGAAGCACTTAGTTTGCATACTCCAGCTGTACCCGTGATATTTATATAAATGAAGCAAGCTTTATACCACCAAGTAACTAATCATAGCTGTAAGTTCCAGTAGAAATTGATCCCTCACTTTCTCATATATTTCTTATCTATGGATGAGGAAACTATTCGTCGTGTGTTTGGAGAGATGATGGCAGGTGTGAATGCCAATCTTCAACAGATTACTGCTGACTTAGGTCAGAATACTCAGGCTGTAAATACTGTCAGTGGTCATGTGGACCAGGTTAGACAGGAAGTCAACAATGTCAGTGGTCATGTGGACCAGGTTAGATAGGACTTAGAGATTAACACTCAGTCTATGAACAATGTAAGACAGGACTTAGAGATTAACACTCAGTCTATAAACAATGTAAGACAGGACTTAGAGATTAACACTCACTCTGTAAATAATGTTAGGGCTGATTTAACTCAAGTCAGGGCAGACATGGACACATATAGGATCGAAGCGAGAAATGATCTGACGACAGGTTTAGCAGCTGTTAGGGTTGATGTCATACGACACCATCAGGAGGCTAACCAGCGCGTAGATTGCTTAACCGACCAGATGAATAGAGCTAGGGAGGAGGTGCAAAACCGATTGGAGGAGCACACAGCTCAAATTCAGACAACCTTGAATAAAGTCCAGATAGACATGAGAGCAGATCTGGAACATACCAGGGAAGAATTCGGGACTCGACTAGATCACGTCGAAGGATTTATCGGAAATGTGAAGAAGGACATGGCAACCATGAACGTTGGTTTAATCTTGATGAGAGGAGCTGCCAATGCCGTTAATAACAACGTGAAGACTATCGTTGATGGCATGATGGGGATTAAAGAGGAACTTAACACCAACAGGAGAAACATTTCTGAATTGACGGAAACCGTAGCCAGTCTACGTGAGACAGTTGATGTTCATCATGAGGAACACAAAATTGACCTCATGTTATTGAGAGGTGACCTCAACGAACACGAAGCTACAGTCGAGGCTAAGGTAGCCGAGGTTAGAGACGATGTGGGTAAAATCCAAGAAAATATGTCCAGAGTTGAAGGAGATATCGATTCCTTACAAAAGAGATTTGAGGAAGTCGCGGTAACCGAGAGGTTAGACCTCAGTTATAACCTTAGGACGGCCATATGCGAGGTAGACACAAACCTCAAGGGAAAGGTTGACAGGATCGAGCTGCAATTGAACGACTTAGGCAACAAAGTCGCAGCCAGAACCATCCCAGGTCTTGAAGTAATAGAAAGACGCCTGGACAGACTCGAGACGACTCCAAGAGAGAGACACGTACACCCACAGATGGGAGAATCTCAGGAAACGCCTATATCTCAATCAGGAGGAATGATGCCTACCCATTTCCAACCCAGCGCGCCTATGGAATCGCAACCGTCACAATTCACTAATATAGCGCAAGGTCAGACCTTGAACTTTAACGCTCACCCGTTTCAACCAGCATCTAATCGAA
Organism: Meconema thalassinum; assembly: GCA_946902985.2. Classification (NCBI taxonomy): domain Eukaryota; kingdom Metazoa; phylum Arthropoda; class Insecta; order Orthoptera; family Tettigoniidae; genus Meconema; species Meconema thalassinum. The sequence continues at coordinate 129,733,633 of OX336389.2, forward strand.
TTAGTCATGAGACTAACACTCCTACGCAGAGTTACATGCAAAATACTTTCAGACCCGCGAATACGCAGGGAAATGTCACCATAATTCGTTCAAGAGAGGAGCAACCAGCTCGCTTCTCGGGAACTGGGAGCGGTGTTACTCCAGTGGAATTCCTAGCAAATGTCGAAAGCTACTTACGTGATACTATGGTAACTCCAGAGAGGGAACTAAGAGTTATAGAGCGACTGCTTGAGGGACAAGCCGGTACCTGGTTCAGAGCATTCCGATACTCATTCACAGGCTACCAAGACTTTAAGGAAGCGTTATTAAGAACATATTGGTCGAGCGACATCCAGCAGAGCATCCGAGCTGAGATGTACACTCGAAGGTACAGTTCTAATACACCTACTCGTTATGCGAATTACTTCGCAATACAGCTCGCGAAGCTCCGTTGTCTTCAGCCTCCGTTGTCCGAACAAGATTTGGTGAACACAATTGTTTGGCAGTACCCTGCGGATGTACAACGTGTGTTAATCGCTGCAGGGGCATCCACTTTCCAGCAGTGTGACCAGATACTGCGAAGGTTGGACGCTAACACAGAACAGTTTCCTACACACCGTCAGCAGAAGGCTGATAGGCGCGAGGATAGACATATGAATCTGACGACTGTTGATAAAGTGAGCCAGACGCCACAACAAACACAAACCACAGAGGATTCTGGGCGACGTGATAACAATTACAGTTATAACAGGAGAGAATGGAACAACACTCCGTATACTCGAAATCAACATGATGACCGGCGAAGTCATTGGGACCGGCGATTCGACCGAAGGACGGACGACAACCGACGTCATGAAAACAACCGCCGAGGGAATGAAGGAAGAAATCAGCAACACGGACGTATCCGTAGAGACTATCGATATAGTGGGGATTACGACAGAAATCGAGACCCTAGATACCAGCCAGACAGGGATTGGAAAGGAAGAGCGCGGGAGAGCCGTGAGTACCTCCAACAATTGAGAGAATTGCAGATCCAAGAAGAGGGAGAACGGAACCCTACTTCGAGGGAAAATAGACATTCGGCGCAGGAGACGGAGCAGAACCAGCCCAGTACTTCTCGCCATGACAGAAAAAAAAACTCCGAAAAATCAATAGATTCTTGTTTGGTTGAGCACCGAGTAACTGCCTCTATATTACTCTGGGAGCCAATCCAAGAAGACTTGTTGGACGAACGACGAACGACGAACCACAATTATGAATTAACACGTCTACCCAAGATTGTAGCCACCTTGAATGAAGTCAGTGTAGTCATACTCATCGATACTGGGGCGATGATTAGTGTAATTTCCGCCGATTGCCATGCCAGACTTAGAGCAAACTCTGAGGTGACGGAGTTGCCCATTTCAGCTATAAGAGTCAGAGGTGTCATACCTGACCGCGTTGTAACGTGCAAAATCCAGATTTTGTGTACTGTGAAGGTTTCGAGCCACGTGTACTTGCACGAATTTCTCGTAATGAAGGGCCTGCATCATGATGCCATTTTAGGCGCAGACTTCATTAGAAAATATGATGGAATCATTGACATGGGACGGAATACGGTAGAGTTCAAGCCGAACGAACCCATTCAGATGAGCCTAATTGAAGAAGAACCGGAATTCCTATCCGAAGTAGAAGTAGTCGAAGCATTAAAGGGCAAGGAAATTGAGGCGACACTAGATGCCGACGAAGAGGCAGAATCGTTATCAGCACCCACACATGAGGATCTTGAGGCAATACTGAACGAATACCGAGATATATTCGACACCACACCTGGTGAGATATTAGACTACGAGTATGATCTTGTATTACTGGACGATTCCCCATTCCAGAAAAGGATCTATCCGATTGCCGAGAAACATCTCGAAGAAGCTGCTAAGAAGATCCATGAGATGGAAGCAGCAGGTACAATCAAGAAATCACCGACTCCTTTCTTGAATCCCATAATACCTGTGGTTAAGGTAGATGGAAGCTTGAGACTTTGTCTTGATGCCAGAGCCTTGAATGAACGCCTAGCTCCTGACCACGACAGACCGCCCAAGATTAGGGACATTCTCAGGAAGTTCAAAGGAAAAAGGATATTTTCATCATTAGACTTGGTTCAGTCTTATTACCATATCAGATTATCTGAGCATACTCAGAAATATACTGGATTCTTGTTTGATCAGACTACTTATGTATTCCAAAAACTACCATTTGGATTGAAAAATGCCGGAGCCGCATTAATCAGAGCACTTGATGCCAAGCTGACTCATGAAGTGAAGCAGAAAGTAATATGTTATGTGGATGACATAATCATAGCTTCGGGAACAGAAGAAGAGCATTTAAAGACATTGTGCCTTGTTTTTGAGAATCTCCGACAGGCAAATTTTAAGGTCAAGTTTGACAAGTGTCGATTTTTTCAGGAAGAAGTGAAATTCGTAGGACACATAATCAATGGAGAAGGATATAGACCGAATCCAGCAAAGATTAGAACTGTTGCTGCATTTCCAACACCAACCCGTGTGAAACACGTGAGACAATTCTTAGGAATTCTCCAATTCTTTGCTGCTCATTGTGAGAAGTATTCCGAAACTGTTGCACCACTGCAAGGATTATTGAAAAGGAACTGCAGGTGGAACTGGAATGATGAATGCGAGATAGCTTTCAGGAGAGCTAAACAGATGCTTGTGGACTCAATTCAGTTAGAATATCCAGATTACTCTCGGAACTTTATTCTAGAAACTGATGCATCTGCCATTGGTATAGGAGCCATTTTACTGCAAGAAGATGATGAGAAGAAACGTCATTACATCGCTTTCTTAAGCCGACGTTTAAGAGCACATGAATCTCACTACTTCACGACCGAGATAGAAGCACTTGCAATTGTTTACGCACTTGAATACTGGCAGAAACTTCTGTTAGGTCAGAGGATTATTGTGAGAACCGATCATCATGCGTTGACCTTCATCTTGAGAACAAGACTGGCAAGCGACAGGATCACACGTTGGACGCTGTTTCTCCAACAGTTCGATTTGGAAATAGTTTATCGACCAGGCAGAGAGAATGTGTTGGCCGACATCCTCAGCCGGAATCCTGAAGCTACTGTTAATGCCATAGACATCGAGGGAGAACGCATTGGAACCTTTAATGCAGCCAATCTAAAAAAAATATCACTCTTGAATGAATTTCAAAGCAAATAAAAATGTTATCCCAACATTTTATTTGAAACGACAGAGAGGCAGATGAACCCGCTGAGCTATGGTTCATGTGATATTTTTTTTATGACAGAGCATTTATGAGGGGATGTTGTACTTTTGAACACACCCAGGAAGCCACGTGAAGCTGAGAGATCACGCGATACTTTGAAGTAGCGGTGAATCGCACTTTTGACTTTGGTGTAAACTGCTAATTATTATCTGAGGTCTTATTAATTATTTTTATCTTTCCTACGAGACTCAGAATATTCCATTTCGTCATGCTGCATTATTAAAACACTTTGGAGAATGTTTATTTTTACTTTAGGTAAGGTAATACCCTTGCAGATACGCAAAAAGGAACGTAAGTAGTCGCTCAACGTTTTCGTTTTGACGACCTACTTTCTAGAGACACCCAGTACCGGAGCACTGCGTCTTGAGAATCCGCCTTGTGTAGGCGTGGAATTACATTTGTCCTACGAGACGTAGAAGAATATCCGCTGTTTAGCGTTAAAAGGGATTATAAGGTGCCATCGAGCAAGCAAATACTAATATTCACTGTCGATGAAGTCCAGTGAATTAAATAAGAAGCTTGGGAAATAATTATTGGCAAGTATAGTGTATTGCACAACATTGCTGTGACATCACATATTACCCACGCGTATGTGGAGGGCAGATGCCTAGTGGAAATATACAGGTAATAGTGTTACAATTATCCTGAATAAGTGTGATTATAATTGTGTGAGATATTTAAATTGCCAAAGTGGAAATTTCATCTTTGAAACGTCGTATAATTCACGGATGCTGCGTGATACAAAAGTAGCGTCACTAGCACGTGCAGCATTATAAAATTGTATTAGCTCACATGCTAATCCACATCTGCAAGATTAAGGCTGTGTCGTATTTTATAATTGAAGCCTATAATAGTCACGACGGACATTATAATTTTGGAAGTGAGAGGATGAATAATCACGCAACTTATTTCGTTACCCACGTGATTGGACTTTTATTCACCATGGTTGAAGCAGTCACCATGGGCTAATACCATCCCAGTATGGGGGGGGGGGTGACGTTTCTACAGGAACCAGCATGATGGTGGAACTTCCAGAACGATGAACGAGAGGGAAGGAGCCAAAATGCCATTTCCAGGCATATCCACGAAGATGTCGACAGGGACAAATCGAACCCTGGTCTTTGGTGGAGTCCAGATGGGAATCCTGATGAGGAGGATACCGATCCAGAGAGCCAGAGAGGTTTATGTACAACCCTTGTTGTGGAATAGAGAGCTGAGTGAGAGCTCCTCCATTTCGTGAGTTTTTGTCACACCCCTTCTTTGTTCTAGTTTCTGGTGGTATAGTAGTTTTAATGTAGTTTGTGAATCAACCACACTCAGTGTCAGCCATTTTTCTAGGTAGGGATGTAACTAGATTAGTTAGATGTCATTTATTTCAGTTTAGAGTGAGACACCCTTGGGGTCAGACATTTTGGTCAGCCCTGGTGCAGCTTGGTGAACGTCGTGGAACGTCAATGCCTATCATTTTGCTGAACCTGATCGTAGTCATTTTGAGGCTATTTTGTTCAACCCTACTTGGGGTAATTTTCAAGTCTTTGCTGACTGTAGTTAAGGCAATCAGATGCCTTGGTTATTAATTGACTGCATTCTTCGCAGCCATCCTTTGTTACACCCCTGACTGTCGTTAGAACGGTCGTATCATTTAGGTAGTCGACAGTAACTACCAGTTTGTAATTGCATTATATTTCATTTTGAATAAGCTCAGAAGCTATTCTTGGTCATGTTTGAACCTAACAACTAGAAGGAATGTTTCGTTGCCTAGCATCGAACGCGGTTCCCAACGTATCATTAAGCAGATCTAGTGTGTGAATCTGTGCCACATTTATCATATTTTTCTTGTGTCGTGTGAGACACGTTTTTGTTTGATGTTCTAGCAACTACTGAGTTGCATTTTTAAAGCAAAGAGCTTCAGTTATTGTAAGTTTACTTTCATTTAGACGTCTTTGGTAGAAAGACGGAAGTGTATTACTATACTCAGATTTATAGCGTGCATTTGATACACGGACTCTGTAGAGATCCGTAACATATGGTAAAGTTTTTTATGAACCGGCCAAGTGCAGGTTTTTTATTGATTAAATCGCCGGCCTTGAATAAACTGGTTATGTAACCCAGTGACCTAGAGCACGCCTGCTTCATTGTGAGACAAAACTACTATAGACGAGGACAGAGTACAATTTGTATTCGCTTTTCCTTTCATTGCTACTTTGCTTATGGAAATCAGTTTCCACTTTTGTATTTGATCACTTGTTTTATGGATCGGTTTTTGTTAGTTTAACGCTCTGTTGCGTGTATTGTCGTATGACAGGTACAGTTATGTAAGGTTTTCTATAGGATGGTGAAGTCTACCCTGTTATAGCAGGATGTTATTGTATGCTTTGTCCGGGGATGATCCCGTTGACCAGATGTTACTGGAAGGTAACTGTTGTACAGGCATATCCCAGTGTTATTGAACGCGAGCTTAGCGCCGCTGGTAACCCGTGTTATTGTGTGTCCGAGTTGTTATACTCGTTGATTATATTCCGACTGTTGAGTCGAGGCTTTTTGGTGGAGAATGATCTCAGTTGGAGACACTCCGTGCCCAGGCTATTGTCAATGTTATTCGCCATAAACCTACGATAAACCTATAAACCGACATTCTAATAATAAAATGCATAATTGTTGTAAAACAAGCCTAACTAACGATTCTTTCTATCTAACTTTGTTCTTTGCATTCTGGAACTGTTGACATAGCCGTGCAGTTGAAGATAATTTCCTTGTGAGGAAATGACTAGGACAGTTGACATTTTTGTAGCGACCTGAAGCATGTGCGAACCTAGAGTTCGTAGCTTGTGGAGCTCAGGCCATGCGATGTCAGACGTGGTCTCAACCGCGCAATCGTCACCGTAACTATTCACATTAGATGACTATGGTTTACAAAGAGTAAACCAAGGTGTAGGCAGGAATTTTTAATAAAACTACTGTGTCTATTTCGTTATTAATTTATGATGTCAAGTGTATTAAACCCTACATGTTACTTTATTGTGTGCTGTTAGCACATAGTTATTAAGCATAATGAAATTGTTTGTTTTTCATGGCTGTACACTTAGCTTTTGGATGTAATTGTTTTCTTTTACGGACGTCATCGCCGTAAATTTTGTTAATTGATAGGACTTAGCTAGTTGAATTAATGTTAAATTTAAATGTCGAAATGGTACCATCCTAACCTAGATTTGTTTTGCTACCCTGTTAAATGTAAATTCAGATATTAGCTTGATCTTGTAACTTGAACTAGGGACTTGCGTCGTGCCATATTCCTAGCGTTGCTGTTGTTGCTTTATCATTGTGAGTTAGATCTTTCGCGAGGGTTTTCAGTAACTTCTCAGGGAGGGGACCTGTTCTTTATCTTAGTTTATTTATTAATTTGCGGACTAGCCGATTATAACCCTCCGAACTAGGCTAGGGGCTTGTGAATTATAATAAATTTTCACGGTGTTTTACATGAGTCTGGATGTTTATTTTCTCAGTCTAGTTTTAAGGTGAACCTTTCCTTAGGCGGTCTATGACCATCGTCACCATGTACCACGATCCCTGTGGACTACGGACTCTCGTGCCGATTTAGCCTTTTTGGAAGGTCACCTGATCCTCACGGTACTTTTTATTCGATTTATGTGTCGTTAGTTGAGTCATCGTGGTTGTTGACATCAACTAAACGGTCTCAATATATTTAAACATAAGTGTAATATACCTAAACATTGCACCTTATCTAAGCCTAAGTGTGCAGAATATGATGAGGACCACGTGACGATCGGAACATGTCATTCAATTAAGTTTTTGTGATGAGCATTTCATGTAACACTTCATTCAGTTTAGGATGATTAAGTACTAGTTTTCCTGCCTAATGTAATTGGGTCGTACGCAAGCCAATTAATCAGAAAACTAGGTGATGCAAAGTATTTAGAAATATCATTCAAAAATATAACCTCAGAAAATATTTTACTTAAACCATAACAGTTAAAAAGACTACCTCAAAATGTGCATCATTTATCAGTCATAAATTTGAGATAGAATATTGCAATTACGCAGTATTCATAAACGATATATCCATATTCCTCCGCCAGCCCCGTGGTGTTGGGGTAGCGCGCCTGCCTCTCACTCGTAGGCGCGGGGTTCGATTCCCGTCTCCGTCATATATAGCTGCCTCACTGTCAGACAGGCTACTCAATTGTCCTCACGAGGCTGAGTGCAACCTGTTCCAGCCCTCACGTCAGTTTCTAAAATCCCTGACAGAGCCGGGAATCGAACCCCGGGCCTCCGGGTGAGAGGCAGGTGCGCTACCCCAACACCACGGGGCTGGCAGAGGAATATGAATATATCGTTTATGAATACTGCGTAATTGCAATATTCTATCTCAAATTTATGACTGATAAATGATGCACATTTTGAGGTAGTCTTTTTAACTGTTATGGTTTAAGTAAAATATTTTCTGAGGTTAGATTTTTGAATGATGTTTCTAAATACTTTGCATCACCTAGTTTTCTGATTAATAGGCTTACGTATGACCCAATGCGAGCAGATCATAAACAGCAACCTTCCTGAAATCTATAAACATGCTATTGTAACGGACTAAGAGAACGAAAACCGAAATGCCGGTATTACGAAGAAACGTCCAGCTGTAAAGCATTGAAATCATAGCCTGCTCCTCCGTGACCGTAGGACACCAGTCTGTGGTTTAGCTCGCTCAGACACTTTGTGGACTCAAACCCAGACGATGTTGACGTTGTTTTATTCAAGCCTACCCCACACATCGATGGCGTTGTTATTCACAGCGTTCTTCACTTCAGCCGGCTCTGGACATACAGTACAACCCCGACACCTTTGGGACTGAGGGTTTGGTCGGAACGCAAGAGAGGTCGGATTATCAGAATGTACAGAAAATATACGGATTTACATTAAAATAAACTATCTCTGAACTCAAGATATCGTGGTTCGTTTGCTTCCTTCATGGTAAAACCACATCCACAATTCGTTGTCAAGAAGTTCAAGTTTAGGCTTTATCAATGATTTGCGAATTTTAGGAGCGTTTTCAGCATCTTTCGTCACTGTACATTATTCAATGTCTTTCCGATTTCTTCACCAATTCTTGGCAATTCTTTTGGAGTGGTTCCCCTTTGTCCAGTCTTCGTAGCACTGCTAATTTTTCATTTAATAAAAAACTGACGTGCTTACGTTTCACTCCTGACAAGTTGAAACCACGCACACAATTGTACAGTACTCACAGTACTACAAATTACTGTAGAGTGCTGTAAGGAACACAGATGAACAACGTCGTAAAACCAACGAACAGTAAGCACTAAAAATTTCACAGTGCAGTTGGCTACGTACTATACAAGACACGGTCGACAGAAACGATACAAGAGATGACGGAGCACTAAAAGGGACAAGCAATAACAAGTAGTACTGTAAAGGTGGGTATACACTTGCGCGCGGTGCATGCGCGGCGTGTGTGTTGCTCGACCAGAATTATTATTTAAACGAACCTATCGCGATCCATAGGAAACCCACGAACATTTACTAGTCAGTTTGGAGTGTGGTAAATATAATCATGTCTCCGCCGCACGAGGAAAACCTCGCGATTGCGGTGATGAGTGGTGCGGCTGTTTTAATGGCACGTTTGTGCAAAAAGAAAAAGAAACGTCGACGACGTTGGTGGCACACTGACATGTTTAAAAAAAGGAATGGTTCGGAGCTAATGATGGACTTGAAGTCAGAAGAAATAAGCGGCCAGTATAAGAATTTTATTCGAATGTCACCTTCTGACTTTGAGAATCTGCTGCAGAAGATTGGACCCCACATTTCCAAAGAAGATACGTATTTCCGCCCTGTGATTTATTTTACTTTTCCTACGCCGGTAAGAAGACAGCGGAGATATCACCTTCTTCTTGCTATGGTCCGCAGATATATCCATCTCAGCTCCTATTTCCCTCCAGGCATCTGCTTTTAGTCTATTGGTTTCTTAAAATGATCCTTATGTTGAGGATCCCACAGAAGAGGCTTTTTGCGATAAGCATCGAAACTTTTATCACAGATTCGTCTGACCACTCCATTATCACCACTCAAAACGCACAAATATTGCCTTCAGATGCGCGCGAGAAACAAGGATCTTCTCACAATCCCGTCCAAATCTGAACTGCGAACACTCAAAGTGCGCGTGGAAAAAACCGACAGGAGATGGATCGTCGTGCGCCGCGCGCGCGCAGCTTCGAAACCCCGTACTAATCTAGCGAACTTGATGCGCGCGAGCGGCGCAGCGCGCAAGTGTATACACACCTTTTAAGCTACAATGGCGCGACGGGTAGTGAGTCACCGCTACGTGTCAGGGCAAGTTCGGCTCGAGCACAGTCGGATCAACCGTGGCGGCGGACAAGCCGAAGGTGGACGGGAGGGGTTCTACTGTAATCATATACTGTAGTATCATGTTAGAAGACATTACAGGCTCGCCATACGTTTGATTTCAGCCTCGTAAGGGAAGCTTTTCACAAGAACGGAGGGAAGTATTTTTCTTGAAAATCTAACCAGCCCCCGACATACTGGCGGTAAGGCTGAACAATGGGCTGAAGAATTCAAGGTGCAAACTATAGTCAAGTGTGAACACCTGTGCGGCGACTGTGCCTGAATAGGATACTCCAATGGTACAGTACTCATAACCTTAAGCAAAAATTAGTGTGCATGCTCTAATATTATATGTTGTGTTGTGTAGCTTAACTATTTACACGCGCATATTATTCATACGTAGATCGCAAATATTTCACACATCATAGAATAGAATACTCTTTGCAAATAACACATTTCACTGCGAATCATAAATACTAACATAAACTTGAAAAGCTATGCAAAGTATAGCAAAATATATTTCTGAATATTTTTACAATTTTAAATTTCGACCCTAGTGAACAGGATCTGATGATGACGGCGTGACGGTCGAAAAGCGTAATCCTAAAATTCCCCCTTTATCAGTAATTAATATTAATGTTTCTACAGTATGTATTTTCAGGAAAGTGTGTTATACCTATATAGTTACCCCGCTTAATATAATTGGGCAAGAGCGTGTAAAAGAGTGTTGACCGACTGAAAAGTATAAATTGATAATTCCAAAATAGGCAATAACATTAATCATGATAGGTTATGCAAGATACATTACTGTATTGACTTATAGATTCCTCTAAAAAATTATACAACAATTCATTCAATTCAATTGATAAATAATCTACTAAAACTCAGCAATTCTTCTAGGTTTGTGCCGTGTCTTGTGTGGGGTTTCGCCTAGGACACCAAGCTGGCTCATCGGCGGGCTCTTGGTGTCCCCGCCCGGACCCCCACAGGAGTGACGAACTGCGCGCCACCTCCCTTTATATTAGGTGCAACTGCACCACTTGACTGCGAGAACTAAAAGCTCAAGCAGCCTTAACCACCCTATGAAGGCTTCCAAAAAGATGGTGTATTGGCTTTCACGGCCGGTGAATTAAAACTCAGCAATTCTTCTAGGTTTGTGCCGTGTCTTGTGTGGGGTTTCGCCTAGGACACCAAGCTGGCTCATCGGCGGGCTCTTGGTGTCCCCGCCCGGACCTCCCACAGGAGTGACGAGGCGAGTCCTAGGCGAAACCCCACATAAGACACGGCACACACCTAGAAGAATTACTGAGTTTTAATTCACCGGCCGTGAAAGCCAATATACCAAATAGTCTACTGTTTGCCAGACGTCCTGCGGTGTGCGTCCCACTCACTCCAGCATAGAGACGGGCCGTTTACTGTGGAGCCGTCAACGTCAAAACTGGACCATGAACGAATGAAGAAATGTGCTCTTCGCAGTTGTTAGTCAGTTAGTTATTGTTGTTTTAAGGGGCGGAACTACGAGGTCATTTTCGCAGTTGAATCCCGCTTCAGTTTGCAGAACGATTCCCGTCGCCATTAATCTGGAGAGAGCAAGGTACATCATGAGATAAAACATTTACCAACGAATTGTAAAAATTGATTAGAAGGAGGTGTAATTGAAATAAGAGACGCTGCCTATATCTCATTTGCTGTTAGAATAATAGAGAGCAATCGTGTTTTGCCGCATGGCGCTGTAGGAAAATAATCGGAGCACTTGACAAAACTTCGGCTGTCCGGGGCTCCTGAGGGAGCAATTGTGTTCTTTTTAGCCACATAACGCTGTTTGATATTTCTTCAGTGTGCCAAATAGCCTAAATCTAGGGACTGGAGAATGCTGTCCGAATTTCATGTAGACAGGCATGTTATTTTTAAGAGGAATCATTATTCCTTCCTGGTAACTCACAGAGCTTAAATTTCCATGGATGGCGATGAGTGGCTAACATCACAGTTCTGGGTCCCTGTTGCACTCGTTGGGTGGTGCATCTAAAGCACACAGCGTTATCCCACCTCCTCAACACACAATTTCAGCTGATAACAGATAGCACACACATTCTGCGATCATCGGTGACGAGAATCTAAGGACATACTGTTGTACGAACTGATGGAGTTTCTATGACATCTGCACCTCCTACCATGGTGCTTAATTGTCAGTGTCAGTATTTTATGGACGCCTGGAATAACGGTTGTCTGTAACAAGATTTCTTATGATGGTCAGGGTCATCCGAGTCCTCGTACAGTAGTTGCCTTGGGTAACATACCACGCAGTGTTGATGCTATGTTCTCTTGATTCACCAAGTCATAATGTACTGGTACCCGTCATCATCCAAGGGTGCTGATTTCAGACGACCATTCTGAGTGGCGTCTTCATTGCTATGTAAACGAGAGTGGCAGTTTCATATTCAATCGGCATCAATATATCGTACGCCAACCACAAGTCACCGTCTCCGCTCTCAGGTATTCATGGCCCTAAGTAATGATGCAGCGACCGCAAAGACGCATGCTGAACAAATACACAAGTCATAGAACGAGAAGTATCGTTCGGAAGCACAGCAACATCACAAAGAACTGAAGTGACTGAGTGTGCGAGATTTAATTCAGTGTTCAAAAGGGAAATGGCAGTAGGAAATGATCTCAATTTTTGTTGTGAGCAATGCCCAAATCAAAACGCTTCAAGAACAAACAGTGACGATTGTTCTTTCCCGACCTTTTACTACCATTAGTTAAGAACCAACCACCATTTTCCCTGTTCCATCATGAGATAAGAACAAACTCCTTGTTCCATCATGAGATCATAACCCACTCCTTTCTTCATCGTGTGATTGGCTGCGTGGCTCAGCGGTAACGTCCTCGCCTGCTGCTCCCAAGGTTGCAGGATCCAATCCTGGCACAGTCAGCTGGCATTAGAGGATGGACAAATGTGTAGCAGCCGTGTCAGTAGATTTACTGTCACGTTAAAAATCCCCTTCGGGGCAAAATTCCGGCTCCCTGGCGTCTCTAAAAGCATTATTATTATTGTTGCATCATGAGATAAGAACACACTCCGTGTTGCATCATGAGATAAGAACACACTCCGTGTTGCACCATGAGATAAGAACACACTCCGTGTTGCACCATGAGATAAGAACACACTCCGTGTTGCACCATGAGATAAGAACACACTCCGTGTTGCACCATGAGATAAGAACACACTCCGTGTTGCACCATGAGATAAGAACACACTCCGTGTTGCACCATGAGATAAGAACACACTCCGTGTTGCATCATGAGATAAGAACACACTCCGCGTTGCATCATGAGATAAGAACACTCTCCGTGTTGCATCATGAGATAAGAACACACTCCGTGTTGCATCATGAGATAAGAACACACTCCGTGTTGCATCATGAGATAAGAACACACTCCTTGTTGCATCATGAAATAAGAACACACTCCGTGTTGCATCATGAGATAAGAATACACTCAGTGTTGCATCATGAGATAAGAACAAACTCCGTGTTGCATCATGAGATAAGAACACACTCCGTGCTGCATCATGAGATAAGAACACACTCCGCGTTGCATCATGAGATAAGAAAACACTCCGTGTTGCATCATGAGATTAAAACACACTCCGTGTTGCACCATGAGATAAGAACACACTCCGTGTTGCATCATGAGATAAGAACACACTCCGTGCTGCACCATGAGATAAGAACACACTCCGTATTGCATCATGAGATAAGAACACACTCCGTGCTGCACCATGAGATAAGAACACACTCCGTGTTGCATCATGAGATAAGAACACACTCCGTGTTCCATCATGAGATAAGAACACACTCCGTGTTGCACCATGAGATAAGAACACACTCCGTGTTGCATCATGAGATATGAACACACTCCGTGTTGCATCATGAGATAAGAACACACTCCGTGTTGCATCATGAGATAAGAACACACTCCGTGTTGCAACATGAGATAAGAACACACTCCGTGTTCCATCATGAGATAAGAACACACTCCGTGTTGCACCATGAGATAAGAACACACTCAGTGTTCCATCATGAGATTAAAACACACTCCGTGTTGCACCATGAGATAAGAACACACTCCGTGTTGCATCATGAGATAAGAACACACTCCGTGTTGCACCATGAGATAAGAACACACTCCGTGTTCCATCATGAGATAAGAACACACTCCGTATTGCATCATGATATAAGAACACACTCCGTGCTGCACCATGAGATAAGAACACACTCCGTGTTGCATCATGAGATAAGAACACACTCCGTGTTCCATCATGAGATAAGAACACACTCCGTGTTGCACCATGAGATAAGAACACACTCCGTGTTGCATCATGAGATATGAACACACTCCGTGTTGCATCATGAGATAAGAACACACTCCGTGTTGCATCATGAGATAAGAACACACTCCGTGTTGCACCATGAGATAAGAACACACTCCGTGTTCCATCATGAGATAAGAACACACTCCGTGTTGCACCATGAGATAAGAACACACTCAGTGTTCCATCATGAGATTAAAACACACTCCGTGTTGCACCATGAGATAAGAACACACTCCGTGTTGCATCATGAGATAAGAACACACTCCGTGTTGCACCATGAGATAAGAACACACTCCGTGTTCCATCATGAGATAAGAACACACTCCGTGTTGCATCATGAGATTAAAACACACCCGTGTTGCACCATGAGATAAGAACACACTCCGTGTTGCATCATGAGATAAGAACACACTCCGTGTTGCATCATGAGATAAGAACACACTCCGTGTTGCACCATGAGATAAGAACACACTCCGTGCTGCACCATGAGATAAGAACACACTCCGTGTTGCATCTTGAGATAAGAACACACTCCGTGCTGCACCATGAGATAAGAACACACTCCGTGTTGCATCATGAGATAAGAACACACTCCGTGTTCCATCATGAGATTAAAACACACTCCGTGTTGCATCATGAGATAAGAACACACTCCGTGTTCCATCATGAGATAAGAACACACTCCGTGTTGCATCATGAGATAAGAACTCACTCCGTGTTGCACCATGAGATAAGAACACACTCCGTGTTGCATCATGAGAAAAAACACACTCCGTGTTGCATCATGAGATAAGAACACACTCCGTGTTGCACCATGAGATTAAAACACACTCCGTGTTGCACCATGAGATGAGAACACACTCCGTGTTTTATCATGAGATAAGAATACACTCCGTGTTGCATCATGAGATAAGAACACACTCCGTGTTGCACCATGAGATAAGAACACCCTCCGTGTTGCATCATGAGATAAGAACACACTCCGTGTTGCATCATGAGATAAGAACACACTCCGTGTTCCATCATGAGATTAAAACACACTCCGTGTTGCATCATGAGATAAGAACACACTCCGTGTTGCATCATGAGATAAGAACACACTCCGTGTTGCACCATGAGATAAGAACACAGTCCGTGTTGCATCATGAGATAAGAACACACTCCGTGCTGCACCATGAGATAAGAACACACTCCGTGTTGCATCTTGAGATAAGAACACACTCCGTGCTGCACCATGAGATAAGAACACACTCCGTGTTGCATCTTGAGATAAGAACACACTCCGCGTTGCATCTTGAGATAAGAACACACTCCGTGTTCCATCATGAGATAAGAACACACTCCGTGTTCCATCATGAGTTAAGAATAAACTCCTTGTTCCATCATGAGATAAGAATAAACTCCGTGTTCCATCATGAGATAAGAATAAACTCCTTGTTCCATCATGAGATAAGAACACACTCCTTGTTCCATCATGAGATAAGAATAAACTCCTTGTTCCAACATGAGATAAGAACACACTCCTTGTTCCATCATGAGATAAGAATAAACTCCTTGTTCCATCGTGAATTAAGAACACACTCCTTGTTCCATCATGAGATAAGAACACACTCCGTGTTCCATCATGAGATAAGAACACACTCCGTGTTCCATCATGAGATAAGAACACACTCCGTGTTCCATCATGAGTTAAGAATAAACTCCTTGTTCCATCATGAGATAAGAATAAACTCCTTGTTCCATCATGAGATAAGAACACACTCCGTGTTCCATCATGAGATAAGAACTCTCTCCGTGTTCCATCATGAGATAAGAACACTTTCCGTGTTCCATCATGAGATAAGAACACACTCCGTGTTCCATCATGAGTTAAGAATAAACTCCTTGTTCCATCATGAGATAAGAACACACTCCGTGTTCCATCATGAGATAAGAACACACTCCGTGTTCCATCATGAGATAAGAACACACTCCGTGTTCCATCATGGGATAAGAACACACTCCGTGTTCCATCATGAGATAAGAACACACTCCGTGTTCCATCATGAGATAAGAACACACTCCGTGTTGCATCATGAGATAAGAACACACTCCGTGTTGCATCATGAGATAAGAACACACTCCTTGTTGCATCATGAGATAAGAACACACTCCGTGTTGCATCATGAGATAAGAACACACTCCGTGTTACATCATGAGATAAGAACACACTCCGTGTTGCATCATGAGATAAGAACACACTCCGTGTTGCATCATGAGATAAGAACACACTCCGTGTTGCATCATGAGATAAGAACACACTCCGTGCTGCACCATGAGATAAGAACACACTCCGTGTTGCATCATGAGATATGAACACACTCCGTGTTGCATCTTGAGATAAGAACACACTCCGTGTTGCATCATGAGATAAGAACACACTCCGCGATGCATCATGAGATAAGAACACACTCCGTGTTGCATCATGAGATAAGAACACACTCCGTGTTGCATCATGAGATAAGAACACACTCCGCGTTGCACCATGAGATAAGAACACACTCCGCGATGCATCATGAGATAAGAACACACTCCGTGTTGCACCATGAGATAAGAACACACTCCGTGTTGCATCATGAGATAAGAACACACTCCGCGATGCATCTTGAGATAAGAACACACTCCGCGATGCATCATGAGATAAGAACACACTCCGTTTGCACCATGAGATAAGAACACACTCCGTGTTGCACCATGAGATAAGAACACTCTCCGCGATGCATCATGAGATGAGAACACACTCCGCGATGCATCATGAGATAAGAACACACTCCGTGTTATACCATGAGATAAGAACACACTCCGTGTTGCATCTTGAGATAAGAACACACTCCGAGATGCATCATGAGATAAGAACACACTCCGTGTTGCACCATGAGATAAGAACACACTCCGTGCTGCATCATGAGATAAGAACACACTCCGCGATGCATCTTGAGATAAGAACACACTCCACGATGCATCATGGGATAAGAACACACTCCGTGTTGCACCATGAGATAAGAACACACTCCGTGTTGCATCATGAGATAAGAACACACTCCGCGATGCATCATGAGATAAGAACACACTCCGCGATGCTTCATGAGATAAGAACACACTCCGTATTGCTTCATGAGATAAGAACCCACACCGCGATGCATCTTGAGATAAGAACACACTCCGCGATGCATCATGAGATAAGAACACACTCCGTGTGGCATCATGAGATAAGAACACACTCCGTGTTGCATCATGAGATAATAACACACTCCGTGTTGCATCATGAGATAAGAACACACTCCGTGTTGCATCATGAGATAAGAACACACTCCGTGTTGCATCATGAGATAAGAACACACTCCGTGTTGCATCATGAGATAATAACACACTCCGTGTTGCATCTTGAGATAAGAACACACTCCGTGTTGCATCATGAGATTAAAACTCACTCCGTGTTGCATCATGAGATAAGAACACACTCCGTGTGGCATCATGAGATAAGAACACACTCCGTGTTGCATCATGAGATAATAACACACTCCGTGTTGCATCATGAGATAAGAACACACTCCGTGCTGCATCATGAGATAAGAACACACTCCGCGTTGCATCTAGAGATAAGAACCCACTCCGCGATGCATCTTGAGATAAGAACACACTCCGCGATGCATCATGAGATAAGAACACACTCCGTGTTGCATCATGAGATAAGAACACACTCCGTGTTGCACCATGAGATAAGAACACACTCCGTGTTCCATCATGAGATAAGAACACACTCCGTGTTGCATCATGAGATTAAAACACACCCGTGTTGCACCATGAGATAAGAACAC
Organism: Meconema thalassinum; assembly: GCA_946902985.2. Lineage (NCBI taxonomy): Eukaryota > Metazoa > Arthropoda > Insecta > Orthoptera > Tettigoniidae > Meconema > Meconema thalassinum. The sequence continues at coordinate 129,751,498 of OX336389.2, forward strand.
ACTCCGTGTTGCATCATGAGATAAGAACACACTCCGTGTTGCATCATGAGATAAGAACACACTCCGTGTTGCATCATGAGATAAGAACACACTCCGTGCTGCATCATGAGATAAGAACACACTCCGCGTTGCATCTAGAGATAAGAACACACTCCGTGTTGCATCACGAGATTAAAACTCACTCCGTGTTGCATCATGAGATAAGAACACACTCCGTGTGGCATCATGAGATAAGAACACACTCCGTGTTGCATCATGAGATAATAACACACTCCGTGTTGCATCATGAGATAAGAACACACTCCGTGTTGCATCATGAGATAAGAACACACTCCGTGTTGCATCATGAGATAAGAACACACTCCGTGTTGCATCATGAGATAAGAACACACTCCGTGTTGCATCATGAGATAAGAACACACTCCGTGCTGCACCATGAGATAAGAACACACTCCGTGTTGCATCATGAGATAATAACACACTCCGTGTTGCATCTTGAGATAAGAACACACTCCGTGTTGCATCATGAGATAAGAACACACTCCACGATGCATCATGAGATAAAAACACACTCCGTGTTGCATCATGAGATAAGAACACACTCCGTGTTGCATCATGAGATAAGAACACACTCCGCGTTGCACCATGAGATAAGAACACACTCCGCGATGCATCATGAGATAAGAACACACTCCGTGTTGCACCATGAGATAAGAACACACTCCGTGTTGCATCATGAGATAAGAACACACTCCGCGATGCATCTTGAGATAAGAACACACTCCGCGATGCATCATGAGATAAGAACACACTCCGTGTGGCACCATGAGATAAGAACACACTCCGTGTTGCACCATGAGATAAGAACACACTCCGTGTTCCATCATGAGATAAGAACACACTCCGTGTTGCATCATGAGATAAGAACACACTCCGTGTTGCATCATGAGATAAGAACACACTCCGTGTTGCACCATGAGATAAGAACACACTCCGTGCTGCACCATGAGATAAGAACACACTCCGTGTTGCATCTTGAGATAAGAACACACTCCGTGCTGCACCATGAGATAAGAACACACTCCGTGTTGCATCATGAGATAAGAACACACTCCGTGTTCCATCATGAGATTAAAACACACTCCGTGTTGCATCATGAGATAAGAACACACTCCGTGTTCCATCATGAGATAAGAACACACTCCGTGTTGCATCATGAGATAAGAACTCACTCCGTGTTGCACCATGAGATAAGAACACACTCCGTGTTGCATCATGAGAAAAAACACACTCCGTGTTGCATCATGAGATAAGAACACACTCCGTGTTGCACCATGAGATTAAAACACACTCCGTGTTGCACCATGAGATGAGAACACACTCCGTGTTTTATCATGAGATAAGAATACACTCCGTGTTGCATCATGAGATAAGAACACACTCCGTGTTGCACCATGAGATAAGAACACCCTCCGTGTTGCATCATGAGATAAGAACACACTCCGTGTTGCATCATGAGATAAGAACACACTCCGTGTTCCATCATGAGATTAAAACACACTCCGTGTTGCATCATGAGATAAGAACACACTCCGTGTTGCATCATGAGATAAGAACACACTCCGTGTTGCACCATGAGATAAGAACACAGTCCGTGTTGCATCATGAGATAAGAACACACTCCGTGCTGCACCATGAGATAAGAACACACTCCGTGTTGCATCTTGAGATAAGAACACACTCCGTGCTGCACCATGAGATAAGAACACACTCCGTGTTGCATCTTGAGATAAGAACACACTCCGCGTTGCATCTTGAGATAAGAACACACTCCGTGTTCCATCATGAGATAAGAACACACTCCGTGTTCCATCATGAGTTAAGAATAAACTCCTTGTTCCATCATGAGATAAGAATAAACTCCGTGTTCCATCATGAGATAAGAATAAACTCCTTGTTCCATCATGAGATAAGAACACACTCCTTGTTCCATCATGAGATAAGAATAAACTCCTTGTTCCAACATGAGATAAGAACACACTCCTTGTTCCATCATGAGATAAGAATAAACTCCTTGTTCCATCGTGAATTAAGAACACACTCCTTGTTCCATCATGAGATAAGAACACACTCCGTGTTCCATCATGAGATAAGAACACACTCCGTGTTCCATCATGAGATAAGAACACACTCCGTGTTCCATCATGAGTTAAGAATAAACTCCTTGTTCCATCATGAGATAAGAATAAACTCCTTGTTCCATCATGAGATAAGAACACACTCCGTGTTCCATCATGAGATAAGAACTCTCTCCGTGTTCCATCATGAGATAAGAACACTTTCCGTGTTCCATCATGAGATAAGAACACACTCCGTGTTCCATCATGAGTTAAGAATAAACTCCTTGTTCCATCATGAGATAAGAACACACTCCGTGTTCCATCATGAGATAAGAACACACTCCGTGTTCCATCATGAGATAAGAACACACTCCGTGTTCCATCATGGGATAAGAACACACTCCGTGTTCCATCATGAGATAAGAACACACTCCGTGTTCCATCATGAGATAAGAACACACTCCGTGTTGCATCATGAGATAAGAACACACTCCGTGTTGCATCATGAGATAAGAACACACTCCTTGTTGCATCATGAGATAAGAACACACTCCGTGTTGCATCATGAGATAAGAACACACTCCGTGTTACATCATGAGATAAGAACACACTCCGTGTTGCATCATGAGATAAGAACACACTCCGTGTTGCATCATGAGATAAGAACACACTCCGTGTTGCATCATGAGATAAGAACACACTCCGTGCTGCACCATGAGATAAGAACACACTCCGTGTTGCATCATGAGATATGAACACACTCCGTGTTGCATCTTGAGATAAGAACACACTCCGTGTTGCATCATGAGATAAGAACACACTCCGCGATGCATCATGAGATAAGAACACACTCCGTGTTGCATCATGAGATAAGAACACACTCCGTGTTGCATCATGAGATAAGAACACACTCCGCGTTGCACCATGAGATAAGAACACACTCCGTGTTGCATCATGAGATAAGAACACACTCCGTGTTGCACCATGAGATAAGAACACACTCCGTGTTGCATCATGAGATAAGAACACACTCCGCGATGCATCTTGAGATAAGAACACACTCCGCGATGCATCATGAGATAAGAACACACTCCGTTTGCACCATGAGATAAGAACACACTCCGTGTTGCACCATGAGATAAGAACACTCTCCGCGATGCATCATGAGATGAGAACACACTCCGCGATGCATCATGAGATAAGAACACACTCCGTGTTATACCATGAGATAAGAACACACTCCGTGTTGCATCTTGAGATAAGAACACACTCCGAGATGCATCATGAGATAAGAACACACTCCGTGTTGCACCATGAGATAAGAACACACTCCGTGCTGCATCATGAGATAAGAACACACTCCGCGATGCATCTTGAGATAAGAACACACTCCACGATGCATCATGGGATAAGAACACACTCCGTGTTGCACCATGAGATAAGAACACACTCCGTGTTGCATCATGAGATAAGAACACACTCCGCGATGCATCATGAGATAAGAACACACTCCGCGATGCTTCATGAGATAAGAACACACTCCGTATTGCTTCATGAGATAAGAACCCACACCGCGATGCATCTTGAGATAAGAACACACTCCGCGATGCATCATGAGATAAGAACACACTCCGTGTGGCATCATGAGATAAGAACACACTCCGTGTTGCATCATGAGATAATAACACACTCCGTGTTGCATCATGAGATAAGAACACACTCCGTGTTGCATCATGAGATAAGAACACACTCCGTGTTGCATCATGAGATAAGAACACACTCCGTGTTGCATCATGAGATAATAACACACTCCGTGTTGCATCTTGAGATAAGAACACACTCCGTGTTGCATCATGAGATTAAAACTCACTCCGTGTTGCATCATGAGATAAGAACACACTCCGTGTGGCATCATGAGATAAGAACACACTCCGTGTTGCATCATGAGATAATAACACACTCCGTGTTGCATCATGAGATAAGAACACACTCCGTGCTGCATCATGAGATAAGAACACACTCCGCGTTGCATCTAGAGATAAGAACCCACTCCGCGATGCATCTTGAGATAAGAACACACTCCGCGATGCATCATGAGATAAGAACACACTCCGTGTTGCATCATGAGATAAGAACACACTCCGTGTTGCACCATGAGATAAGAACACACTCCGTGTTCCATCATGAGATAAGAACACACTCCGTGTTGCATCATGAGATTAAAACACACCCGTGTTGCACCATGAGATAAGAACACACTCCGTGTTGCATCATGAGATAAGAACACACTCCGTGTTGCATCATGAGATAAGAACACACTCCGTGTTGCATCATGAGATAAGAACACACTCCGTGCTGCATCATGAGATAAGAACACACTCCGCGTTGCATCTAGAGATAAGAACACACTCCGTGTTGCATCACGAGATTAAAACTCACTCCGTGTTGCATCATGAGATAAGAACACACTCCGTGTGGCATCATGAGATAAGAACACACTCCGTGTTGCATCATGAGATAATAACACACTCCGTGTTGCATCATGAGATAAGAACACACTCCGTGTTGCATCATGAGATAAGAACACACTCCGTGTTGCATCATGAGATAAGAACACACTCCGTGTTGCATCATGAGATAAGAACACACTCCGTGTTGCATCATGAGATAAGAACACACTCCGTGCTGCACCATGAGATAAGAACACACTCCGTGTTGCATCATGAGATAATAACACACTCCGTGTTGCATCTTGAGATAAGAACACACTCCGTGTTGCATCATGAGATAAGAACACACTCCACGATGCATCATGAGATAAAAACACACTCCGTGTTGCATCATGAGATAAGAACACACTCCGTGTTGCATCATGAGATAAGAACACACTCCGCGTTGCACCATGAGATAAGAACACACTCCGCGATGCATCATGAGATAAGAACACACTCCGTGTTGCACCATGAGATAAGAACACACTCCGTGTTGCATCATGAGATAAGAACACACTCCGCGATGCATCTTGAGATAAGAACACACTCCGCGATGCATCATGAGATAAGAACACACTCCGTGTTGCACCATGAGATAAGAACACACTCCGTGTTCCATCATGAGATAAGAACACACTCCGTGTTCCATCATGAGATAAGAACACACTCCGTGTTCCATCATGAGTTAAGAATAAACTCCTTGTTCCATCATGAGATAAGAATAAACTCCTTGTTCCATCATGAGATAAGAATAAACTCCTTGTTCCATCATGAGATAAGAACACACTCCGTGTTCCATCATGAGATAAGAACACACTCCGTGTTCCATCATGAGATAAGAACACACTCCGTGTTCCATCATGAGTTAAGAATAAACTCCTTGTTCCATCATGAGATAAGAATAAACTCCTTGTTCCATCATGAGATAAGAACACACTCCGTGTTCCATCATGAGATAAGAACTCACTCCGTGTTCCATCATGAGATAAGAACACACTCCGTGTTCCATCATGAGATAAGAACACACTCCGTGTTCCATCATGAGTTAAGAATAAACTCCTTGTTCCATCATGAGATAAGAACACACTCCGTGTTCCATCATGAGATAAGAACACACTCCGTGTTCCACCATGAGATAAAAACACACTCCGTGTTCCATCATGGGATAAGAACACACTCCGTGTTCCATCATGAGATAAGAACACACTCCGTGTTCCATCATGAGATAAGAACACACTCCGTGTTGCATCATGAGATAAGAACACACTCCGTGTTGCATCATGAGATAAGAACACACTCCTTGTTGCATCATGAGATAAGAACACACTCCGTGTTGCATCATGAGATAAGAACACACTCCGTGTTACATCATGAGATAAGAACACACTCCGTGTTGCATCATGAGATAAGAACACACTCCGTGCTGCATCATGAGATAAGAACAAACTCCGCGTTTCATCATGAGATAAGGACACACTCCGTGTTGCATCATGAGATTAAAACACACTCCGTGTTGCATCATGAGATAAGAACACACTCCGTGTTGCATCATGAGATGAGAACACACTCCGTGTTGCATCATGAGATAAGAACACACTCCGTGTTGCATCATGAGATAAGAACACACTCCGTGTTGCATCATGAGATAAGAACACACTCCGTGTTGCATCATGAGATAAGAACACACTCCGTGTTGCATCATGAGATAAGAACACACTCCGTGTTGCATCATGAGATAAGAACGCGCTCCGTGTTGCATCATGAGATAAGAACACACTCCGTGTTGCATCATGAGATAAGAACACACTCCGCGATGCATCTTGAGATAAGAATAAACTCCCTGTTCCATCATGAGATAAGAACACACTCCGTGTTGCATCATGAGATAAGAACACACTCCTTGTTCCATCATGAGATAAGAACACACTCCGTGTTCCATCATGAGATAAGAACACACTCCGTGTTCCATCATGAGATAAGAACACACTCCTTGTTACATCGTGAGATAAGAACACACTCCGTGTTCCATCATGAGATAAGAATAAACTCCTTGATCCATCATGAGATAAGAATAAACTCCTTGTTCCATCATGAGATAAGAACACACTCTGTGTTCCATCATGAGATAAGAATAAACTCCTTGTTCCATCATGAGATAAGAACACACTCCGTGTTGCATCATGAGATAAGAATAAACTCCGTGTTGCATCATGAGATAAGAATAAACTCCTTGTTCCATCATGAGATAAGAACACACTCCGTGTTCAATCATGAGATAAGAATAAACTCCTTGTTCCATCATGAGATAAGAATAAACTCCTTGTTCCATCATGATATAAGAATAAACTCCTTGTTCCATCATGAGATAAGAATAAACTCCGTGTTCCATCATGAGATAAGAATAAACTCCGTGTTCCATCATGAGATAAGAATAAACTCCGTGTTCCATCATGAGATAAGAATAAACTCCTTGTTCCATCATGAGATAAGAACACACTCCTTGTTCCATCATGAGATAAGAATAAACTCCTTGTTCCAACATGAGATAAGAACACACTCCTTGTTCCATCATGAGATAAGAATAAACTCCTTGTTCCATCATGAAATAAGAACACACTCCTTGTTCCATCATGAGATAAGAACATACTCCGTGTTCCATCATGAGATAAGAACACACTCCGTGTTCCATCATGAGATAAGAACACACTCCGTGTTCCATCATGAGTTAAGAATAAACTCCTTGTTCCATCATGAGATAAGAATAAACTCCTTGTTCCATCATGAGATAAGAACACACTCCGTGTTCCATCATGAGATAAGAACTCACTCCGTGTTCCTTCATGAGATAAGAACACTTTCCGTGTTCCATCATGAGATAAGAACACACCCCGTGTTCCATCATGAGTTAAGAATAAACTCCTTGTTCCATCATGAGATAAGAACACACTCCGTGTTCCATCATGAGGTAAGAACACACTCCGTGTTCCATCATGAGATAAGAACACACTCCGTGTTCCATCATGGGATAAGAACACACTCCGTGTTCCATCATGAGATAAGAACACACTCCGTGTTCCATCATGAGATAAGAACACACTCCGTGTTGCATCATGAGATAAGAACACACTCCGTGTTGCATCATGAGATAAGAACACACTCCTTGTTGCATCATGAGATAAGAACACACTCCGTGTTGCATCATGAGATAAGAACACACTCCGTGTTACATCATGAGATAAGAACACACTCCGTGTTGCATCATGAGATAAGAACACACTCCGTGTTGCATCATGAGATAAGAACACACTCCGTGTTGAATCATGAGATAAGAACACACTCCGTGCTGCACCATGAGATAAGAACACACTCCGTGTTGCATCATGAGATATGAACACACTCCGTGTTGCATCTTGAGATAAGAACACACTCCGTGTTGCATCATGAGATAAGAACACACTCCGCGATGCATCATGAGATAAGAACACTCTCCGTGTTGCATCATGAGATAAGAACACACTCCGTGTTGCATCATGAGATAAGAACACACTCCGCGTTGCACCATTAGATAAGAACACACTCCGCGATGCATCATGAGATAAGAACACACTCCGTGTTGCACCATGAGATAAGAACACACTCCGTGTTGCATCATGAGATAAGAACACACTCCGTGTTGCATCATGAGATAAGAACACACTCCGTGTTGAATCATGAGATAAGAACACACTCCGTGCTGCACCATGAGATAAGAACACACTCCGTGTTGCATCATGAGATATGAACACACTCCGTGTTGCATCTTGAGATAAGAACACACTCCGTGTTGCATCATGAGATAAGAACACACTCCGCGATGCATCATGAGATAAGAACACACTCCGCGATGCATCATGAGATAAGAACACACTCCGTGTTATACCATGAGATAAGAACACACTCCGTGTTGCATCTTGAGATAAGAACACACTCCGAGATGCATCATGAGATAAGAACACACTCCGTGTTGCACCATGAGATAAGAACACACTCCGTGTTGCATCATGAGATAAGAACACACTCCGCGATGCATCATGAGATAAGAACACACTCCGCGATGCTTCATGAGATAAGAACACACTCCGTATTGCTTCATGAGATAAGAACCCACTCCGCGATGCATCTTGAGATAAGAACACACTCCGCGATGCATCATGAGATAAGAACACACTCCGTGTTGCATCATGAGATAAGAACACACTCCGTGTTGCATCATGGGATAAGAACACACTCCGTGTTGCATCATGAGATAAGAACACACTCCGTGCTGCATCATGAGATAAGAACACACTCCGCGTTGCATCTAGAGATAAGAACACACTCCGTGTTGCATCATGAGATTAAAACACACTCCGTGTTGCATCATGAGATAAGAACACACTCCGTGTGGCATCATGAGATAAGAACACACTCCGTGTTGCATCATGAGATAATAACACACTCCGTGTTGCATCATGAGATAAGAACACACTCCGTGTTGCATCATGAGATAAGAACACACTCCGTGTTGCATCATGAGATAAGAACACACTCCGTGTTGCATCATGAGATAAGAACACACTCCGTGTTGCATCATGAGATAAGAACACACTCCGTGTTGCATCATGAGATAAGAACACTCTCCGTGTTGCATCATGAGATAAGAACACACTCCGTGTTGCATCTTGAGATAAGAACACACTCCGTGTTGCATCATGAGATAAGAACACACTCCGCGATGCATCATGAGATAAAAACACACTCCGTGTTGCATCATGAGATAAGAACACAGTCCGTGTTGCATCATGAGATAAGAACACACTCCGCGTTGCACCATGAGATAAGAACACACTCCGCGATGCATCATGAGATAAGAACACACTCCGTGTTGCACCATGAGATAAGAACACACTCCGTGTTGCATCATGAGATAAGAACACACTCCGCGATGCATCTTGAGATAAGAACACACTCCGCGATGCATCATGAGATAAGAACACACTCCGTGTTGCACCATGAGATAAGAACACACTCCGTGTTGCACCTTGAGATAAGAACACACTCCGCGATGCATCATGAGATAAGAACACACTCCGTGTTGCACCATGAGATAAGAACACACTCCGTGTTGCATCTTGAGATAAGAACACACTCCGCGATGCATCATGAGATAAGAACACACTCCGTGTTGCACAATGAGATAAGAACACACTCCGTGTTGCATCATGAGATAAGAACACACTCCGCGATGCATCTTGAGATAAGAACACACTCCGCGATGCATCATGGGATAAGAACACACTCCGTGTTGCACCATGAGATAAGAACACACTCCGTGTTGCATCATGAGATAAGAACACACTCCGTGTTGCATCATGAGATAAGAACACACTCCTTGTTGCATCATGAGATAAGAACACACTCCGTGTTGCATCATGAGATAAGAACACACTCCGTGTTACATCATGAGATAAGAACACACTCCGTGTTGCATCATGCGATAAGAACACACTCCGTGCTGCATCATGAGATAAGAACACACTCCGCGTTGCATCATGAGATAAGAACACACTCCGTGTTGCATCATGAGATTAAAACACACTCCGTGTTGCATCATGAGATAAGAACACACTCCGTGTTGCATCATGAGATAAGAACACACTCCGTGTTGCATCATGAGATAAGAACACACTCCGCGTTGCACCATGAGATAAGAACACACTCCGCGATGCATCATGAGATAAGAACACACTCCGTGTTGCACCATGAGATAAGAACACACTCCGTGTTGCATCATGAGATAAGAACACACTCCGCGATGCATCTTGAGATAAGAACACACTCCGCGATGCATCATGAGATAAGAACACACTCCGTTTGCACCATGAGATAAGAACACACTCCGTGTTGCACCATGAGATAAGAACACTCTCCGCGATGCATCATGAGATAAGAACACACTCCGCGATGCATCATGAGATAAGAACACACTCCGTGTTATACCATGAGATAAGAACACACTCCGTGTTGCATCTTGAGATAAGAACACACTCCGAGTTGCATCATGAGATAAGAACACACTCCGTGTTGCACCACGAGATAAGAACACACTCCGTGTTGCATCATGAGATAAGAACACACTCCGCGATGCATCTTGAGATAAGAACACACTCCACGATGCATCATGGGATAAGAACACACTCCGTGTTGCACCATGAGATAAGAACACACTCCGTGTTGCATCATGAGATAAGAACACACTCCGCGATGCATCATGAGATAAGAACACACTCCGCGATGCTTCATGAGATAAGAACACACTCCGTATTGCTTCATGAGATAAGAACCCAATCCGCGATGCATCTTGAGATAATAACCCACTCCGCGATGCATCATGAGATAAGAACACACTCCGTGTTGCATCATGAGATAAGAACACACTCCGTGTTGCATCATGAGATAAGAACACACTCCGTGTTGCATCATGCGATAAGAACACACTCCGTGCTGCATCATGAGATAAGAACACACTCCGCGTTGCATCTAGAGATAAGAACACACTCCTCGTTGCATCATGAGATTAAAACACACTCCGTGTTGCATCATGAGATAAGAACACACTCCGCGATGCATCATGGGATAAGAACACACTCCGTGTTGCACCATGAGATAAGAACACACTCCGTGTTGCATCATGAGATAAGAACACACTCCGTGTTGCATCATGAGATAAGAACACACTCCTTGTTGCATCATGAGATAAGAACACACTCCGTGTTGCATCATGAGATAAGAACACACTCCGTGTTGCATCATGAGATAAGAACAGACTTCGTGCTGCACCATGAGATAAGAACACACTCCGTGTTGCATCATGAGATAAGAACACACTCCGTGTTGCATCTTGAGATAAGAACACACTCCGTGTTGCATCATGAGATAAGAACACACTCCGCGATGCATCATGAGATAAGAACACACTCCGTGTTGCATCATGAGATAAGAACACACTCCGTGTTGCATCATGAGATAAGAACACACTCCGCGTTGCACCATGAGATAAGAACACACTCCGCGATGCATCATGAGATAAGAACACACTCCGTGTTGCACCATGAGATAAGAACACACTCCGTGTTGCATCATGAGATAAGAACACACTCCGCGATGCATCTTGAGATAAGAACACACTCCGCGATGCATCATGAGATAAGAACACACTCCGTTTGCACCATGAGATAAGAACACACTCCGTGTTGCACCATGAGATAAGAACACTCTCCGCGATGCATCATGAGATAAGAACACACTCCGCGATGCATCATGAGATAAGAACACACTCCGTGTTATACCATGAGATAAGAACACACTCCGTGTTGCATCTTGAGATAAGAACACACTCCGAGTTGCATCATGAGATAAGAACACACTCCGTGTTGCACCACGAGATAAGAACACACTCCGTGTTGCATCATGAGATAAGAACACACTCCGCGATGCATCTTGAGATAAGAACACACTCCACGATGCATCATGGGATAAGAACACACTCCGTGTTGCACCATGAGATAAGAACACACTCCGTGTTGCATCATGAGATAAGAACACACTCCGCGATGCATCATGAGATAAGAACACACTCCGCGATGCTTCATGAGATAAGAACACACTCCGTATTGCTTCATGAGATAAGAACCCAATCCGCGATGCATCTTGAGATAAGAACCCACTCCGCGATGCATCATGAGATAAGAACACACTCCGTGTTGCATCATGAGATAAGAACACACTCCGTGTTGCATCATGAGATAAGAACACACTCCGTGTTGCATCATGCGATAAGAACACACTCCGTGCTGCATCATGAGATAAGATCACACTCCGCGTTGCATCTAGAGATAAGAACACACTCCTCGTTGCATCATGAGATTAAAACACACTCCGTGTTGCATCATGAGATAAGAACACACTCCGTGTTGCATCATGAGATAAGAACACACTCCGTGTTGCATCATGAGATAATAACACACTCGGTGTTGCATCATGAGATAAGAACACACTCCGTGTTGCATCATGAGATAAGAACACACTCCGTGTTGCATCATGAGATAAGAACACACTCCGTGTTGCATCATGAGATAAGAACACACTCCGTGTTGCATCATGAGATAAGAACACACTCCGTGTTGCATCATGAGATAAGAACACACTCCGTGCTGCACCATGAGAAAAGAACACACTCCGTGTTGCATCATGAGATAAGAACACACTCCGTGTTGCATCTTGAGATAAGAACACACTCCGTGTTGCATCATGAGATAAGAACACACTCCGCGATGCATCATGAGATAAAAACACACTCCGTGTTGCATCATGAGATAAGAACACACTCCGTGTTGCATCATGAGATAAGAACACACTCCGCGTTGCACCATGAGATAAGAACACACTCCGCGATGCATCATGAGATAAGAACACACTCCGTGTTGCACCATGAGATAAGAACACACTCCGTGTTGCATCATGAGATAAGAACACACTCCGTGTTGCATCATGAGATAAGAACACACTCCGTGTTGCATCATGAGATAATAACACACTCGGTGTTGCATCATGAGATAAGAACACACTCCGTGTTGCATCATGAGATAAGAACACACTCCGTGTTGCACAATGAGATAAGAACACACTCCGTGTTGCATCATGAGATAAGAACACACTCCGCGATGCATCTTGAGATAAGAACACACTCCGCGATGCATCATGGGATAAGAACACACTCCGTGTTGCACCATGAGATAAGAACACACTCCGTGTTGCATCATGAGATAAGAACACACTCCGTGTTGCATCATGAGATAAGAACACACTCCTTGTTGCATCATGAGATAAGAACACACTCCGTGTTGCATCATGAGATAAGAACACACTCCGTGTTACATCATGAGATAAGAACACACTCCGTGTTGCATCATGCGATAAGAACACACTCCGTGCTGCATCATGAGATAAGAACACACTCCGCGTTGCATCATGAGATAAGAACACACTCCGTGTTGCATCATGAGATTAAAACACACTCCGTGTTGCATCATGAGATAAGAACACACTCCGTGTTGCATCATGAGATAAGAACACACTCCGTGTTGCATCATGAGATAAGAACACACTCCGCGTTGCACCATGAGATAAGAACACACTCCGCGATGCATCATGAGATAAGAACACACTCCGTGTTGCACCATGAGATAAGAACACACTCCGTGTTGCATCATGAGATAAGAACACACTCCGCGATGCATCTTGAGATAAGAACACACTCCGCGATGCATCATGAGATAAGAACACACTCCGTTTGCACCATGAGATAAGAACACACTCCGTGTTGCACCATGAGATAAGAACACTCTCCGCGATGCATCATGAGATAAGAACACACTCCGCGATGCATCATGAGATAAGAACACACTCCGTGTTATACCATGAGATAAGAACACACTCCGTGTTGCATCTTGAGATAAGAACACACTCCGAGTTGCATCATGAGATAAGAACACACTCCGTGTTGCACCACGAGATAAGAACACACTCCGTGTTGCATCATGAGATAAGAACACACTCCGCGATGCATCTTGAGATAAGAACACACTCCACGATGCATCATGGGATAAGAACACACTCCGTGTTGCACCATGAGATAAGAACACACTCCGTGTTGCATCATGAGATAAGAACACACTCCGCGATGCATCATGAGATAAGAACACACTCCGCGATGCTTCATGAGATAAGAACACACTCCGTATTGCTTCATGAGATAAGAACCCAATCCGCGATGCATCTTGAGATAATAACCCACTCCGCGATGCATCATGAGATAAGAACACACTCCGTGTTGCATCATGAGATAAGAACACACTCCGTGTTGCATCATGAGATAAGAACACACTCCGTGTTGCATCATGCGATAAGAACACACTCCGTGCTGCATCATGAGATAAGAACACACTCCGCGTTGCATCTAGAGATAAGAACACACTCCTCGTTGCATCATGAGATTAAAACACACTCCGTGTTGCATCATGAGATAAGAACACACTCCGCGATGCATCATGGGATAAGAACACACTCCGTGTTGCACCATGAGATAAGAACACACTCCGTGTTGCATCATGAGATAAGAACACACTCCGTGTTGCATCATGAGATAAGAACACACTCCTTGTTGCATCATGAGATAAGAACACACTCCGTGTTGCATCATGAGATAAGAACACACTCCGTGTTGCATCATGAGATAAGAACAGACTTCGTGCTGCACCATGAGATAAGAACACACTCCGTGTTGCATCATGAGATAAGAACACACTCCGTGTTGCATCTTGAGATAAGAACACACTCCGTGTTGCATCATGAGATAAGAACACACTCCGCGATGCATCATGAGATAAGAACACACTCCGTGTTGCATCATGAGATAAGAACACACTCCGTGTTGCATCATGAGATAAGAACACACTCCGCGTTGCACCATGAGATAAGAACACACTCCGCGATGCATCATGAGATAAGAACACACTCCGTGTTGCACCATGAGATAAGAACACACTCCGTGTTGCATCATGAGATAAGAACACACTCCGCGATGCATCTTGAGATAAGAACACACTCCGCGATGCATCATGAGATAAGAACACACTCCGTTTGCACCATGAGATAAGAACACACTCCGTGTTGCACCATGAGATAAGAACACTCTCCGCGATGCATCATGAGATAAGAACACACTCCGCGATGCATCATGAGATAAGAACACACTCCGTGTTATACCATGAGATAAGAACACACTCCGTGTTGCATCTTGAGATAAGAACACACTCCGAGTTGCATCATGAGATAAGAACACACTCCGTGTTGCACCACGAGATAAGAACACACTCCGTGTTGCATCATGAGATAAGAACACACTCCGCGATGCATCTTGAGATAAGAACACACTCCACGATGCATCATGGGATAAGAACACACTCCGTGTTGCACCATGAGATAAGAACACACTCCGTGTTGCATCATGAGATAAGAACACACTCCGCGATGCATCATGAGATAAGAACACACTCCGCGATGCTTCATGAGATAAGAACACACTCCGTATTGCTTCATGAGATAAGAACCCAATCCGCGATGCATCTTGAGATAAGAACCCACTCCGCGATGCATCATGAGATAAGAACACACTCCGTGTTGCATCATGAGATAAGAACACACTCCGTGTTGCATCATGAGATAAGAACACACTCCGTGTTGCATCATGCGATAAGAACACACTCCGTGCTGCATCATGAGATAAGAACACACTCCGCGTTGCATCTAGAGATAAGAACACACTCCTCGTTGCATCATGAGATTAAAACACACTCCGTGTTGCATCATGAGATAAGAACACACTCCGTGTTGCATCATGAGATAAGAACACACTCCGTGTTGCATCATGAGATAATAACACACTCGGTGTTGCATCATGAGATAAGAACACACTCCGTGTTGCATCATGAGATAAGAACACACTCCGTGTTGCATCATGAGATAAGAACACACTCCGTGTTGCATCATGAGATAAGAACACACTCCGTGTTGCATCATGAGATAAGAACACACTCCGTGTTGCATCATGAGATAAGAACACACTCCGTGCTGCACCATGAGAAAAGAACACACTCCGTGTTGCATCATGAGATAAGAACACACTCCGTGTTGCATCTTGAGATAAGAACACACTCCGTGTTGCATCATGAGATAAGAACACACTCCGCGATGCATCATGAGATAAAAACACACTCCGTGTTGCATCATGAGATAAGAACACACTCCGTGTTGCATCATGAGATAAGAACACACTCCGCGTTGCACCATGAGATAAGAACACACTCCGCGATGCATCATGAGATAAGAACACACTCCGTGTTGCACCATGAGATAAGAACACACTCCGTGTTGCATCATGAGATAAGAACACACTCCGCGTTGCACCATGAGATACGAACACACTCCGCGATGCATCATGAGATAAGAACACACTCCGTGTTGCACCATGAGATAAGAACACACTCCGTGTTGCATCATGAGATAAGAACACACTCCGCGATGCATCTTGAGATAAGAACACACTCCGCGATGCATCATGAGATAAGAACACACTCCGTGTTGCACCATGAGATAAGAACACACTCCGTGTTGCACCTTGAGATAAGAACACACTCCGCGATGCATTATGAGATAAGAACACACTCCGCGATGCATCATGAGATAAGAACACACTCCGCGATGCACCATGAGATAAGAACACACTCCGTGTTGCATCATGAGATAAGAACACACTCCGCGATGCATCATGAGATAAGAACACACTCCGCGATGCTTCATGAGATAAGAACACACTCCGTATTGCTTCATGAGATAAGAACCCACTCCGCGATGCATCTTGAGATAAGAACACACTCCGCGATGCATCATGAGATAAGAACACACTCCGTGTTGCATCATGAGATAAGAACACACTCCGTGTTGCATCATGAGATAAGAACACACTCCGTGTTGCATCATGAGATAAGAACACATTCCGTGTTGCATCATGAGATAAGAACACACTCCGTGTTGCATCATGAGATAAGAACACACTCCGTGTTGCATCATGAGATAAGAACACACTCCGTGCTGCACCATGAGATAAGAACACTCTCCGTGTTGCATCATGAGATAAGAACACACTCCGTGTTGCATCTTGAGATAAGAACACACTCCGTGTTGCATCATGAGATAAGAACACACTCCGCGATGCATCATGAGATAAAAACACACTCCGTGTTGCATCATGAGATAAGAACACACTCCGTGTTGCATCATGAGATAAGAACACACTCCGCGTTGCACCATGAGATAAGAACACACTCCGCGATGCATCATGAGATAAGAACACACTCCGTGTTGCACCATGAGATAAGAACACACTCCGTGTTGCATCATGAGATAAGAACACACTCCGCGATGCATCTTGAGATAAGAACACACTCCGCGATGCATCATGAGATAAGAACACACTCCGTGTTGCACCATGAGATAAGAACACACTCCGTGTTGCACCTTGAGATAAGAACACACTCCGCGATGCATCATGAGATAAGAACACACTCCGCGATGCATCATGAGATAAGAACACACTCCGTGTTGCACCATGAGATAAGAACACACTCCGTGTTGCATCTTGAGATAAGAACACACTCCGCGATGCATCATGAGATAAGAACACACTCCGTGTTGCACAATGAGATAAGAACACACTCCGTGTTGCATCATGAGATAAGAACACACTCCGCGATGCATCTTGGGATAAGAACACACTCCGCGATGCATCATGGGATAAGAACACACTCCGTGTTGCACCATGAGATAAGAACACACTCCGTGTTGCATCATGAGATAAGAACACACTCCGTGTTGCATCATGAGATAAGAACACACTCCTTGTTGCATCATGAGATAAGAACACACTCCGTGTTGCATCATGAGATAAGAACACACTCCGTGTTACATCATGAGATAAGAACACACTCCGTGTTGCATCATGCGATAAGAACACACTCCGTGCTGCATCATGAGAAAAGAAAACACTCCGCGTTGCATCATGAGATAAGAACACACTCCGTGTTGCATCATGAGATTAAAACACACTCCGTGTTGCATCATGAGATAAGAACACACTCCGTGTTGCATCATGAGATAAGAACACACTCCGTGTTGCATCAGGAGATAAGAACACACTCCGTGTTGCATCATGAGATAAGAACACACTTCGTGCTGCACCATGAGATAAGAACACACTCCGTGTTGCATCATGAGATAAGAACACACTCCGTGTTGCATCTTGAGATAAGAACACACTCCGTGTTGCGTCATGAGATAAGAACACACTCCGCGATGCATCATGAGATAAGAACACACTCCGTGTTGCATCATGAGATAAGAACACACTCCGTGTTGCATCATGAGATAAGAACACACTCCGCGTTGCACCATGAGATAAGAACACACTCCGCGATGCATCATGAGATAAGAACACACTCCGTGTTGCACCATGAGATAAGAACACACTCCGTGTTGCATCATGAGATAAGAACACACTCCGCGATGCATCTTGAGATAAGTACACACTCCGCGATGCATCATGAGATAAGAACACACTCCGCGTTGCACCATGAGATAAGAACACACTCCGCGATGCATCATGAGATAAGAACACACTCCGTGTTGCATCTTGAGATAAGAACACACTCCGTGTTGCATCATGAGATAAGAACACACTCCGCGATGCATCATGAGATAAAACACACTCCGTGTTGCATCATGAGATAAGAACACACTCCGTGTTGCATCATGAGATAAGAACACACTCCGCGTTGCACCATGAGATAAGAACACACTCCGCGATGCATCATGAGATAAGAACACACTCCGTGTTGCACCATGAGATAAGAACACACTCCGTGTTGCATCATGAGATAAGAACACACTCCGCGATGCATCTTGACATAAGAACACACTCCGCGATGCATCATGAGATAAGAACACACTCCGTGTTGCACCATGAGATAAGAACACACTCCGTGTTGCACCTTGAGATAAGAACACACTCCGCGATGCATTATGAGATAAGAACACACTCCGCGATGCATCATGAGATAAGAACACACTCCGTGTTTCACCATGAGATAAGAACACACTCCGTGTTGCATCTTGAGATAAGAACACACTCCGCGATGCATCATGAGATAAGAACACACTCCGTGTTGCACAATGAGATAAGAACACACTCCGTGTTGCATCATGAGATAAGAACACACTCCGTGTTGCATCATGAGATAAGAACACACTCCGCGTTGCACCATGAGATACGAACACACTCCGCGATGCATCATGAGATAAGAACACACTCCGTGTTGCACCATGAGATAAGAACACACTCCGTGTTGCATCATGAGATAAGAACACACTCCGCGATGCATCTTGAGATAAGAACACACTCCGTGTTGCATCATGAGATAAGAACACACTCCGCGATGCATCATGAGATAAGAACACACTCCGTGTTGCATCATGAGATACGAACACACTCCGTGTTGCATCATGAGATAAGAACACACTCCGCGTTGCACCATGAGATAAGAACACACTCCGCGATGCATCATGAGATAAGAACACACTCCGTGTTGCACCATGAGATAAGAACACACTCCGTGTTGCATCATGAGATAAGAACACACTCCGCGATGCATCTTGAGATAAGTACACACTCCGCGATGCATCATGAGATAAGAACACACTCCGCGTTGCACCATGAGATAAGAACACACTCCGCGATGCATCATGAGATAAGAACACACTCCGTGTTGCATCTTGAGATAAGAACACACTCCGTGTTGCATCATGAGATAAGAACACACTCCGCGATGCATCATGAGATAAAACACACTCCGTGTTGCATCATGAGATAAGAACACACTCCGTGTTGCATCATGAGATAAGAACACACTCCGCGTTGCACCATGAGATAAGAACACACTCCGCGATGCATCATGAGATAAGAACACACTCCGTGTTGCACCATGAGATAAGAACACACTCCGTGTTGCATCATGAGATAAGAACACACTCCGCGATGCATCTTGACATAAGAACACACTCCGCGATGCATCATGAGATAAGAACACACTCCGTGTTGCACCATGAGATAAGAACACACTCCGTGTTGCACCTTGAGATAAGAACACACTCCGCGATGCATTATGAGATAAGAACACACTCCGCGATGCATCATGAGATAAGAACACACTCCGTGTTGCACCATGAGATAAGAACACACTCCGTGTTGCATCTTGAGATAAGAACACACTCCGCGATGCATCATGAGATAAGAACACACTCCGTGTTGCACAATGAGATAAGAACACACTCCGTGTTGCATCATGAGATAAGAACACACTCCGCGATGCATCTTGAGATAAGAACACACTCCGCGATGCATCATGGGATAAGAACACACTCCGTGTTGCACCATGAGATAAGAACACACTCCGTGTTGCATTATGAGATAAGAACACACTCCGTGTTGCATCATGAGATAAGAACACACTCCTTGTTGCATCATGAGATAAGAACACACTCCGTGTTGCATCATGAGATAAGAACACACTCCGTGTTACATCATGAGATAAGAACACACTCCGTGTTGCATCATGCGATAAGAACACACTCCGTGCTGCATCATGAGATAAGAACACACTCCGCGTTGCATCATGAGATATGAACACACTCCGTGTTGCATCATGAGATTAAAACACACTCCGTGTTGCATCATGAGATAAGAACACACTCCGTGTTGCATCATGAGATAAGAACACACTCCGTGTTGCATCATGAGATAAGAACACACTCCGTGTTGCATCATGAGATAAGAACACACTCCGTGTTGCATCATGAGATAAGAACACACTCCGTGTTGCATCATGAGATAAGAACACACTCCGTGTTGCATCATGAGATAAGAACACACTCCGTGTTGCATCATGAGATAAGAACACACTCCGTGTTGCATCATGAGATAAGAACACACTCCGTGTTGCATCATGAGATAAGAACACACTTCGTGCTGCACCATGAGATAAGAACACACTCCGTGTTGCATCATGAGATAAGAACACACTCCGTGTTGCATCTTGAGATAAGAACACACTCCGTGTTGCATCATGAGATAAGAACACACTCCGCGATGCATCATGAGATAAGAACACACTCCGTGTTGCATCATGAGATAAGAACACACTCCGTGTTGCATCATGAGATAAGAACACACTCCGCGTTGCACCATGAGATAAGAACACACTCCGCGATGCATCATGAGATAAGAACACACTCCGTGTTGCACCATGAGATAAGAACACACTCCGTGTTGCATCAGGAGATAAGAACACACTCCGCGATGCATCTTGAGATAAGAACACACTCCGCGATGCATCATGAGATAAGAACACACTCCGTTTTCACCATGAGATAAGAACACACTCCGTGTTGCACCATGATATAAGAACACTCTCCGCGATGCATCATGAGATAAGAACACACTCCGCGATGCATCATGAGATAAGAACACACTCCGTGTTATACCATGAGATAAGAACACACTCCTTGTTGCATCTTGAGATAAGAACACACTCCGAGATGCATCATGAGATAAGAACACACTCCGTGTTGCACCATGAGATAAGAACACACTCCGTGTTGCATCATGAGATAAGAACACACTCCGCGATGCATCTTGAGATAAGAACACACTCCACGATGCTTCATGTGATAAGAACACACTCCGTGTTGCACCATGAGATAAGAACACACTCCGTGTTGCATCATGAGATAAGAACACACTCCGCGATGCATCATGAGATAAGAACACACTCCGCGATGCTTCATGAGATAAGAACACACTCCGTATTGCTTCATGAGATAAGAACCCACTCCGCGATGCATCTTGAGGTAAGAACACACTCCGCGATGCATCATGAGATAAGAACACACTCCGTGTTGCATCATGAGATAAGAACACACTCCGTGTTGCATCATGAGATAAGAACACACTCCGTGTTGCATCATGAGATATGAACACACTCCGTGCTGCATCATGAGATAAGAACACACTCCGCGTTGCATCTAGAGATAAGAACACACTCCGTGTTGCATCATGAGATTAAAACACACTCCGTGTTGCATCATGAGATAAGAACACACTCCGTGTTGCATCATGAGATAAGAACACACTCCGTGTTGCATCATGAGATAAGAACACACTCCGTGTTGCATCATGAGATTAGAACACACTCCGTGCTGCACCATGAGATAAGAACACACTCCGTGTTGCATCATGAGATAAGAACACACTCCGTGTTGCATCTTGAGATAAGAACACACTCCGTGTTGCATCATGAGATAAGAACACACTCCGCGATGCATCATGAGATAAAAACACACTCCGTGTTGCATCATGAGATAAGAACACACTCCGTGTTGCATCATGAGATAAGAACACACTCCGCGTTGCACCATGAGATAAGAACACACTCCGCGATGCATCATGAGATAAGAACACACTCCGTGTTGCATCTTGAGATAAGAACACACTCCGTGTTGCATCATGAGATAAGAACACACTCCGCGATGCATCATGAGATAAAAACACACTCCGTGTTGCATCATGAGATAAGAACACACTCCGTGTTGCATCATGAGATAAGAACACACTCCGCGTTGCACCATGAGATACGAACACACTCCGCGATGCATCATGAGATAAGAACACACTCCGTGTTGCACCATGAGATAAGAACACACTCCGTGTTGCATCATGAGATAAGAACACACTCCGCGATGCATCTTGAGATAAGAACACACTCCGCGATGCATCATGAGATAAGAACACACTCCGTGTTGCACCATGAGATAAGAACACACTCCGTGTTGCACCTTGAGATAAGAACACACTCCGCGATGCATTATGAGATAAGAACACACTCCGCGATGCATCATGAGATAAGAACACACTCCGCGATGCACCATGAGATAAGAACACACTCCGTGTTGCATCATGAGATAAGAACACACTCCGCGATGCATCATGAGATAAGAACACACTCCGCGATGCTTCATGAGATAAGAACACACTCCGTATTGCTTCATGAGATAAGAACCCACTCCGCGATGCATCTTGAGATAAGAACACACTCCGCGATGCATCATGAGATAAGAACACACTCCGTGTTGCATCATGAGATAAGAACACACTCCGTGTTGCATCATGAGATAAGAACACACTCCGTGTTGCATCATGAGATAAGAACACATTCCGTGTTGCATCATGAGATAAGAACACACTCCGTGTTGCATCATGAGATAAGAACACACTCCGTGTTGCATCATGAGATAAGAACACACTCCGTGCTGCACCATGAGATAAGAACACTCTCCGTGTTGCATCATGAGATAAGAACACACTCCGTGTTGCATCTTGAGATAAGAACACACTCCGTGTTGCATCATGAGATAAGAACACACTCCGCGATGCATCATGAGATAAAAACACACTCCGTGTTGCATCATGAGATAAGAACACACTCCGTGTTGCATCATGAGATAAGAACACACTCCGCGTTGCACCATGAGATAAGAACACACTCCGCGATGCATCATGAGATAAGAACACACTCCGTGTTGCACCATGAGATAAGAACACACTCCGTGTTGCATCATGAGATAAGAACACACTCCGCGATGCATCTTGAGATAAGAACACACTCCGCGATGCATCATGAGATAAGAACACACTCCGTGTTGCACCATGAGATAAGAACACACTCCGTGTTGCACCTTGAGATAAGAACACACTCCGCGATGCATCATGAGATAAGAACACACTCCGCGATGCATCATGAGATAAGAACACACTCCGTGTTGCACCATGAGATAAGAACACACTCCGTGTTGCATCTTGAGATAAGAACACACTCCGCGATGCATCATGAGATAAGAACACACTCCGTGTTGCACAATGAGATAAGAACACACTCCGTGTTGCATCATGAGATAAGAACACACTCCGCGATGCATCTTGGGATAAGAACACACTCCGCGATGCATCATGGGATAAGAACACACTCCGTGTTGCACCATGAGATAAGAACACACTCCGTGTTGCATCATGAGATAAGAACACACTCCGTGTTGCATCATGAGATAAGAACACACTCCTTGTTGCATCATGAGATAAGAACACACTCCGTGTTGCATCATGAGATAAGAACACACTCCGTGTTACATCATGAGATAAGAACACACTCCGTGTTGCATCATGCGATAAGAACACACTCCGTGCTGCATCATGAGAAAAGAAAACACTCCGCGTTGCATCATGAGATAAGAACACACTCCGTGTTGCATCATGAGATTAAAACACACTCCGTGTTGCATCATGAGATAAGAACACACTCCGTGTTGCATCATGAGATAAGAACACACTCCGTGTTGCATCAGGAGATAAGAACACACTCCGTGTTGCATCATGAGATAAGAACACACTTCGTGCTGCACCATGAGATAAGAACACACTCCGTGTTGCATCATGAGATAAGAACACACTCCGTGTTGCATCTTGAGATAAGAACACACTCCGTGTTGCGTCATGAGATAAGAACACACTCCGCGATGCATCATGAGATAAGAACACACTCCGTGTTGCATCATGAGATAAGAACACACTCCGTGTTGCATCATGAGATAAGAACACACTCCGCGTTGCACCATGAGATAAGAACACACTCCGCGATGCATCATGAGATAAGAACACACTCCGTGTTGCACCATGAGATAAGAACACACTCCGTGTTGCATCATGAGATAAGAACACACTCCGCGATGCATCTTGAGATAAGTACACACTCCGCGATGCATCATGAGATAAGAACACACTCCGCGTTGCACCATGAGATAAGAACACACTCCGCGATGCATCATGAGATAAGAACACACTCCGTGTTGCATCTTGAGATAAGAACACACTCCGTGTTGCATCATGAGATAAGAACACACTCCGCGATGCATCATGAGATAAAACACACTCCGTGTTGCATCATGAGATAAGAACACACTCCGTGTTGCATCATGAGATAAGAACACACTCCGCGTTGCACCATGAGATAAGAACACACTCCGCGATGCATCATGAGATAAGAACACACTCCGTGTTGCACCATGAGATAAGAACACACTCCGTGTTGCATCATGAGATAAGAACACACTCCGCGATGCATCTTGACATAAGAACACACTCCGCGATGCATCATGAGATAAGAACACACTCCGTGTTGCACCATGAGATAAGAACACACTCCGTGTTGCACCTTGAGATAAGAACACACTCCGCGATGCATTATGAGATAAGAACACACTCCGCGATGCATCATGAGATAAGAACACACTCCGTGTTTCACCATGAGATAAGAACACACTCCGTGTTGCATCTTGAGATAAGAACACACTCCGCGATGCATCATGAGATAAGAACACACTCCGTGTTGCACAATGAGATAAGAACACACTCCGTGTTGCATCATGAGATAAGAACACACTCCGTGTTGCATCATGAGATAAGAACACACTCCGCGTTGCACCATGAGATACGAACACACTCCGCGATGCATCATGAGATAAGAACACACTCCGTGTTGCACCATGAGATAAGAACACACTCCGTGTTGCATCATGAGATAAGAACACACTCCGCGATGCATCTTGAGATAAGAACACACTCCGTGTTGCATCATGAGATAAGAACACACTCCGCGATGCATCATGAGATAAGAACACACTCCGTGTTGCATCATGAGATACGAACACACTCCGTGTTGCATCATGAGATAAGAACACACTCCGCGTTGCACCATGAGATAAGAACACACTCCGCGATGCATCATGAGATAAGAACACACTCCGTGTTGCACCATGAGATAAGAACACACTCCGTGTTGCATCATGAGATAAGAACACACTCCGCGATGCATCTTGAGATAAGTACACACTCCGCGATGCATCATGAGATAAGAACACACTCCGCGTTGCACCATGAGATAAGAACACACTCCGCGATGCATCATGAGATAAGAACACACTCCGTGTTGCATCTTGAGATAAGAACACACTCCGTGTTGCATCATGAGATAAGAACACACTCCGCGATGCATCATGAGATAAAACACACTCCGTGTTGCATCATGAGATAAGAACACACTCCGTGTTGCATCATGAGATAAGAACACACTCCGCGTTGCACCATGAGATAAGAACACACTCCGCGATGCATCATGAGATAAGAACACACTCCGTGTTGCACCATGAGATAAGAACACACTCCGTGTTGCATCATGAGATAAGAACACACTCCGCGATGCATCTTGACATAAGAACACACTCCGCGATGCATCATGAGATAAGAACACACTCCGTGTTGCACCATGAGATAAGAACACACTCCGTGTTGCACCTTGAGATAAGAACACACTCCGCGATGCATTATGAGATAAGAACACACTCCGCGATGCATCATGAGATAAGAACACACTCCGTGTTGCACCATGAGATAAGAACACACTCCGTGTTGCATCTTGAGATAAGAACACACTCCGCGATGCATCATGAGATAAGAACACACTCCGTGTTGCACAATGAGATAAGAACACACTCCGTGTTGCATCATGAGATAAGAACACACTCCGCGATGCATCTTGAGATAAGAACACACTCCGCGATGCATCATGGGATAAGAACACACTCCGTGTTGCACCATGAGATAAGAACACACTCCGTGTTGCATTATGAGATAAGAACACACTCCGTGTTGCATCATGAGATAAGAACACACTCCTTGTTGCATCATGAGATAAGAACACACTCCGTGTTGCATCATGAGATAAGAACACACTCCGTGTTACATCATGAGATAAGAACACACTCCGTGTTGCATCATGCGATAAGAACACACTCCGTGCTGCATCATGAGATAAGAACACACTCCGCGTTGCATCATGAGATATGAACACACTCCGTGTTGCATCATGAGATTAAAACACACTCCGTGTTGCATCATGAGATAAGAACACACTCCGTGTTGCATCATGAGATAAGAACACACTCCGTGTTGCATCATGAGATAAGAACACACTCCGTGTTGCATCATGAGATAAGAACACACTCCGTGTTGCATCATGAGATAAGAACACACTCCGTGTTGCATCATGAGATAAGAACACACTCCGTGTTGCATCATGAGATAAGAACACACTCCGTGTTGCATCATGAGATAAGAACACACTCCGTGTTGCATCATGAGATAAGAACACACTCCGTGTTGCATCATGAGATAAGAACACACTTCGTGCTGCACCATGAGATAAGAACACACTCCGTGTTGCATCATGAGATAAGAACACACTCCGTGTTGCATCTTGAGATAAGAACACACTCCGTGTTGCATCATGAGATAAGAACACACTCCGCGATGCATCATGAGATAAGAACACACTCCGTGTTGCATCATGAGATAAGAACACACTCCGTGTTGCATCATGAGATAAGAACACACTCCGCGTTGCACCATGAGATAAGAACACACTCCGCGATGCATCATGAGATAAGAACACACTCCGTGTTGCACCATGAGATAAGAACACACTCCGTGTTGCATCAGGAGATAAGAACACACTCCGCGATGCATCTTGAGATAAGAACACACTCCGCGATGCATCATGAGATAAGAACACACTCCGTTTTCACCATGAGATAAGAACACACTCCGTGTTGCACCATGATATAAGAACACTCTCCGCGATGCATCATGAGATAAGAACACACTCCGCGATGCATCATGAGATAAGAACACACTCCGTGTTATACCATGAGATAAGAACACACTCCTTGTTGCATCTTGAGATAAGAACACACTCCGAGATGCATCATGAGATAAGAACACACTCCGTGTTGCACCATGAGATAAGAACACACTCCGTGTTGCATCATGAGATAAGAACACACTCCGCGATGCATCTTGAGATAAGAACACACTCCACGATGCTTCATGTGATAAGAACACACTCCGTGTTGCACCATGAGATAAGAACACACTCCGTGTTGCATCATGAGATAAGAACACACTCCGCGATGCATCATGAGATAAGAACACACTCCGCGATGCTTCATGAGATAAGAACACACTCCGTATTGCTTCATGAGATAAGAACCCACTCCGCGATGCATCTTGAGGTAAGAACACACTCCGCGATGCATCATGAGATAAGAACACACTCCGTGTTGCATCATGAGATAAGAACACACTCCGTGTTGCATCATGAGATAAGAACACACTCCGTGTTGCATCATGAGATATGAACACACTCCGTGCTGCATCATGAGATAAGAACACACTCCGCGTTGCATCTAGAGATAAGAACACACTCCGTGTTGCATCATGAGATTAAAACACACTCCGTGTTGCATCATGAGATAAGAACACACTCCGTGTTGCATCATGAGATAAGAACACACTCCGTGTTGCATCATGAGATAAGAACACACTCCGTGTTGCATCATGAGATTAGAACACACTCCGTGCTGCACCATGAGATAAGAACACACTCCGTGTTGCATCATGAGATAAGAACACACTCCGTGTTGCATCTTGAGATAAGAACACACTCCGTGTTGCATCATGAGATAAGAACACACTCCGCGATGCATCATGAGATAAAAACACACTCCGTGTTGCATCATGAGATAAGAACACACTCCGTGTTGCATCATGAGATAAGAACACACTCCGCGTTGCACCATGAGATAAGAACACACTCCGCGATGCATCATGAGATAAGAACACACTCCGTGTTGCATCTTGAGATAAGAACACACTCCGTGTTGCATCATGAGATAAGAACACACTCCGCGATGCATCATGAGATAAAAACACACTCCGTGTTGCATCATGAGATAAGAACACACTCCGTGTTGCATCATGAGATAAGAACACACTCCGCGTTGCACCATGAGATACGAACACACTCCGCGATGCATCATGAGATAAGAACACACTCCGTGTTGCACCATGAGATAAGAACACACTCCGTGTTGCATCATGAGATAAGAACACACTCCGCGATGCATCTTGAGATAAGAACACACTCCGCGATGCATCATGAGATAAGAACACACTCCGTGTTGCACCATGAGATAAGAACACACTCCGTGTTGCACCTTGAGATAAGAACACACTCCGCGATGCATTATGAGATAAGAACACACTCCGCGATGCATCATGAGATAAGAACACACTCCGCGATGCACCATGAGATAAGAACACACTCCGTGTTGCATCATGAGATAAGAACACACTCCGCGATGCATCATGAGATAAGAACACACTCCGCGATGCTTCATGAGATAAGAACACACTCCGTATTGCTTCATGAGATAAGAACCCACTCCGCGATGCATCTTGAGATAAGAACACACTCCGCGATGCATCATGAGATAAGAACACACTCCGTGTTGCATCATGAGATAAGAACACACTCCGTGTTGCATCATGAGATAAGAACACACTCCGTGTTGCATCATGAGATAAGAACACATTCCGTGTTGCATCATGAGATAAGAACACACTCCGTGTTGCATCATGAGATAAGAACACACTCCGTGTTGCATCATGAGATAAGAACACACTCCGTGCTGCACCATGAGATAAGAACACTCTCCGTGTTGCATCATGAGATAAGAACACACTCCGTGTTGCATCTTGAGATAAGAACACACTCCGTGTTGCATCATGAGATAAGAACACACTCCGCGATGCATCATGAGATAAAAACACACTCCGTGTTGCATCATGAGATAAGAACACACTCCGTGTTGCATCATGAGATAAGAACACACTCCGCGTTGCACCATGAGATAAGAACACACTCCGCGATGCATCATGAGATAAGAACACACTCCGTGTTGCACCATGAGATAAGAACACACTCCGTGTTGCATCATGAGATAAGAACACACTCCGCGATGCATCTTGAGATAAGAACACACTCCGCGATGCATCATGAGATAAGAACACACTCCGTGTTGCACCATGAGATAAGAACACACTCCGTGTTGCACCTTGAGATAAGAACACACTCCGCGATGCATCATGAGATAAGAACACACTCCGCGATGCATCATGAGATAAGAACACACTCCGTGTTGCACCATGAGATAAGAACACACTCCGTGTTGCATCTTGAGATAAGAACACACTCCGCGATGCATCATGAGATAAGAACACACTCCGTGTTGCACAATGAGATAAGAACACACTCCGTGTTGCATCATGAGATAAGAACACACTCCGCGATGCATCTTGGGATAAGAACACACTCCGCGATGCATCATGGGATAAGAACACACTCCGTGTTGCACCATGAGATAAGAACACACTCCGTGTTGCATCATGAGATAAGAACACACTCCGTGTTGCATCATGAGATAAGAACACACTCCTTGTTGCATCATGAGATAAGAACACACTCCGTGTTGCATCATGAGATAAGAACACACTCCGTGTTACATCATGAGATAAGAACACACTCCGTGTTGCATCATGCGATAAGAACACACTCCGTGCTGCATCATGAGAAAAGAAAACACTCCGCGTTGCATCATGAGATAAGAACACACTCCGTGTTGCATCATGAGATTAAAACACACTCCGTGTTGCATCATGAGATAAGAACACACTCCGTGTTGCATCATGAGATAAGAACACACTCCGTGTTGCATCAGGAGATAAGAACACACTCCGTGTTGCATCATGAGATAAGAACACACTTCGTGCTGCACCATGAGATAAGAACACACTCCGTGTTGCATCATGAGATAAGAACACACTCCGTGTTGCATCTTGAGATAAGAACACACTCCGTGTTGCGTCATGAGATAAGAACACACTCCGCGATGCATCATGAGATAAGAACACACTCCGTGTTGCATCATGAGATAAGAACACACTCCGTGTTGCATCATGAGATAAGAACACACTCCGCGTTGCACCATGAGATAAGAACACACTCCGCGATGCATCATGAGATAAGAACACACTCCGTGTTGCACCATGAGATAAGAACACACTCCGTGTTGCATCATGAGATAAGAACACACTCCGCGATGCATCTTGAGATAAGTACACACTCCGCGATGCATCATGAGATAAGAACACACTCCGCGTTGCACCATGAGATAAGAACACACTCCGCGATGCATCATGAGATAAGAACACACTCCGTGTTGCATCTTGAGATAAGAACACACTCCGTGTTGCATCATGAGATAAGAACACACTCCGCGATGCATCATGAGATAAAACACACTCCGTGTTGCATCATGAGATAAGAACACACTCCGTGTTGCATCATGAGATAAGAACACACTCCGCGTTGCACCATGAGATAAGAACACACTCCGCGATGCATCATGAGATAAGAACACACTCCGTGTTTCACCATGAGATAAGAACACACTCCGTGTTGCATCTTGAGATAAGAACACACTCCGCGATGCATCATGAGATAAGAACACACTCCGTGTTGCACAATGAGATAAGAACACACTCCGTGTTGCATCATGAGATAAGAACACACTCCGTGTTGCATCATGAGATAAGAACACACTCCGTGTTGCATCATGAGATAAGAACACACTCCGTGTTGCATCATGAGATAAGAACACACTCCGTGTTGCATCATGAGATAAGAACACACTCCGTGTTGCATCATGAGATAAGAACACACTCCGTGTTGCATCATGAGATAAGAACACACTCCGTGTTGCATCATGAGATAAGAACACACTCCGTGTTGCATCATGAGATAAGAACACACTTCGTGCTGCACCATGAGATAAGAACACACTCCGTGTTGCATCATGAGATAAGAACACACTCCGTGTTGCATCTTGAGATAAGAACACACTCCGTGTTGCATCATGAGATAAGAACACACTCCGCGATGCATCATGAGATAAGAACACACTCCGTGTTGCATCATGAGATAAGAACACACTCCGTGTTGCATCATGAGATAAGAACACACTCCGCGTTGCACCATGAGATAAGAACACACTCCGCGATGCATCATGAGATAAGAACACACTCCGTGTTGCACCATGAGATAAGAACACACTCCGTGTTGCATCAGGAGATAAGAACACACTCCGCGATGCATCTTGAGATAAGAACACACTCCGCGATGCATCATGAGATAAGAACACACTCCGTTTTCACCATGAGATAAGAACACACTCCGTGTTGCACCATGATATAAGAACACTCTCCGCGATGCATCATGAGATAAGAACACACTCCGCGATGCATCATGAGATAAGAACACACTCCGTGTTATACCATGAGATAAGAACACACTCCTTGTTGCATCTTGAGATAAGAACACACTCCGAGATGCATCATGAGATAAGAACACACTCCGTGTTGCACCATGAGATAAGAACACACTCCGTGTTGCATCATGAGATAAGAACACACTCCGCGATGCATCTTGAGATAAGAACACACTCCACGATGCTTCATGTGATAAGAACACACTCCGTGTTGCACCATGAGATAAGAACACACTCCGTGTTGCATCATGAGATAAGAACACACTCCGCGATGCATCATGAGATAAGAACACACTCCGCGATGCTTCATGAGATAAGAACACACTCCGTATTGCTTCATGAGATAAGAACCCACTCCGCGATGCATCTTGAGGTAAGAACACACTCCGCGATGCATCATGAGATAAGAACACACTCCGTGTTGCATCATGAGATAAGAACACACTCCGTGTTGCATCATGAGATAAGAACACACTCCGTGTTGCATCATGAGATATGAACACACTCCGTGCTGCATCATGAGATAAGAACACACTCCGCGTTGCATCTAGAGATAAGAACACACTCCGTGTTGCATCATGAGATTAAAACACACTCCGTGTTGCATCATGAGATAAGAACACACTCCGTGTTGCATCATGAGATAAGAACACACTCCGTGTTGCATCATGAGATAAGAACACACTCCGTGTTGCATCATGAGATTAGAACACACTCCGTGCTGCACCATGAGATAAGAACACACTCCGTGTTGCATCATGAGATAAGAACACACTCCGTGTTGCATCTTGAGATAAGAACACACTCCGTGTTGCATCATGAGATAAGAACACACTCCGCGATGCATCATGAGATAAAAACACACTCCGTGTTGCATCATGAGATAAGAACACACTCCGTGTTGCATCATGAGATAAGAACACACTCCGCGTTGCACCATGAGATAAGAACACACTCCGCGATGCATCATGAGATAAGAACACACTCCGTGTTGCATCTTGAGATAAGAACACACTCCGTGTTGCATCATGAGATAAGAACACACTCCGCGATGCATCATGAGATAAAAACACACTCCGTGTTGCATCATGAGATAAGAACACACTCCGTGTTGCATCATGAGATAAGAACACACTCCGCGTTGCACCATGAGATACGAACACACTCCGCGATGCATCATGAGATAAGAACACACTCCGTGTTGCACCATGAGATAAGAACACACTCCGTGTTGCATCATGAGATAAGAACACACTCCGCGATGCATCTTGAGATAAGAACACACTCCGCGATGCATCATGAGATAAGAACACACTCCGTGTTGCACCATGAGATAAGAACACACTCCGTGTTGCACCTTGAGATAAGAACACACTCCGCGATGCATTATGAGATAAGAACACACTCCGCGATGCATCATGAGATAAGAACACACTCCGCGATGCACCATGAGATAAGAACACACTCCGTGTTGCATCATGAGATAAGAACACACTCCGCGATGCATCATGAGATAAGAACACACTCCGCGATGCTTCATGAGATAAGAACACACTCCGTATTGCTTCATGAGATAAGAACCCACTCCGCGATGCATCTTGAGATAAGAACACACTCCGCGATGCATCATGAGATAAGAACACACTCCGTGTTGCATCATGAGATAAGAACACACTCCGTGTTGCATCATGAGATAAGAACACACTCCGTGTTGCATCATGAGATAAGAACACATTCCGTGTTGCATCATGAGATAAGAACACACTCCGTGTTGCATCATGAGATAAGAACACACTCCGTGTTGCATCATGAGATAAGAACACACTCCGTGCTGCACCATGAGATAAGAACACTCTCCGTGTTGCATCATGAGATAAGAACACACTCCGTGTTGCATCTTGAGATAAGAACACACTCCGTGTTGCATCATGAGATAAGAACACACTCCGCGATGCATCATGAGATAAAAACACACTCCGTGTTGCATCATGAGATAAGAACACACTCCGTGTTGCATCATGAGATAAGAACACACTCCGCGTTGCACCATGAGATAAGAACACACTCCGCGATGCATCATGAGATAAGAACACACTCCGTGTTGCACCATGAGATAAGAACACACTCCGTGTTGCATCATGAGATAAGAACACACTCCGCGATGCATCTTGAGATAAGAACACACTCCGCGATGCATCATGAGATAAGAACACACTCCGTGTTGCACCATGAGATAAGAACACACTCCGTGTTGCACCTTGAGATAAGAACACACTCCGCGATGCATCATGAGATAAGAACACACTCCGCGATGCATCATGAGATAAGAACACACTCCGTGTTGCACCATGAGATAAGAACACACTCCGTGTTGCATCTTGAGATAAGAACACACTCCGCGATGCATCATGAGATAAGAACACACTCCGTGTTGCACAATGAGATAAGAACACACTCCGTGTTGCATCATGAGATAAGAACACACTCCGCGATGCATCTTGGGATAAGAACACACTCCGCGATGCATCATGGGATAAGAACACACTCCGTGTTGCACCATGAGATAAGAACACACTCCGTGTTGCATCATGAGATAAGAACACACTCCGTGTTGCATCATGAGATAAGAACACACTCCTTGTTGCATCATGAGATAAGAACACACTCCGTGTTGCATCATGAGATAAGAACACACTCCGTGTTACATCATGAGATAAGAACACACTCCGTGTTGCATCATGCGATAAGAACACACTCCGTGCTGCATCATGAGAAAAGAAAACACTCCGCGTTGCATCATGAGATAAGAACACACTCCGTGTTGCATCATGAGATTAAAACACACTCCGTGTTGCATCATGAGATAAGAACACACTCCGTGTTGCATCATGAGATAAGAACACACTCCGTGTTGCATCAGGAGATAAGAACACACTCCGTGTTGCATCATGAGATAAGAACACACTTCGTGCTGCACCATGAGATAAGAACACACTCCGTGTTGCATCATGAGATAAGAACACACTCCGTGTTGCATCTTGAGATAAGAACACACTCCGTGTTGCGTCATGAGATAAGAACACACTCCGCGATGCATCATGAGATAAGAACACACTCCGTGTTGCATCATGAGATAAGAACACACTCCGTGTTGCATCATGAGATAAGAACACACTCCGCGTTGCACCATGAGATAAGAACACACTCCGCGATGCATCATGAGATAAGAACACACTCCGTGTTGCACCATGAGATAAGAACACACTCCGTGTTGCATCATGAGATAAGAACACACTCCGCGATGCATCTTGAGATAAGTACACACTCCGCGATGCATCATGAGATAAGAACACACTCCGCGTTGCACCATGAGATAAGAACACACTCCGCGATGCATCATGAGATAAGAACACACTCCGTGTTGCATCTTGAGATAAGAACACACTCCGTGTTGCATCATGAGATAAGAACACACTCCGCGATGCATCATGAGATAAAACACACTCCGTGTTGCATCATGAGATAAGAACACACTCCGTGTTGCATCATGAGATAAGAACACACTCCGCGTTGCACCATGAGATAAGAACACACTCCGCGATGCATCATGAGATAAGAACACACTCCGTGTTGCACCATGAGATAAGAACACACTCCGTGTTGCATCATGAGATAAGAACACACTCCGCGATGCATCTTGACATAAGAACACACTCCGCGATGCATCATGAGATAAGAACACACTCCGTGTTGCACCATGAGATAAGAACACACTCCGTGTTGCACCTTGAGATAAGAACACACTCCGCGATGCATTATGAGATAAGAACACACTCCGCGATGCATCATGAGATAAGAACACACTCCGTGTTTCACCATGAGATAAGAACACACTCCGTGTTGCATCTTGAGATAAGAACACACTCCGCGATGCATCATGAGATAAGAACACACTCCGTGTTGCACAATGAGATAAGAACACACTCCGTGTTGCATCATGAGATAAGAACACACTCCGTGTTGCATCATGAGATAAGAACACACTCCGCGTTGCACCATGAGATACGAACACACTCCGCGATGCATCATGAGATAAGAACACACTCCGTGTTGCACCATGAGATAAGAACACACTCCGTGTTGCATCATGAGATAAGAACACACTCCGCGATGCATCTTGAGATAAGAACACACTCCGCGATGCATCATGAGATAAGAACACACTCCGTGTTGCACCATGAGATAAGAACACACTCCGTGTTGCACCTTGAGATAAGAACACACTCCGCGATGCATTATGAGATAAGAACACACTCCGCGATGCATCATGAGATAAGAACACACTCCGCGATGCACCATGAGATAAGAACACACTCCGTGTTGCATCATGAGATAAGAACACACTCCGCGATGCATCATGAGATAAGAACACACTCCGCGATGCTTCATGAGATAAGAACACACTCCGTATTGCTTCATGAGATAAGAACCCACTCCGCGATGCATCTTGAGATAAGAACACACTCCGCGATGCATCATGAGATAAGAACACACTCCGTGTTGCATCATGAGATAAGAACACACTCCGTGTTGCATCATGAGATAAGAACACACTCCGTGTTGCATCATGAGATAAGAACACACTCCGTGTTGCATCATGAGATAAGAACACACTCCGTGTTGCATCATGAGATAAGAACACACTCCGTGTTGCATCATGAGATAAGAACACACTCCGTGCTGCACCATGAGATAAGAACACTCTCCGTGTTGCATCATGAGATAAGAACACACTCCGTGTTGCATCTTGAGATAAGAACACACTCCGTGTTGCATCATGAGATAAGAACACACTCCGCGATGCATCATGAGATAAAAACACACTCCGTGTTGCATCATGAGATAAGAACACACTCCGTGTTGCATCATGAGATAAGAACACACTCCGCGTTGCACCATGAGATAAGAACACACTCCGCGATGCATCATGAGATAAGAACACACTCCGTGTTGCACCATGAGATAAGAACACACTCCGTGTTGCATCATGAGATAAGAACACACTCCGCGATGCATCTTGAGATAAGAACACACTCCGCGATGCATCATGAGATAAGAACACACTCCGTGTTGCACCATGAGATAAGAACACACTCCGTGTTGCACCTTGAGATAAGAACACACTCCGCGATGCATCATGAGATATGAACACACTCCGCGATGCATCATGAGATAAGAACACACTCCGTGTTGCACCATGAGATAAGAACACACTCCGTGTTGCATCTTGAGATAAGAACACACTCCGCGATGCATCATGAGATAAGAACACACTCCGTGTTGCACAATGAGATAAGAACACACTCCGTGTTGCATCATGAGATAAGAACACACTCCGCGATGCATCTTGGGATAAGAACACACTCCGCGATGCATCATGGGATAAGAACACACTCCGTGTTGCACCATGAGATAAGAACACACTCCGTGTTGCATCATGAGATAAGAACACACTCCGTGTTGCATCATGAGATAAGAACACACTCCTTGTTGCATCATGAGATAAGAACACACTCCGTGTTGCATCATGAGATAAGAACACACTCCGTGTTACATCATGAGATAAGAACACACTCCGTGTTGCATCATGCGATAAGAACACACTCCGTGCTGCATCATGAGAAAAGAAAACACTCCGCGTTGCATCATGAGATAAGAACACACTCC
Source organism: Meconema thalassinum (assembly GCA_946902985.2). NCBI lineage: Eukaryota > Metazoa > Arthropoda > Insecta > Orthoptera > Tettigoniidae > Meconema > Meconema thalassinum. Next base: position 129,789,917 of record OX336389.2, read on the forward strand.
GTGTTGCATCATGAGATTAAAACACACTCCGTGTTGCATCATGAGATAAGAACACACTCCGTGTTGCATCATGAGATAAGAACACACTCCGTGTTGCATCAGGAGATAAGAACACACTCCGTGTTGCATCATGAGATAAGAACACACTTCGTGCTGCACCATGAGATAAGAACACACTCCGTGTTGCATCATGAGATAAGAACACACTCCGTGTTGCATCTTGAGATAAGAACACACTCCGTGTTGCGTCATGAGATAAGAACACACTCCGCGATGCATCATGAGATAAGAACACACTCCGTGTTGCATCATGAGATAAGAACACACTCCGTGTTGCATCATGAGATAAGAACACACTCCGCGTTGCACCATGAGATAAGAACACACTCCGCGATGCATCATGAGATAAGAACACACTCCGTGTTGCACCATGAGATAAGAACACACTCCGTGTTGCATCATGAGATAAGAACACACTCCGCGATGCATCTTGAGATAAGTACACACTCCGCGATGCATCATGAGATAAGAACACACTCCGCGTTGCACCATGAGATAAGAACACACTCCGCGATGCATCATGAGATAAGAACACACTCCGTGTTGCATCTTGAGATAAGAACACACTCCGTGTTGCATCATGAGATAAGAACACACTCCGCGATGCATCATGAGATAAAACACACTCCGTGTTGCATCATGAGATAAGAACACACTCCGTGTTGCATCATGAGATAAGAACACACTCCGCGTTGCACCATGAGATAAGAACACACTCCGCGATGCATCATGAGATAAGAACACACTCCGTGTTGCACCATGAGATAAGAACACACTCCGTGTTGCATCATGAGATAAGAACACACTCCGCGATGCATCTTGACATAAGAACACACTCCGCGATGCATCATGAGATAAGAACACACTCCGTGTTGCACCATGAGATAAGAACACACTCCGTGTTGCACCTTGAGATAAGAACACACTCCGCGATGCATTATGAGATAAGAACACACTCCGCGATGCATCATGAGATAAGAACACACTCCGTGTTTCACCATGAGATAAGAACACACTCCGTGTTGCATCTTGAGATAAGAACACACTCCGCGATGCATCATGAGATAAGAACACACTCCGTGTTGCACAATGAGATAAGAACACACTCCGTGTTGCATCATGAGATAAGAACACACTCCGCGATGCATCTTGAGATAAGAACACACTCCGCGATGCATCATGGGATAAGAACACACTCCGTGTTGCACCATGAGATAAGAACACACTCCGTGTTGCATTATGAGATAAGAACACACTCCGTGTTGCATCATGAGATAAGAACACACTCCTTGTTGCATCATGAGATAAGAACACACTCCGTGTTGCATCATGAGATAAGAACACACTCCGTGTTACATCATGAGATAAGAACACACTCCGTGTTGCATCATGCGATAAGAACACACTCCGTGCTGCATCATGAGATAAGAACACACTCCGCGTTGCATCATGAGATAAGAACACACTCCGTGTTGCATCATGAGATTAAAACACACTCCGTGTTACATCATGAGATAAGAACACACTCCGTGTTGCATCATGAGATAAGAACACACTCCGTGTTGCATCATGAGATAAGAACACACTCCGTGTTGCATCATGAGATAAGAACACACTCCGTGTTGCATCATGAGATAAGAACACACTCCGTGTTGCATCATGAGATAAGAACACACTCCGTGTTGCATCATGAGATAAGAACACACTCCGTGTTGCATCATGAGATAAGAACACACTCCGTGTTGCATCATGAGATAAGAACACACTTCGTGCTGCACCATGAGATAAGAACACACTCCGTGTTGCATCATGAGATAAGAACACACTCCGTGTTGCATCTTGAGATAAGAACACACTCCGTGTTGCATCATGAGATAAGAACACACTCCGCGATGCATCATGAGATAAGAACACACTCCGTGTTGCATCATGAGATAAGAACACACTCCGTGTTGCATCATGAGATAAGAACACACTCCGCGTTGCACCATGAGATAAGAACACACTCCGCGATGCATCATGAGATAAGAACACACTCCGTGTTGCACCATGAGATAAGAAAACACTCCGTGTTGCATCAGGAGATAAGAACACACTCCGCGATGCATCTTGAGATAAGAACACACTCCGCGATGCATCATGAGATAAGAACACACTCCGTTTTCACCATGAGATAAGAACACACTCCGTGTTGCACCATGATATAAGAACACTCTCCGCGATGCATCATGAGATAAGAACACACTCCGCGATGCATCATGAGATAAGAACACACTCCGTGTTATACCATGAGATAAGAACACACTCCGTGTTGCATCTTGAGATAAGAACACACTCCGAGATGCATCATGAGATAAGAACACACTCCGTGTTGCACCATGAGATAAGAACACACTCCGTGTTGCATCATGAGATAAGAACACACTCCGCGATGCATCTTGAGATAAGAACACACTCCACGATGCATCATGTGATAAGAACACACTCCGTGTTGCACCATGAGATAAGAACACACTCCGTGTTGCATCATGAGATAAGAACACACTCCGCGATGCATCATGAGATAAGAACACACTCCGCGATGCTTCATGAGATAAGAACACACTCCGTATTGCTTCATGAGATAAGAACCCACTCCGCGATGCATCTTGAGATAAGAACACACTCCGCGATGCATCATGAGATAAGAACACACTCCGTGTTGCATCATGAGATAAGAACACACTCCGTGTTGCATCATGAGATAAGAACACACTCCGTGTTGCATCATGAGATATGAACACACTCCGTGCTGCATCATGAGATAAGAACACACTCCGCGTTGCATCTAGAGATAAGAACACACTCCGTGTTGCATCATGAGATTAAAACACACTCCGTGTTGCATCATGAGATAAGAACACACTCCGTGTTGCATCATGAGATAAGAACACACTCCGTGTTGCATCATGAGATAAGAACACACTCCGTGTTGCATCATGAGATTAGAACACACTCCGTGCTGCACCATGAGATAAGAACACACTCCGTGTTGCATCATGAGATAAGAACACACTCCGTGTTGCATCTTGAGATAAGAACACACTCCGTGTTGCATCATGAGATAAGAACACACTCCGCGATGCATCATGAGATAAAAACACACTCCGTGTTGCATCATGAGATAAGAACACACTCCGTGTTGCATCATGAGATAAGAACACACTCCGCGTTGCACCATGAGATAAGAACACACTCCGCGATGCATCATGAGATAAGAACACACTCCGTGTTGCATCTTGAGATAAGAACACACTCCGTGTTGCATCATGAGATAAGAACACACTCCGCGATGCATCATGAGATAAAAACACACTCCGTGTTGCATCATGAGATAAGAACACACTCCGTGTTGCATCATGAGATAAGAACACACTCCGCGTTGCACCATGAGATAAGAACACACTCCGCGATGCATCATGAGATAAGAACACACTCCGTGTTGCACCATGAGATAAGAACACACTCCGTGTTGCATCATGAGATAAGAACACACTCCGCGATGCATCTTGAGATAAGAACACACTCCGCGATGCATCATGAGATAAGAACACACTCCGTGTTGCACCATGAGATAAGAACACACTCCGTGTTGCACCTTGAGATAAGAACACACTCCGCGATGCATTATGAGATAAGAACACACTCCGCGATGCATCATGAGATAAGAACACACTCCGTGTTGCACCATGAGATAAGAACACACTCCGTGTTGCATCTTGAGATAAGAACACACTCCGCGATGCATCATGAGATAAGAACACACTCCATGTTGCACAATGAGATAAGAACACACTCCGTGTTGCATCATGAGATAAGAACACACTCCGCGATGCATCTTGAGATAAGAACACACTCCGCGATGCATCATGGGATAAGAACACACTCCGTGTTGCACCATGAGATAAGAACACACTCCGTGTTGCATTATGAGATAAGAACACACTCCGTGTTGCATCATGAGATAAGAACACACTCCTTGTTGCATCATGAGATAAGAACACACTCCGTGTTGCATCATGAGATAAGAACACACTCCGTGTTACATCATGAGATAAGAACACACTCCGTGTTGCATCATGCGATAAGAACACACTCCGTGCTGCATCATGAGATAAGAACACACTCCGCGTTGCATCATGAGATAAGAACACACTCCGTGTTGCATCATGAGATAAGAACACACTCCGTGTTGCATCATGAGATAAGAACACACTCCGTGTTGCATCATGAGATAAGAACACACTCCGTGTTGCATCATGAGATAAGAACACACTCCGTGTTGCATCATGAGATAAGAACACACTCCGTGTTGCATCATGAGATAAGAACACACTCCGTGTTGCATCATGAGATAAGAACACACTCCGTGTTGCATCATGAGATAAGAACACACTCCGTGTTGCATCATGAGATAAGAACACACTTCGTGCTGCACCATGAGATAAGAACACACTCCGTGTTGCATCATGAGATAAGAACACACTCCGTGTTGCATCTTGAGATAAGAACACACTCCGTGTTGCATCATGAGATAAGAACACACTCCGCGATGCATCATGAGATAAGAACACACTCCGTGTTGCATCATGAGATAAGAACACACTCCGTGTTGCATCATGAGATAAGAACACACTCCGCGTTGCACCATGAGATAAGAACACACTCCGCGATGCATCATGAGATAAGAACACACTCCGTGTTGCACCATGAGATAAGAACACACTCCGTGTTGCATCAGGAGATAAGAACACACTCCGCGATGCATCTTGAGATAAGAACACACTCCGCGATGCATCATGAGATAAGATCACACTCCGTTTTCACCATGAGATAAGAACACACTCCGTGTTGCACCATGAGATAAGAACACTCTCCGCGATGCATCATGAGATAAGAACACACTCCGCGATGCATCATGAGATAAGAACACACTCCGTGTTATACCATGAGATAAGAACACACTCCGTGTTGCATCTTGAGATAAGAACACACTCCGAGATGCATCATGAGATAAGAACACACTCCGTGTTGCACCATGAGATAAGAACACACTCCGTGTTGCATCATGAGATAAGAACACACTCCGCGTTGCACCATGAGATAAGAAGACACTCCACGATGCATCATGGGATAAGAACACACTCCGTGTTGCACCATGAGATAAGAACACACTCCGTGTTGCATCATGAGATAAGAACACACTTCGCGATGCATCATGAGATAAGAACACACTCCGCGATGCTTCATGAGATAAGAACACACTCCGTATTGCTTCATGAGATAAGAACCCACTCCGCGATGCATCTTGAGATAAGAACACACTCCGCGATGCATCATGAGATAAGAACACTCTCCGTGTTGCATCATGAGATAAGAACACACTCCGTGTTGCATCATGAGATAAGAACACACTCCGTGTTGCATCATGAGATATGAACACACTCCGTGCTGCATCATGAGATAAGAACACACTCCGCGTTGCATCTAGAGATAAGAACACACTCCGAGTTGCATCATGAGATTAAAACACACTCCGTGTTGCATCATGAGATAAGAACACACTCCGTGTTGCATCATGAGATAAGAACACACTCCGTGTTGAATCATGAGATAATAACACACTCCGTGTTGCATCATGAGATAAGAACACACTCCGTGTTGCATCACGAGATAAGAACACACTCCGTGTTGCATCATGAGATAAGAACACACTCCGTGTTGCATCATGAGATAAGAACACACTCCGTGTTGCATCATGAGATAAGAACACACTCCGTGTTGCATCATGAGATACGAACACACTCCGCGATGCACCATGAGATAAAAACACACTCCGTGTTGCATCATGAGATAAGAACACACTCCGTGTTGCATCATGAGATAAGAACACACTCCGCGTTGCACCATGAGATAAGAAGACACTCCGCGATGCATCATGAGATAAGAACACACTCCGTGTTGCACCATGAGATAAGAACACACTCCGTGTTGTATCGTGAGATAAGAACACACTCCGCGATGCATCTTGAGATAAGAACACACTCCGCGATGCATCATGAGATAAGAACACACTCCGTGTTGCACCATGAGATAAGAACACACTCCGTGTTGCACCTTGAGATAAGAACACACTCCGCGATGCATCATGAGATAAGAACACACTCCGCGATGCATCATGAGATAAGAACACACTCCGTGTTGCACCATGAGATAAGAACACACTCCGTGTTGCATTTTGAGATAAGAACACACTAGGCGATGCATCATGAGATAAGAACACACTCCGTGTTGCACAATGAGATAAGAACACACTCCGTGTTGCATCATGAGATAAGAACACACTCCGCGATGCATCTTGAGATAAGAACACACTCCGCGATGCATCATGGGATAAGAACACACTCCGTGTTGCACCATGAGATAAGAACACACTCCGTGTTGCATCATGAGATAAGAACACACTCCGCGATGCATCATGAGATAAGAACACACTCCGCGATGCTTCATGAGATAAGAACACACTTCGTGTTGCATCATGAGATAAGAACCCACTCCGCGATGCATCTTGAGATAAGAACACACTGCGCGATGCATCATGAGATAAGAACACACTCCGTGTTTCACCATGAGATAAGAACACACTCCGTGTTGCATCGTGAGATAAGAACACACTCCGCGATGCATCATGAGATAAGAACACACTCCGTGTTGCACCATGAGATAAGAACACACTCCGTGTTGCATCTTGAGATAAGAACACACTAGGCGATGCATCATGAGATAAGAACACACTCCGTGCTGCACCATGAGATAAGAACACACTCCGTGTTGCATCATGAGATAAGAACACACTCCGCGATGCATCTTGAGATAAGAACACACTCCGCGATGCATCATGAGATAAGAACACACTCCGTTTGCACCATGAGATAAGAACACACTCCGTGTTGCACCATGAGATAAGAACACTCTCCGCGATGCATCATGAGATAAGAACACACTCCGCGATGCATCATGAGATAAGAACACACTCCGTGTTATACCATGAGATAAGAACACACTCCGTGTTGCATCTTGAGATAAGAACACACTCCGAGATGCATCATGAGATAAGAACACACTCCGAGATGCATCATGAGATAAGAACACACTCCGCGATGCATCTTGAGATAAGAACCCACTCCGCGATGCATCATGAGATAAGAACACACTCCGTGTTGCATCATGAGATAAGAACACACTCCGTGTTGCATCATGAGATAAGAACACACTCCGTGTTGCATCATGCGATAAGAACACACTCCGTGCTGCATCATGAGATAAGAACACACTCCGCGTTGCATCTAGAGATAAGAACACACTCCGTGTTGCATCATGAGATTAAAACACACTCCGTGTTGCATCATGAGATAAGAACACACTCCGTGTTGCATCATGAGATAAGAACACACTCCGTGTTGCATCATGAGATAATAACACACTCCGTGTTGCATCATGAGATAAGAACACACTCCGTGTTGCATCATGAGATAAGAACACACTCCGTGTTGCATCATGAGATAAGAACACACTCCGTGTTGCATCATGAGATAAGAACACACTCCGTGTTGCATCATGAGATAAGAACACACTCCGTGTTGCATCATGAGATGTGAACACACTCCGTGTTGCATCATGAGATAAGAACACACTCCGTGTTGCATCATGAGATAAGAACACACTCCGTGCTGCACCATGAGATAAGAACACACTCCGTGTTGCATCATGAGATAAGAACACACTCCGTGTTGCATCTTGAGATAAGAACACACTCCGTGTTGCATCAAGAGATAAGAACACACTCCGCGATGCATCATGAGATAAAAACACACTCCGTGTTGCATCATGAGATAAGAACACACTCCGTGTTGCATCATGAGATAAGAACACACTCCGCGTTGCACCATGAGATAAGAACACACTCCGCGATGCATCATGAGATAAGAACACACTCCGTGTTGCACCATGAGATAAGAACACACTCCGTGTTGCATCATGAGATAAGAACACACTCCGCGATGCATCTTGAGATAAGAACACACTCCGCGATGCATCATGAGATAAGAACACACTCCGTGTTGCACCATGAGATAAGAACACACTCCGTGTTGCACCTTGAGATAAGAACACACTCCGCGATGCATCATGAGATAAGAACACACTCCGCGATGCATCATGAGATAAGAACACACTCCGTGTTGCACCATGAGATAAGAACACACTCCGTGTTGCATCATGAGATAAGAACACACTCCGCGATGCATCTTGAGATAAGAACACACTCCGCGATGCATCATGGGATAAGAACACACTCCGTGTTGCACCATGAGATAAGAACACACTCCGTGTTGCATCATGAGATAAGAACACACTCCGTGTTGCATCATGAGATAAGAACACACTCCTTGTTGCATCATGAGATAAGAACACACTCCGTGTTGCATCATGAGATAAGAACACACTCCGTGTACCATCATGAGATAAGAACACACTGCGTGTTGCATCATGCGATAAGAACACACTCCGTGCTGCATCATGAGATAAGAACACACTCCGCGTTGCATCATGAGATAAGAACACACTCCGTGTTGCATCATGAGATTAAAACACACTCCGTGTTGCATCATGAGATAAGAACACACTCCGTGTTGCATCATGAGATAAGAACACACTCCGTGTTGCATCATGAGATAAGAACACACTCCGTGTTGCATCATGAGATAAGAACACACTCCGTGTTGCATCATGAGATAAGAACACACTCCGTGTTGCATCATGAGATAAGAACACACTACGTGTTGCATCATGAGATAAGAACACACTCCGTGTTGCATCACGAGATAAGAACACACTCCGTGTTGCATCATGAGATAAGAACACACTTCGTGCTGCACCATGAGATAAGAACACACTCCGTGCTGCATCATGAGATAAGAACACACTCCGTGTTGCATCTTGAGATAAGAACACACTCCGTGTTGCATCATGAGATAAGAACACACTCCGCGATGCATCATGAGATAAGAACACACTCCGTGTTGCATCATGAGATAAGAACACACTCCGTGTTGCATCATGAGATAAGAACACACTCCGCGTTGCACCATGAGATAAGAACACACTCCGCGATGCATCATGAGATAAGAACACACTCCGTGTTGCACCATGAGATAAGAAAACACTCTGTGTTGCATCAGGAGATAAGAACACACTCCGCGATGCATCTTGAGATAAGAACACACTCCGCGATGCATCATGAGATAAGAACACACTCCGTTTTCACCATGAGATAAGAACACACTCCGTGTTGCACCATGAGATAAGAACACTCTCCGCGATGCATCATGAGATAAGAACACACTCCGCGATGCATAATGAGATAAGAACACACTCCGTGTTATACCATGAGATAAGAACACACTCCGTGTTGCATCTTGAGATAAGAACACACTCCGAGATGCATCATGAGATAAGAACACACTCCGTGTTGCACCATGAGATAAGAACACACTCCGTGTTGCATCATGAGATAAGAACACACTCCGCGATGCATCATGAGATAAGAACACACTCCGTGTTGCATCATAAGATAAGAACACACTCCGTGTTGCATCATGAGATATGAACACACTCCGTGCTGCATCATGAGATAAGAACACACTCCGCGTTGCATCTAGAGATAAGAACACACTCCGTGTTGCATCATGAGATTAAACACACTCCGTGTTGCATCATGAGATAAGAACACACTCCGTGTTGCATCATGAGATAAGAACACACTCCGTGTTGCATCATGAGATAATAACACACTCCGTGTTGCATCATGAGATAAGAACACACTCCGTGTTGCATCATGAGATAAGAACACACTCCGTGTTGCATCATGAGATATGAACACACTCCGTGCTGCATCATGAGATAAGAACACACTCCGCGTTGCATCTAGAGATTAGAACACACTCCGTGTTGCATCATGAGATTAAACACACTCCGTGTTGCATCATGAGATAAGAACACACTCCGTGTTGCATCATGAGATAAGAACACACTCCGTGTTGCATCATGAGATAATAACACACTCCGTGTTGCATCATGAGATAAGAACACACTCCGTGTTGCATCATGAGATAAGAACACACTCCGTGTTGCATCATGAGATAAGAACACACTCCGTGTTGCATCATGAGATAAGAACACACTCCGTGTTGCATCATGAGATAAGAACACACTCCGTGTTGCATCATGAGATACGAACACACTCCGTGCTGCACCATGAGATAAGAACACACTCCGTGTTGCATCATGAGATAAGAACACACTCCGTGTTGCATCTTGAGATAAGAACACACTCCGTGTTGCATCATGAGATAAGAACACACTCCGCGATGCATCATGAGATAAAAACACACTCCGTGTTGCATCATGAGATAAGAACACACTCCGTGTTGCATCATGAGATAAGAACACACTCCGCGTTGCACCATGAGATAAGAAGACACTCCGCGATGCATCATGAGATAAGAACACACTCCGTGTTGCACCATGAGATAAGAACACACTCCCTGTTGCATCATGAGATAAGAACACACTCCGCGATGCATCTTGAGATAAGAACACACTCCGTGATGCAACATGAGATAAGAACACACTCCGTGTTGCACCATGAGATAAGAACACACTCCGTGTTGCACCTTGAGATAAGAACACACTCCGCGATGCATCATGAGATAAGAACACACTCCGCGATGCATCATGAGATAAGAACACACTCCGTGTTGCACCATGAGATAAGAACACACTCCGTGTTGCATTTTGAGATAAGAACACACTAGGCGATGCATCATGAGATAAGAACATACTCCGTGTTGCACAATGAGATAAGAACACACTCCGTGTTGCATCATGAGATAAGAACACACTCCGCGATGCATCTTGAGATAAGAACACACTCCGCGATGCATCATGGGATAAGAACACACTCCGTGTTGCACCATGAGATAAGAACACACTCCGTGTTGCATCATGAGATAAGAACACACTCCGCGATGCATCATGAGATAAGAACACACTCCGCGATGCTTCATGAGATAAGAACACACTCCGTGTTGCATCATGAGATAAGAACCCACTCCGCGATGCATCTTGAGATAAGAACACACTGAGCGATGCATCATGAGATAAGAACACACTCCGTGTTGCACCATGAGATAAGAACACACTCCGTGTTGCATCGTGAGATAAGAACACACTCCGCGATGCATCATGAGATAAGAACACACTCCGTGTTGCACCATGAGATAAGAACACACTCCGTGTTGCATCTTGAGATAAGAACACACTAGGCGATGCATCATGAGATAAGAACACACTCCGTGCTGCACCATGAGATAAGAACACACTCCGTGTTGCATCATGAGATAGGAACACACTCCGCGATGCATCTTGAGATAAGAACACACTCCGCGATGCATCATGAGATAAGAACACACTCCGTTTGCACCATGAGATAAGAACACACTCCGTGTTGCACCATGAGATAAGAACACTCTCCGCGATGCATCATGAGATAAGAACACACTCCGCGATGCATCATGAGATAAGAACACACTCCGTGTTATACCATGAGATAAGAACACACTCCGTGTTGCATCTTGAGATAAGAACACACTCCGTGTTGCACCATGAGATAAGAACACACTCCGTGTTGCATCATGAGATAAGAACACACTCCGCGATGCATCTTGAGATAAGAACACACTCCACGATGCATCATGGGATAAGAACACACTCCGTGTTGCACCATGAGATAAGAACACACTCCGTGTTGCATCATGAGATAAGAACACACTCCGCGATGCATCATGAGATAAGAACACACTCCGCGATGCTTCATGAGATAAGAACACACTCCGTATTGCTTCATCCCACTCCGCGATGCATCTTGAGATAAGAACCCACTCCGCGATGCATCATGAGATAAGAACACACTCCGTGTTGCATCATGAGATAAGAACACACTCCGTGTTGCATCATGAGATAAGAACACACTCCGTGTTGCATCATGCGATAAGAACACACTCCGTGCTGCATCATGAGATAAGAACACACTCCGCGTTGCATCTAGAGATAAGAACACACTCCGTGTTGCATCATGAGATTAAAACACACTCCGTGTTGCATCATGAGATAAGAACACACTCCGTGTTGCATCATGAGATAAGAACACACTCCGTGTTGCATCATGAGATAATAACACACTCCGTGTTGCATCATGAGATAAGAACACACACCGTGTTGCATCATGAGATAAGAACACACTCCGTGTTGCATCATGAGATAAGAACACACTCCGTGTTGCATCATGAGATAAGAACACACTCCGTGTTGCATCATGAGATAAGAACACACTCCGTGTTGCATCATGAGATAAGAACACACTCCGTGCTGCACCATGAGATAAGAACACACTCCGTGTTGCATCATGAGATAAGAACACACTCCGTGTTGCATCTTGAGATAAGAACACCTTCCGTGTTGCATCATGAGATAAGAACACACACCGCGATGCATCATGAGATAAAAACACACTCCGTGTTGCATCATGAGATAAGAACACACTCCGTGTTGCATCATGAGATAAGAACACACTCCGCGTTGCACCATGAGATAAGAACACACTCCGCGATGCATCATGAGATAAGAACACACTCCGTGTTGCACCATGAGATAAGAACACACTCCGTGTTGCATCATGAGATAAGAACACACTCCGCGATGCATCTTGAGATAAGAACACACTCCGCGATGCATCATGAGATAAGAACACACTCCGTGTTGCACCATGAGATAAGAACACACTCCGTGTTGCACCTGGAGATAAGAACACACTCCGCGATGCATCATGAGATAAGAACACACTCCGCGATGCATCATGAGATAAGAACACACTCCGTGTTGCACCATGAGATAAGAACACACTCCGTGTTGCATCTTGAGATAAGAACACACTCCGCGATTCATCATGAGATAAGAACACACTCCGTGTTGCACAATGATATAAGAACACACTCCGTGTTGCATCATGAGATAAGAACACACTCCGCGATGCATCTTGAGATAAGAACACACTCCGCGATGCATCATGGGATAAGAACACACTCCGTGTTGCACCATGAGATAAGAACACACTCCGTGTTGCATCATGAGATAAGAACACACTCCGTGTTGCATCATGAGATAAGAACACACTCCTTGTTGCATCATGAGATAAGAACACACTCCGTGTTGCATCATGAGATAAGAACACACTCCGTGTTACATCATGAGATAAGAACACACTCCGTGTTGCATCATGCGATAAGAACACACTCCGTGCTGCATCATGAGATAAGAACACACTCCGCGTTGCATCATGAGATAAGAACACACTCCGTGTTGCATCATGAGATTAAAACACACTCCGTGTTGCATCATGAGATAAGAACACACTCCGTGTTGCATCATGAGATAAGAACACACTCCGTGTTGCATCATGAGATAAGAACACACTCCGTGTTGCATCATGAGATAAGAACACACTCCGTGTTGCATCATGAGATAAGAACACACTCCGTGTTGCATCATGAGATAAGAACACACTCCGTGTTGCATCATGAGATAAGAACACACTCCGTGTTGCATCATGAGATAAGAACACACTCCGTGTTGCATCATGAGATAAGAACACACTCCGTGTTGCATCATGAGATAAGAACACACTTCGTGCTGCACCATGAGATAAGAACACACTCCGTGTTGCATCATGAGATAAGAACACACTCCGTGTTGCATCTTGAGATAAGAACACACTCCGTGTTGCATCATGAGATAAGAACACACTCCGCGATGCATCATGAGATAAGAACACACTCCGTGTTGCATCATGAGATAAGAACACACTCCGTGTTGCATCATGAGATAAGAACACACTCCGCGTTGCACCATGAGATAAGAACACACTCCGCGATGCATCATGAGATAAGAACACACTCCGTGTTGCACCATGAGATAAGAACACACTCCGTGTTGCATCAGGAGATAAGAACACACTCCGCGATGCATCTTGAGATAAGAACACACTCCGCGATGCATCATGAGATAAGAACACACTCCGTTTTCACCATGAGATAAGAACACACTCCGTGTTGCACCATGAGATAAGAACACTCTCCGCGATGCATCATGAGATAAGAACACACTCCGCGATGCATCATGAGATAAGAACACACTCCGTGTTGCATCTTGAGATAAGAACACACTCCGTGTTGCATCATGAGATAAGAACACACTCCGCGATGCATCATGAGATAAAAACACACTCCGTGTTGCATCATGAGATAAGAACACACTCCGTGTTGCATCATGAGATAAGAACACACTCCGCGTTGCACCATGAGATAAGAAGACACTCCGCGATGCATCATGAGATAAGAACACACTCCGTGTTGCACCATGAGATAAGAACACACTCCCTGTTGCATCATGAGATAAGAACACACTCCGCGATGCATCTTGAGATAAGAACACACTCCGTGATGCATCATGAGATAAGAACACACTCCGTGTTGCACCATGAGATAAGAACACACTCCGTGTTGCACCTTGAGATAAGAACACACTCCGCGATGCATAATGAGATAAGAACACACTCCGCGATGCATCATGAGATAAGAACACACTCCGTGTTGCACCATGAGATAAGAACACACTCCGTGTTGCATTTTGAGATAAGAACACACTAGGCGATGCATCATGAGATAAGAACATACTCCGTGTTGCACAATGAGATAAGAACACACTCCGTGTTGCATCATGAGATAAGAACACACTCCGCGATGCATCTTGAGATAAGAACACACTCCGCAATGCATCATGGGATAAGAACACACTCCGTGTTGCACCATGAGATATGAACACACTCCGTGTTGCATCATGAGATAAGAACCCACTCCGCGATGCATCTTGAGATAAGAACACACTGAGCGATGCATCATGAGATAAGAACACACTCCGTGTTGCACCATGAGATAAGAACACACTCCGTGTTGCATCGTGAGATATGAACACACTCCGCGATGCATCATGAGATAAGAACACACTCCGTGTTGCACCATGAGATAAGAACACACTCCGTGTTGCATCTTGAGATAAGAACACACTAGGCGATGCATCATGAGATAAGAACACACTCCGTGCTGCACCATGAGATAAGAACACACTCCGTGTTGCATCATGAGATAAGAACACACTCCGCGATGCATCTTGAGATAAGAACACACTCCGCGATGCATCATGAGATAAGAACACACTCCGTTTGCACCATGAGATAAGAACACACTCCGTGTTGCACCATGAGATAAGAACACTCTCCGCGATGCATCATGAGATAAGAACACACTCCGCGATGCATCATGAGATAAGAACACACTCCGTGTTATACCATGAGATAAGAACACACTCCGTGTTGCATCTTGAGATAAGAACACACTCCGAGATGCATCATGAGATAAGAACACACTCCGTGTTGCACCATGAGATAAGAACACACTCCGTGTTGCATCATGAGATAAGAACACACTCCGCGATGCATCTTGAGATAAGAACACACTCCACGATGCATCATGGGATAAGAACACACTCCGTGTTGCACCATGAGATAAGAACACACTCCGTGTTGCATCATGAGATAAGAACACACTCCGCGATGCATCATGAGATAAGAACACACTCCGCGATGCTTCATGAGATAAGAACACACTCCGTATTGCTTCATCCCACTCCGCGATGCATCTTGAGATAAGAACCCACTCCGCGATGCATCATGAGATAAGAACACACTCCGTGTTGCATCATGAGATAAGAACACACTCCGTGTTGCATCATGAGATAAGAACACACTCCGTGTTGCATCATGCGATAAGAACACACTCCGTGCTGCATCATGAGATAAGAACACACTCCGCGTTGCATCTAGAGATAAGAACACACTCCGTGTTGCATCATGAGATTAAAACACACTCCGTGTTGCATCATGAGATAAGAACACACTCCGTGTTGCATCATGAGATAAGAACACACTCCGTGTTGCATCATGAGATAATAACACACTCCGTGTTGCATCATGAGATAAGAACACACACCGTGTTGCATCATGAGATAAGAACACACTCCGTGTTGCATCATGAGATAAGAACACACTCCGTGTTGCATCATGAGATAAGAACACACTCCGTGTTGCATCATGAGATAAGAACACACTCCGTGTTGCATCATGAGATAAGAACACACTCCGTGCTGCACCATGAGATAAGAACACACTCCGTGTTGCATCATGAGATAAGAACACACTCCGTGTTGCATCTTGAGATAAGAACACCTTCCGTGTTGCATCATGAGATAAGAACACACTCCGCGATGCATCATGAGATAAAAACACACTCCGTGTTGCATCATGAGATAAGAACACACTCCGTGTTGCATCATGAGATAAGAACACACTCCGCGTTGCACCATGAGATAAGAACACACTCCGCGATGCATCATGAGATAAGAACACACTCCGTGTTATACCATGAGATAAGAACACACTCCGTGTTGCATCATGAGATAAGAACACACTCCGCGATGCATCTTGAGATAAGAACACACTCCGCGATGCATCATGAGATAAGAACACACTCCGTGTTGCACCATGAGATAAGAACACACTCCGTGTTGCACCTGGAGATAAGAACACACTCCGCGATGCATCATGAGATAAGAACACACTCCGCGATGCATCATGAGATAAGAACACACTCCGTGTTGCACCATGAGATAAGAACACACTCCGTGTTGCATCTTGAGATAAGAACACACTCCGCGATTCATCATGAGATAAGAACACACTCCGTGTTGCACAATGATATAAGAACACACTCCGTGTTGCATCATGAGATAAGAACACACTCCGCGATGCATCTTGAGATAAGAACACACTCCGCGATGCATCATGGGATAAGAACACACTCCGTGTTGCATCATGAGATAAGAACACACTCCGTGTTGCATCATGAGATAAGAACACACTCCGTGTTGCATCATGAGATAAGAACACACTCCGTGTTGCATCATGAGATAAGAACACACTCCGTGTTGCATCATGAGATAAGAACACACTCCGTGTTGCATCATGAGATAAGAACACACTCCGTGTTGCATCATGAGATAAGAACACACTCCGTGTTGCATCATGAGATAAGAACACACTCCGTGTTGCATCATGAGATAAGAACACACTTCGTGCTGCACCATGAGATAAGAACACACTCCGTGTTGCATCATGAGATAAGAACACACTCCGTGTTGCATCTTGAGATAAGAACACACTCCGTGTTGCATCATGAGATAAGAACACACTCCGCGATGCATCATGAGATAAGAACACACTCCGTGTTGCATCATGAGATAAGAACACACTCCGTGTTGCATCATGAGATAAGAACACACTCCGCGTTGCACCATGAGATAAGAACACACTCCGCGATGCATCATGAGATAAGAACACACTCCGTGTTGCACCATGAGATAAGAACACACTCCGTGTTGCATCAGGAGATAAGAACACACTCCGCGATGCATCTTGAGATAAGAACACACTCCGCGATGCATCATGAGATAAGAACACACTCCGTTTTCACCATGAGATAAGAACACACTCCGTGTTGCACCATGAGATAAGAACACTCTCCGCGATGCATCATGAGATAAGAACACACTCCGCGATGCATCATGAGATAAGAACACACTCCGTGTTGCATCTTGAGATAAGAACACACTCCGTGTTGCATCATGAGATAAGAACACACTCCGCGATGCATCATGAGATAAAAACACACTCCGTGTTGCATCATGAGATAAGAACACACTCCGTGTTGCATCATGAGATAAGAACACACTCCGCGTTGCACCATGAGATAAGAAGACACTCCGCGATGCATCATGAGATAAGAACACACTCCGTGTTGCACCATGAGATAAGAACACACTCCCTGTTGCATCATGAGATAAGAACACACTCCGCGATGCATCTTGAGATAAGAACACACTCCGTGATGCATCATGAGATAAGAACACACTCCGTGTTGCACCATGAGATAAGAACACACTCCGTGTTGCACCTTGAGATAAGAACACACTCCGCGATGCATAATGAGATAAGAACACACTCCGCGATGCATCATGAGATAAGAACACACTCCGTGTTGCACCATGAGATAAGAACACACTCCGTGTTGCATTTTGAGATAAGAACACACTAGGCGATGCATCATGAGATAAGAACATACTCCGTGTTGCACAATGAGATAAGAACACACTCCGTGTTGCATCATGAGATAAGAACACACTCCGCGATGCATCTTGAGATAAGAACACACTCCGCGATGCATCATGGGATAAGAACACACTCCGTGTTGCACCATGAGATAAGAACACACTCCGTGTTGCATCATGAGATAAGAACACACTCCGCGATGCATCATGAGATAAGAACACACTCCGCGATGCTTCATGAGATAAGAACACACTCCGTGTTGCATCATGAGATAAGAACCCACTCCGCGATGCATCTTGAGATAAGAACACACTGAGCGATGCATCATGAGATAAGAACACACTCCGTGTTGCACCATGAGATAAGAACACACTCCGTGTTGCATCGTGAGATATGAACACACTCCGCGATGCATCATGAGATAAGAACACACTCCGTGTTGCACCATGAGATAAGAACACACTCCGTGTTGCATCTTGAGATAAGAACACACTAGGCGATGCATCATGAGATAAGAACACACTCCGTGCTGCACCATGAGATAAGAACACACTCCGTGTTGCATCATGAGATAAGAACACACTCCGCGATGCATCTTGAGATAAGAACACACTCCGCGATGCATCATGAGATAAGAACACACTCCGTTTGCACCATGAGATAAGAACACACTCCGTGTTGCACCATGAGATAAGAACACTCTCCGCGATGCATCATGAGATAAGAACACACTCCGCGATGCATCATGAGATAAGAACACACTCCGTGTTATACCATGAGATAAGAACACACTCCGTGTTGCATCTTGAGATAAGAACACACTCCGAGATGCATCATGAGATAAGAACACACTCCGTGTTGCACCATGAGATAAGAACACACTCCGTGTTGCATCATGAGATAAGAACACACTCCGCGATGCATCTTGAGATAAGAACACACTCCACGATGCATCATGGGATAAGAACACACTCCGTGTTGCACCATGAGATAAGAACACACTCCGTGTTGCACCATGAGATAAGAACACACTCCGTGTTGCATCATGAGATAAGAACACACTCCGCGATGCATCTTGAGATAAGAACACACTCCGCGATGCATCATGAGATAAGAACACACTCCGTGTTGCACCATGAGATAAGAACACACTCCGTGTTGCACCTGGAGATAAGAACACACTCCGCGATGCATCATGAGATAAGAACACACTCCGCGATGCATCATGAGATAAGAACACACTCCGTGTTGCACCATGAGATAAGAACACACTCCGTGTTGCATCTTGAGATAAGAACACACTCCGCGATTCATCATGAGATAAGAACACACTCCGTGTTGCACAATGATATAAGAACACACTCCGTGTTGCATCATGAGATAAGAACACACTCCGCGATGCATCTTGAGATAAGAACACACTCCGCGATGCATCATGGGATAAGAACACACTCCGTGTTGCACCATGAGATAAGAACACACTCCGTGTTGCATCATGAGATAAGAACACACTCCGTGTTGCATCATGAGATAAGAACACACTCCTTGTTGCATCATGAGATAAGAACACACTCCGTGTTGCATCATGAGATAAGAACACACTCCGTGTTACATCATGAGATAAGAACACACTCCGTGTTGCATCATGCGATAAGAACACACTCCGTGCTGCATCATGAGATAAGAACACACTCCGCGTTGCATCATGAGATAAGAACACACTCCGTGTTGCATCATGAGATTAAAACACACTCCGTGTTGCATCATGAGATAAGAACACACTCCGTGTTGCATCATGAGATAAGAACACACTCCGTGTTGCATCATGAGATAAGAACACACTCCGTGTTGCATCATGAGATAAGAACACACTCCGCGATGCATCATGAGATAAGAACACACTCCGTGTTGCATCATGAGATAAGAACACACTCCGTGTTGCATCATGAGATAAGAACACACTCCGCGTTGCACCATGAGATAAGAACACACTCCGCGATGCATCATGAGATAAGAACACACTCCGTGTTGCACCATGAGATAAGAACACACTCCGTGTTGCATCAGGAGATAAGAACACACTCCGCGATGCATCTTGAGATAAGAACACACTCCGCGATGCATCATGAGATAAGAACACACTCCGTTTTCACCATGAGATAAGAACACACTCCGTGTTGCACCATGAGATAAGAACACTCTCCGCGATGCATCATGAGATAAGAACACACTCCGCGATGCATCATGAGATAAGAACACACTCCGTGTTGCATCTTGAGATAAGAACACACTCCGTGTTGCATCATGAGATAAGAACACACTCCGCGATGCATCATGAGATAAAAACACACTCCGTGTTGCATCATGAGATAAGAACACACTCCGTGTTGCATCATGAGATAAGAACACACTCCGCGTTGCACCATGAGATAAGAAGACACTCCGCGATGCATCATGAGATAAGAACACACTCCGTGTTGCACCATGAGATAAGAACACACTCCCTGTTGCATCATGAGATAAGAACACACTCCGCGATGCATCTTGAGATAAGAACACACTCCGTGATGCATCATGAGATAAGAACACACTCCGTGTTGCACCATGAGATAAGAACACACTCCGTGTTGCACCTTGAGATAAGAACACACTCCGCGATGCATAATGAGATAAGAACACACTCCGCGATGCATCATGAGATAAGAACACACTCCGTGTTGCACCATGAGATAAGAACACACTCCGTGTTGCATTTTGAGATAAGAACACACTAGGCGATGCATCATGAGATAAGAACATACTCCGTGTTGCACAATGAGATAAGAACACACTCCGTGTTGCATCATGAGATAAGAACACACTCCGCGATGCATCTTGAGATAAGAACACACTCCGCGATGCATCATGGGATAAGAACACACTCCGTGTTGCACCATGAGATAAGAACACACTCCGTGTTGCATCATGAGATAAGAACACACTCCGCGATGCATCATGAGATAAGAACACACTCCGCGATGCTTCATGAGATAAGAACACACTCCGTGTTGCATCATGAGATAAGAACCCACTCCGCGATGCATCTTGAGATAAGAACACACTGAGCGATGCATCATGAGATAAGAACACACTCCGTGTTGCACCATGAGATAAGAACACACTCCGTGTTGCATCGTGAGATATGAACACACTCCGCGATGCATCATGAGATAAGAACACACTCCGTGTTGCACCATGAGATAAGAACACACTCCGTGTTGCATCTTGAGATAAGAACACACTAGGCGATGCATCATGAGATAAGAACACACTCCGTGCTGCACCATGAGATAAGAACACACTCCGTGTTGCATCATGAGATAAGAACACACTCCGCGATGCATCTTGAGATAAGAACACACTCCGCGATGCATCATGAGATAAGAACACACTCCGTTTGCACCATGAGATAAGAACACACTCCGTGTTGCACCATGAGATAAGAACACTCTCCGCGATGCATCATGAGATAAGAACACACTCCGCGATGCATCATGAGATAAGAACACACTCCGTGTTATACCATGAGATAAGAACACACTCCGTGTTGCATCTTGAGATAAGAACACACTCCGAGATGCATCATGAGATAAGAACACACTCCGTGTTGCACCATGAGATAAGAACACACTCCGTGTTGCATCATGAGATAAGAACACACTCCGCGATGCATCTTGAGATAAGAACACACTCCACGATGCATCATGGGATAAGAACACACTCCGTGTTGCACCATGAGATAAGAACACACTCCGTGTTGCATGATGAGATAAGAACACACTCCGCGATGCATCATGAGATAAGAACACACTCCGCGATGCTTCATGAGATAAGAACACACTCCGTATTGCTTCATCCCACTCCGCGATGCATCTTGAGATAAGAACCCACTCCGCGATGCATCATGAGATAAGAACACACTCCGTGTTGCATCATGAGATAAGAACACACTCCGTGTTGCATCATGAGATAAGAACACACTCCGTGTTGCATCATGCGATAAGAACACACTCCGTGCTGCATCATGAGATAAGAACACACTCCGCGTTGCATCTAGAGATAAGAACACACTCCGTGTTGCATCATGAGATTAAAACACACTCCGTGTTGCATCATGAGATAAGAACACACTCCGTGTTGCATCATGAGATAAGAACACACTCCGTGTTGCATCATGAGATAATAACACACTCCGTGTTGCATCATGAGATAAGAACACACACCGTGTTGCATCATGAGATAAGAACACACTCCGTGTTGCATCATGAGATAAGAACACACTCCGTGTTGCATCATGAGATAAGAACACACTCCGTGTTGCATCATGAGATAAGAACACACTCCGTGTTGCATCATGAGATAAGAACACACTCCGTGCTGCACCATGAGATAAGAACACACTCCGTGTTGCATCATGAGATAAGAACACACTCCGTGTTGCATCTTGAGATAAGAACACCTTCCGTGTTGCATCATGAGATAAGAACACACTCCGCGATGCATCATGAGATAAAAACACACTCCGTGTTGCATCATGAGATAAGAACACACTCCGTGTTGCATCATGAGATAAGAACACACTCCGCGTTGCACCATGAGATAAGAACACACTCCGCGATGCATCATGAGATAAGAACACACTCCGTGTTATACCATGAGATAAGAACACACTCCGTGTTGCATCATGAGATAAGAACACACTCCGCGATGCATCTTGAGATAAGAACACACTCCGCGATGCATCATGAGATAAGAACACACTCCGTGTTGCACCATGAGATAAGAACACACTCCGTGTTGCACCTGGAGATAAGAACACACTCCGCGATGCATCATGAGATAAGAACACACTCCGCGATGCATCATGAGATAAGAACACACTCCGTGTTGCACCATGAGATAAGAACACACTCCGTGTTGCATCTTGAGATAAGAACACACTCCGCGATTCATCATGAGATAAGAACACACTCCGTGTTGCACAATGATATAAGAACACACTCCGTGTTGCATCATGAGATAAGAACACACTCCGCGATGCATCTTGAGATAAGAACACACTCCGCGATGCATCATGGGATAAGAACACACTCCGTGTTGCACCATGAGATAAGAACACACTCCGTGTTGCATCATGAGATAAGAACACACTCCGTGTTGCATCATGAGATAAGAACACACTCCTTGTTGCATCATGAGATAAGAACACACTCCGTGTTGCATCATGAGATAAGAACACACTCCGTGTTACATCATGAGATAAGAACACACTCCGTGTTGCATCATGCGATAAGAACACACTCCGTGCTGCATCATGAGATAAGAACACACTCCGCGTTGCATCATGAGATAAGAACACACTCCGTGTTGCATCATGAGATTAAAACACACTCCGTGTTGCATCATGAGATAAGAACACACTCCGTGTTGCATCATGAGATAAGAACACACTCCGTGTTGCATCATGAGATAAGAACACACTCCGTGTTGCATCATGAGATAAGAACACACTCCGTGTTGCATCATGAGATAAGAACACACTCCGTGTTGCATCATGAGATAAGAACACACTCCGTGTTGCATCATGAGATAAGAACACACTCCGTGTTGCATCATGAGATAAGAACACACTCCGTGTTGCATCATGAGATAAGAACACACTTCGTGCTGCACCATGAGATAAGAACACACTCCGTGTTGCATCATGAGATAAGAACACACTCCGTGTTGCATCTTGAGATAAGAACACACTCCGTGTTGCATCATGAGATAAGAACACACTCCGCGATGCATCATGAGATAAGAACACACTCCGTGTTGCATCATGAGATAAGAACACACTCCGTGTTGCATCATGAGATAAGAACACACTCCGCGTTGCACCATGAGATAAGAACACACTCCGCGATGCATCATGAGATAAGAACACACTCCGTGTTGCACCATGAGATAAGAACACACTCCGTGTTGCATCAGGAGATAAGAACACACTCCGCGATGCATCTTGAGATAAGAACACACTCCGCGATGCATCATGAGATAAGAACACACTCCGTTTTCACCATGAGATAAGAACACACTCCGTGTTGCACCATGAGATAAGAACACTCTCCGCGATGCATCATGAGATAAGAACACACTCCGCGATGCATCATGAGATAAGAACACACTCCGTGTTATACCATGAGATAAGAACACACTCCGTGTTGCATCTTGAGATAAGAACACACTCCGAGATGCATCATGAGATAAGAACACACTCCGTGTTGCACCATGAGATAAGAACACACTCCGTGTTGCATCATGAGATAAGAACACACTCCGCGATGCATCTTGAGATAAGAACACACTCCACGATGCATCATGGGATAAGAACACACTCCGTGTTGCACCATGAGATAAGAACACACTCCGTGTTGCATCATGAGATAAGAACACACTCCGCGATGCATCATGAGATAAGAACACACTCCGCGATGCTTCATGAGATAAGAACACACTCCGTATTGCTTCATGAGATAAGAACCCACTCCGCGATGCATCTTGAGATAAGAACACACTCCGCGATGCATCATGAGATAAGAACACACTCCGTGTTGCATCATGAGATATGAACACACTCCGTGCTGCATCATGAGATAAGAACACACTCCGCGTTGCATCTAGAGATAAGAACACACTCCGTCTTGCATCATGAGATTAAAACACACTCCGTGTTGCATCATGAGATAAGAACACACTCCGTGTTGCATCATGAGATAAGAACACACTCCGTGTTGCATCATGAGATAATAACACACTCCGTGTTGCATCATGAGATAAGAACACACTCCGTGTTGCATCATGAGATAAGAACACACTCCGTGTTGCATCATGAGATAAGAACACACTCCGTGTTGCATCATGAGATAAGAACACACTCCATGTTGCATCATGAGATAAGAACACACTCCGTGTTGCATCATGAGATACGATCACACTCCGTGCTGCACCATGAGATAAGAACACACTCCGTGTTGCATCATGAGATAAGAACACACTCCGTGTTGCATCTTGAGATAAGAACACACTCCGTGTTGCATCATGAGATAATAACACACTCCGTGTTGCATCATGAGATAAGAACACACTCCGTGTTGCATCATGAGATAAGAACACACTCCGTGTTGCATCATGAGATAAGAACACACTCCGCGATGCATCATGAGATAAGAACACACTCCGTGTTGCACCATGAGATAAGAACACACTCCGTGTTGCATCATGAGATAAGAACACACTCCGCGATGCATCTTGAGATAAGAACACACTCCGCGATGCATCATGAGATAAGAACACACTCCGTGTTGCACCATGAGATAAGAACACACTCCGCGTTGCACCTTGAGATAAGAACACACTCCGCGATGCATCATGAGATAAGAACACACTCCGCGATGCATCATGAGATAAGAACACACTCCGTGTTGCACCATGAGATAAGAACACACTCCGTGTTGCATCTTGAGATAAGAACACACTAGGCGATGCATCATGAGATAAGAACACACTCCGTGTTGCACAATGAGATAAGAACACACTCCGTGTTGCATCATGAGATAAGAACACACTCCGTGTTGCATCTTGAGATAAGAACACACTCCGTGTTGCATCATGAGATAAGAACACACTCCGCGATGCATCATGAGATAAAAACACACTCCGTGTTGCATCATGAGATAAGAACACACTCCGTGTTGCATCATGAGATAAGAACACACTCCGCGTTGCACCATGAGATAAGAAGACACTCCGCGATGCATCATGAGATAAGAACACACTCCGTGTTGCACCATGAGATAAGAACACACTCCCTGTTGCATCATGAGATAAGAACACACTCCGCGATGCATCTTGAGATAAGAACACACTCCGTGATGCATCATGAGATAAGAACACACTCCGTGTTGCACCATGAGATAAGAACACACTCCGTGTTGCACCTTGAGATAAGAACACACTCCGCGATGCATCATGAGATAAGAACACACTCCGCGATGCATCATGAGATAAGAACACACTCCGTGTTGCACCATGAGATAAGAACACACTCCGTGTTGCATTTTGAGATAAGAACACACTAGGCGATGCATCATGAGATAAGAACATACTCCGTGTTGCACAATGAGATAAGAACACACTCCGTGTTGCATCATGAGATAAGAACACACTCCGCGATGCATCTTGAGATAAGAACACACTCCGCGATGCATCATGGGATAAGAACACACTCCGTGTTGCACCATGAGATAAGAACACACTCCGTGTTGCATCATGAGATAAGAACACACTCCGCGATGCATCATGAGATAAGAACACACTCCGCGATGCTTCATGAGATAAGAACACACTCCGTGTTGCATCATGAGATAAGAACCCACTCCGCGATGCATCTTGAGATAAGAACACACTGAGCGATGCATCATGAGATAAGAACACACTCCGTGTTGCACCATGAGATAAGAACACACTCCGTGTTGCATCGTGAGATATGAACACACTCCGCGATGCATCATGAGATAAGAACACACTCCGTGTTGCACCATGAGATAAGAACACACTCCGTGTTGCATCTTGAGATAAGAACACACTAGGCGATGCATCATGAGATAAGAACACACTCCGTGCTGCACCATGAGATAAGAACACACTCCGTGTTGCATCATGAGATAAGAACACACTCCGCGATGCATCTTGAGATAAGAACACACTCCGCGATGCATCATGAGATAAGAACACACTCCGTTTGCACCATGAGATAAGAACACACTCCGTGTTGCACCATGAGATAAGAACACTCTCCGCGATGCATCATGAGATAAGAACACACTCCGCGATGCATCATGAGATAAGAACACACTCCGTGTTATACCATGAGATAAGAACACACTCCGTGTTGCATCTTGAGATAAGAACACACTCCGAGATGCATCATGAGATAAGAACACACTCCGTGTTGCACCATGAGATAAGAACACACTCCGTGTTGCATCATGAGATAAGAACACACTCCGCGATGCATCTTGAGATAAGAACACACTCCACGATGCATCATGGGATAAGAACACACTCCGTGTTGCACCATGAGATAAGAACACACTCCGTGTTGCATCATGAGATAAGAACACACTCCGCGATGCATCATGAGATAAGAACACACTCCGCGATGCTTCATGAGATAAGAACACACTCCGTATTGCTTCATCCCACTCCGCGATGCATCTTGAGATAAGAACCCACTCCGCGATGCATCATGAGATAAGAACACACTCCGTGTTGCATCATGAGATAAGAACACACTCCGTGTTGCATCATGAGATAAGAACACACTCCGTGTTGCATCATGCGATAAGAACACACTCCGTGCTGCATCATGAGATAAGAACACACTCCGCGTTGCATCTAGAGATAAGAACACACTCCGTGTTGCATCATGAGATTAAAACACACTCCGTGTTGCATCATGAGATAAGAACACACTCCGTGTTGCATCATGAGATAAGAACACACTCCGTGTTGCATCATGAGATAATAACACACTCCGTGTTGCATCATGAGATAATAACACACACCGTGTTGCATCATGAGATAAGAACACACTCCGTGTTGCATCATGAGATAAGAACACACTCCGTGTTGCATCATGAGATAAGAACACACTCCGTGTTGCATCATGAGATAAGAACACACTCCGTGTTGCATCATGAGATAAGAACACACTCCGTGCTGCACCATGAGATAAGAACACACTCCGTGTTGCATCATGAGATAAGAACACACTCCGTGTTGCATCTTGAGATAAGAACACCTTCCGTGTTGCATCATGAGATAAGAACACACTCCGCGATGCATCATGAGATAAAAACACACTCCGTGTTGCATCATGAGATAAGAACACACTCCGTGTTGCATCATGAGATAAGAACACACTCCGCGTTGCACCATGAGATAAGAACACACTCCGCGATGCATCATGAGATAAGAACACACTCCGTGTTGCACCATGAGATAAGAACACACTCCGTGTTGCATCATGAGATAAGAACACACTCCGCGATGCATCTTGAGATAAGAACACACTCCGCGATGCATCATGAGATAAGAACACACTCCGTGTTGCACCATGAGATAAGAACACACTCCGTGTTGCACCTGGAGATAAGAACACACTCCGCGATGCATCATGTGATAAGAACACACTCCGCGATGCATCATGAGATAAGAACACACTCCGTGTTGCACCATGAGATAAGAACACACTCCGTGTTGCATCTTGAGATAAGAACACACTCCGCGATTCATCATGAGATAAGAACACACTCCGTGTTGCACAATGATATAAGAACACACTCCGTGTTGCATCATGAGATAAGAACACACTCCGCGATGCATCTTGAGATAAGAACACACTCCGCGATGCATCATGGGATAAGAACACACTCCGTGTTGCACCATGAGATAAGAACACACTCCGTGTTGCATCATGAGATAAGAACACACTCCGTGTTGCATCATGAAATAAGAACACACTCCTTGTTGCATCATGAGATAAGAACACACTCCGTGTTGCATCATGAGATAAGAACACACTCCGTGTTGCATCATGAAATAAGAACACACTCCTTGTTGCATCATGAGATAAGAACACACTCCGTGTTGCATCATGAGATAAGAACACACTCCGTGTTACATCATGAGATAAGAACACACTCCGTGTTGCATCATGCGATAAGAACACACTCCGTGCTGCATCATGAGATAAGAACACACTCCGCGTTGCATCATGAGATAAGAACACACTCCGTGTTGCATCATGAGATTAAAACACACTCCGTGTTGCATCATGAGATAAGAACACACTCCGTGTTGCATCATGAGATAAGAACACACTCCGTGTTGCATCATGAGATAAGAACACACTCCGTGTTGCATCATGAGATAAGAACACACTCCGTGTTGCATCATGAGATAAGAACACACTCCGTGTTGCATCATGAGATAAGAACACACTCCGTGTTGCATCATGAGATAAGAACACACTCCGTGTTGCATCATGAGATAAGAACACACTCCGTGTTGCATCATGAGATAAGAACACACTCCGTGTTGCATCATGAGATACGGTCACACTCCGTGCTGCACCATGAGATAAGAATACACTCCGTGTTGCATCATGAGATAAGAACACACTCCGTGTTGCATCTTGAGATAAGAACACACTCCGTGTTGCATCATGAGATAAGAACACACTCCGCGATGCATCATGAGATAAAAACACACTCCGTGTTGCATCATGAGATAAGAACACACTCCGTGTTGCATCATGAGATAAGAACACACTCCGCGTTGCACCATGAGATAAGAAGACACTCCGCGATGCATCATGAGATAAGAACACACTCCGTGTTGCACCATGAGATAAGAACACACTCCGTGTTGCATCATGAGATAAGAACACACTCCGCGATGCATCTTGAGATAAGAACACACTCCGCGATGCATCATGAGATAAGAACACACTCCGTGTTGCACCATGAGATAAGAACACACTCCGCGTTGCACCTTGAGATAAGAACACACTCCGCGATGCATCATGAGATAAGAACACACTCCGCGATGCATCATGAGATAAGAACACACTCCGTGTTGCACCATGAGATAAGAACACACTCCGTGTTGCATCTTGAGATAAGAACACACTAGGCGATGCATCATGAGATAAGAACACACTCCGTTTTGCACAATGAGATAAGAACACACTCCGTGTTGCATCATGAGATAAGAACACACTCCGCGATGCATCTTGAGATAAGAACACACTCCGCGATGCATCATGGGATAAGAACCCACTCCGTGTTGCACCATGAGATAAGAACACACTCCGTGTTGCATCATGAGATAAGAACACACTCCGCGATGCATCATGAGATAAGAACACACTCCGCGATGCTTCATGAGATAAGAACACACTCCGTGTTGCATCATGAGATAAGAACACACTCCGTGTTGCATCATGAGATAAGAACACACTCCGTGTTGCATCATGAGATAATAACACACTCCGTGTTGCATCATGAGATAAGAACACACTCCGTGTTGCATCTTGAGATAAGAACACACTCCGTGTTGCATCATGAGATAAGAACACACTCCGCGATGCATCATGAGATAAAAACACACTCCGTGTTGCATCATGAGATAAGAACACACTCCGTGTTGCATCATGAGATAAGAACACACTCCGCGTTGCATCATGAGATAAGAACACACTCCGCGATGCATCATGATATAAGAACACACTCCGTGTTGCACCATGAGATAAGAACACACTCCGTGTTGCATCATGAGATAAGAACACACTCCGCGATGCATCTTGAGATAAGAACACACTCCGCGATGCATCATGAGATAAGAACACACTCCGTGTTGCACCATGAGATAAGAACACACTCCGTGTTGCACCTTGAGATAAGAACACACTCCGCGATGAATCATGAGATAAGAACACACTCCGCGATGCATCATGAGATAAGAACACACTCCGTGTTGCACCATGAGATAAGAACACACTCCGTGTTGCATCTTGAGATAAGAACACACTCCGCGATGCATCATGAGATAAGAACACACTCCGTGTTGCACAATGAGATAAGAACACACTCCGTGTTGCATCATGAGATAAGAACACACTCCGCGATGCATCTTGAGATAAGAACACACTCCGCGATGCATCATGGGATAAGAACACACTCCGTGTTGCACCATGAGATAAGAACACACTCCGTGTTGCATCATGAGATAAGAACACACTCCGTGTTGCATCATGAGATAAGAACACACTCCTTGTTGCATCATGAGATAAGAACACACTCCGTGTTGCATCATGAGATAAGAACACACTCCGTGTTACATCATGAGATAAGAACACACTCCGTGTTGCATCATGCGATAAGAACACACTCCGTGCTGCATCATGAGATAAGAACACACTCCGCGTTGCATCATGAGATAAGAACACACTCCGTGTTGCATCATGAGATTAAAACACACTCCGTGTTGCATCATGAGATAAGAACACACTCCGTGTTGCATCATGAGATAAGAACACACTCCGTGTTGCATCATGAGATAAGAACACACTCCGTGTTGCATCATGAGATAAGAACACACTCCGTGTTGCATCATGAGATAAGAACACACTCCGTGTTGCATCATGAGATAAGAACACACTCCGTGTTGCATCATGAGATAAGAACACACTCCGTGTTGCATCATGAGATAAGAACACACTCCGTGTTGCATCATGAGATAAGAACACACTTCGTGCTACACCATGAGATAAGAACACACTCCGTGTTGCATCATGAGATAAGAACACACTCCGTGTTGCATCTTGAGATAAGAACACACTCCGTGTTGCATCATGAGATAAGAACACACTCCGCGATGCATCATTAGATAAGAACACACTCCGTGTTGCATCATGAGATAAGAACACACTCCGTGTTGCATCATGAGATAAGAACACACTCCGCGTTGCACCATGAGATAAGAACACACTCCGCGATGCATCATGAGATAAGAACACACTCCGTGTTGCACCATGAGATAAGAACACACTCCGTGTTGCATCAGGAGATAAGAACACACTCCGCGATGCATCTTGAGATAAGAACACACTCCGCGATGCATCATGAGATAAGAACACACTCCGTTTTCACCATGAGATAAGAACACACTCCGTGTTGCACCATGAGATAAGAACACTCTCCGCGATGCATCATGAGATAAGAACACACTCCGCGACGCATCATGAGATAAGAACACACTCCGTGTTATACCATGAGATAAGAACACACTCCGTGTTGCATCTTGAGATAAGAACACACTCCGAGATGCATCATGAGATAAGAACACACTCCGTGTTGCACCATGAGATAAGAACACACTCCGTGTTGCATCATGAGATAAGAACACACTCCGCGATGCATCTTGAGATAAGAACACACTCCACGATGCATCATGGGATAAGAACACACTCCGTGTTGCACCATGAGATAAGAACACACTCCGTGTTGCATCATGAGATAAGAACACACTCCGCGATGCATCATGAGATAAGAACACACTCCGCGATGCTTCATGAGATAAGAACACACTCCGTATTGCTTCATGAGATAAGAACCCACTCCGCGATGCATCTTGAGATAAGAACACACTTCGCGATGCATCATGAGATAAGAACACACTCCGTGTTGCATCATGAGATAAGAACACACTCCGTGTTGCATCATGAGATAAGAACACACTCCGTGTTGCATCATGAGATATGAACACACTCCGTGCTGCATCATGAGATAAGAACACACTCCGCGTTGCATCTAGAGATAAGAACACACTCCGTGTTGCATCATGAGATTAAAACACACTCCGTGTTGCATCATGAGATAAGAACACACTCCGTGTTGCATCATGAGATAAGAACACACTCCGTGTTGCATCATGAGATAATAACACACTCCGTGTTGCATCATGAGATAAGAACACACTCCGTGTTGCATCATGAGATAAGAACACACTCCGTGTTGCATCATGAGATAAGAACACACTCCGTGTTGCATCATGAGATACGAACACACTCCGTGCTGCACCATGAGATAAGAACACACTCCGTGTTGCATCATGAGATAAGAACACACTCCGTGTTGCATCTTGAGATAAGAACACACTCCGTGTTGCATCATGAGATAAGAACACACTCCGCGATGCATCATGAGATAAAAACACACTCCGTGTTGCATCATGAGATAAGAACACACTCCGTGTTGCATCATGAGATGAGAACACACTCCGCGTTGCACCATGAGATAAGAAGACACTCCGCGATGCATCATGAGATAAGAACACACTCCGTGTTGCACCATGCGATAAGAACACACTCCGTGTTGCATCATGAGATAAGAACACACTCCGCGATGCATCTTGAGATAAGAACACACTCCGCGATGCATCATGAGATAAGAACACACTCCGTGTTGCACCATGAGATAAGAACACACTCCGTGTTGCACCTTGAGATAAGAAAACACTCCGCGATGCATCATGAGATAAGAACACACTCCGCGATGCATCATGAGATAAGAACACACTCCGTGTTGCACCATGAGATAAGAACACACTCCGTGTTGCATCTTGAGATAAGAACACACTAGGCGATGCATCATGAGATAAGAACACACTCCGTGTTGCACAATGAGATAAGAACACACTCCGTGTTGCATCATGAGATAAGAACACACTCCGCGATGGATCTTGAGATAAGAACACACTCCACGATGCATCATGGGATAAGAACACACTCCGTGTTGCACCATGAGATAAGAACACACTCCGTGTTGCATCATGAGATAAGAACACACTCCGCGATGCATCATGAGATAAGAACACACTCCGCGATGCTTCATGAGATAAGAACACACTCCGTATTGCTTCATGAGATAAGAACCCACTCCGCGATGCATCTTGAGATAAGAACACACTTCGCGATGCATCATGAGATAAGAACACACTCCGTGTTGCATCATGAGATAAGAACACACTCCGTGTTGCATCATGAGATAAGAACACACTCCGTGTTGCATCATGAGATATGAACACACTCCGTGCTGCATCATGAGATAAGAACACACTCCGCGTTGCATCTAGAGATAAGAACACACTCCGTGTTGCATCATGAGATTAAAACACACTCCGTGTTGCATCATGAGATAAGAACACACTCCGTGTTGCATCATGAGATAAGAACACACTCCGTGTTGCATCATGAGATAATAACACACTCCGTGTTGCATCATGAGATAAGAACACACTCCGTGTTGCATCATGAGATAAGAACACACTCCGTGTTGCATCATGAGATAAGAACACACTCCGTGTTGCATCATGAGATAAGAACACACTCCGTGTTGCATCATGAGATAAGAACACACTCCGTGTTGCATCATGAGATACGAACACACTCCGTGCTGCACCATGAGATAAGAACACACTCCGTGTTGCATCATGAGATAAGAACACACTCCGTGTTGCATCTTGAGATAAGAACACACTCCGTGTTGCATCATGAGATAAGAACACACTCCGCGATGCATCATGAGATAAAAACACACTCCGTGTTGCATCATGAGATAAGAACACACTCCGTGTTGCATCATGAGATAAGAACACACTCCGCGTTGCACCATGAGATAAGAAGACACTCCGCGATGCATCATGAGATAAGAACACACTCCGTGTTGCACCATGAGATAAGAACACACTCCGTGTTGCATCATGAGATAAGAACACACTCCGCGATGCATCTTGAGATAAGAACACACTCCGCGATGCATCATGAGATAAGAACACACTCCGTGTTGCACCATGAGATAAGAACACACTCCGTGTTGCACCTTGAGATAAGAACACACTCCGCGATGCATCATGAGATAAGAACACACTCCGCGATGCATCATGAGATAAGAACACACTCCGTGTTGCATCATGAGATAAGAACACACTCCGCGATGCATCTTGAGATAAAAACACACTCCACGATGCATCATGGGATAAGAACACAATCCGTGTTGCACCATTAGATAAGAACACACTCCGTGTTGCATCATGGGATAAGAACACACTCCGCGATGCATCATGAGATAAGAACACACTCCGCGATGCTTCATGAGATAAGAACACACTCCGTATTGCTTCATGAGATAAGAACCCACTCCGCGATGCATCTTGAGATAAGAACACACTTCGCGATGCATCATGAGATAAGAACACACTCCGTGTTGCATCATGAGATAAGAACACACTCCGTGTTGCATCATGAGATATGAACACACTCCGTGCTGCATCATGAGATAAGAACACACTCCGCGTTGCATCTAGAGATAAGAACACACTCCGTGTTGCATCATGAGATTAAAACACACTCCGTGTTGCATCATGAGATAAGAACACACTCCGTGTTGCATCATGAGATAAGAACACACTCCGTGTTGCATCATGAGATAATAACACACTCCGTGTTGCATCATGAGATAAGAACACACTCCGTGTTGCATCATGAGATAAGAACACACTCCGTGTTGCATCATGAGATAAGAACACACTCCGTAATGCATCATGAGATAAGAACACACTCCGTGTTGCATCCTGAGATACGAACACACTCCGTGCTGCACCATGAGATAAGAACACACTCCGTGTTGCATCATGAGATAAGAACACACTCCGTGTTGCATCTTGAGATAAGAACACACTCCGTGTTGCATCATGAGATAAGAACACACTCCGCGATGCATCATGAGATAAAAACACACTCCGTGTTGCATCATGAGATAAGAACACACTCCGTGTTGCATCATGAGATAAGAACACACTCCGCGTTGCACCATGAGATAAGAAGACACTCCGCGATGCATCATGAGATAAGAACACACTCCGTGTTGCACCATGAGATAAGAACACACTCCGTGTTGCATCATGAGATAAGAACACACTCCGCGATGCATCTTGAGATAAGAACACACTCCGCGATGCATCATGAGATAAGAACACACTCCGTGTTGCACCATGAGATAAGAACACACTCCGTGTTGCACCTTGAGATAAGAACACACTCCGCGATGCATCATGAGATAAGAACACACTCCGCGATGCATCATGAGATAAGAACACACTCCGTGTTGCACCATGAGATAAGAACACACTCCGTGTTGCATCTTGAGATAAGAACACACTAGGCGATGCATCATGAGATAAGAACACACTCCGTGTTGCACAATGAGATAAGAACACACTCCGTGTTGCATCATGAGATAAGAACACACTCCGCGATGCATCTTGAGATAAGAACACACTCCACGATGCATCATGGGATAAGAACACACTCCGTGTGGCACCATGAGATAAGAACACACTCCGTGTTGCATCATGAGATAAGAACACACTCCGCGATGCATCATGAGATAAGAACACACTCCGCGATGCTTCATGAGATAAGAACACACTCCGTATTGCTTCATGAGATAAGAACCCACTCCGCGATGCATCTTGAGATAAGAACACACTTCGCGATGCATCATGAGATAAGAACACACTCCGTGTTGCATCATGAGATAAGAACACACTCCGTGTTGCATCATGAGATAAGAACACACTCCGTGTTGCATCATGAGATATGAACACACTCCGTGCTGCATCATGAGATAAGAACACACTCCGCGTTGCATCTAGAGATAAGAACACACTCCGTGTTGCATCATGAGATTAAAACACACTCCGTGTTGCATCATGAGATAAGAACACACTCCGTGTTGCATCATGAGATAAGAACACACTCCGTGTTGCATCATGAGATAATAACACACTCCGTGTTGCATCATGAGATAAGAACACACTCCGTGTTGCATCATGAGATAAGAACACACTCCGTGTTGCATCATGAGATAAGAACACACTCCGTGTTGCATCATGAGATAAGAACACACTCCGTGTTGCATCATGAGATAAGAACACACTCCGTGTTGCATCATGAGATACGAACACACTCCGTGCTGCACCATGAGATAAGAACACACTCCGTGTTGCATCATGAGATAAGAACACACTCCGTGTTGCATCTTGAGATAAGAACACACTCCGTGTTGCATCATGAGATAAGAACACACTCCGCGAAGCATCATGAGATAAAAACACACTCCGTGTTGCATCATGAGATAAGAACACACTCCGTGTTGCACCATGAGATAAGAAGACACTCCGCGATGCATCATGAGATAAGAACACACTCCGTGTTGCACCATGAGATAAGAACACACTCCGTGTTGCATCATGAGATAAGAACACACTCCGCGATGCATCTTGAGATAAGAACACACTCCGCGATGCATCATGAGATAAGAACACACTCCGTGTTGCACCATGAGATAAGAACACACACCGTGTTGCACCTTGAGATAAGAACACACTCCGCGATGCATCATGAGATAAGAACACACTCCGCGATGCATCATGAGATAAGAACACACTCCGTGTTGCATCTTGAGATAAGAACACACTAGGCGATGCATCATGAGATAAGAACACACTCCGTGTTGCACAATGAGATAAGAACACACTCCGTGTTGCATCATGAGATAAGAACACACTCCGCGATGCATCTTGAGATAAGAACAC
This sequence comes from Meconema thalassinum, assembly GCA_946902985.2. Lineage (NCBI taxonomy): Eukaryota > Metazoa > Arthropoda > Insecta > Orthoptera > Tettigoniidae > Meconema > Meconema thalassinum. Next base: position 129,827,715 of record OX336389.2, read on the forward strand.
ACTCCGCGATGCATCATGGGATAAGAACCCACTCCGTGTTGCACCATGAGATAAGAACACACTCCGTGTTGCATCATGAGATAAGAACACACTCCGCGATGCATCATGAGATAAGAACACACTCCGCGATGCTTCATGAGATAAGAACACACTCCGTGTTGCATCATGAGATAAGAACCCACTCCGCGATGCATCTTGAGATAAGAACACACTGCGCGATGCATCATGAGATAAGAACACACTCCGTGTTGCACCATGAGATAAGAACACACTCCGTGTTGCATCGTGAGATAAGAACACACTCCGCGATGCGTCTTGAGATAAGAACACACTCCGTGTTGCATCATGAGATAAGAACACACTCCGTGTTGCATCATGAGATAAGAACACACTCCGCGATGCATCTTGAGATAAGAATAAACTCCTTGTTGCATCATGAGATAAGAACACACTCCGTGTTGCACCATGAGATAAGAACACACTCCGCGATGCATCATGAGATAAGAACACACTCCGTGCTGCACCATGAGATAAGAACACACTCCGTGTTGCGTCATGATATAAGAACACACTCCGCGATGCATCTTGAGATAAGAATAAACTCCTTGTTCCATCATGAGATAAGAACACACTCCGTGTTGCATTATGAGATAAGAACACACTCCTTGTTCCATCATGAGATAAGAACACACTCCGTGTTGCATCATGAGATAAGAACACACTCCGTGTTGCACCATGAGATAAGAACACACTCCGTGTTGCATCATGAGATAAGAACACACTCCGTGCTGCACCATGAGATAAGAACACACTCCGTGTTGCATCTTGAGATAAGAACACACTCCGTGCTGCACCATGAGATAAGAACACACTCCGTGTTGCATCTTGAGATAAGAACACACTCCGCGTTGCATCTTGAGATAAGAACACACTCCGTGTTGCATCATGAGATAAGAACACACTCCGTGCTGCACCATGAGATAAGAACACAATCCGTGTTGCATCATGAGATAAGAACACACTCCGTGCTGCACCATGAGATAAGAACACACTCCGTGTTGCATCTTGAGATAAGAACACACTCCGCGTTGCATCATGAGATAAGAACACACTCCGTGTTGCACCTTGAGATAAGAACACACTCCGCGATGCATCATGAGATAAGAACACACTCCGCGATGCATCATGAGATAAGAACACACTCCGTGTTGCACCATGAGATAAGAACACACTCCGTGTTGCATCTTGAGATAAGAACACACTAGGCGATGCATCATGAGATAAGAACACACTCCGTGTTGCACAATGAGATAAGAACACACTCCGTGTTGCATCATGAGATAAGAACACACTCCGCGATGGATCTTGGGATAAGAACACACTCCACGATGCATCATGGGATAAGAACACACTCCGTGTTGCACCATGAGATAAGAACACACTCCGTGTTGCATCATGAGATAAGAACACACTCCGCGATGCATCATGAGATAAGAACACACTCCGCGATGCTTCATGAGATAAGAACACACTCCGTATTGCTTCATGAGATAAGAACCCACTCCGCGATGCATCTTGAGATAAGAACACACTTCGCGATGCATCATGAGATAAGAACACACTCCGTGTTGCATCATGAGATAAGAACACACTCCGTGTTGCATCATGAGATAAGAACACACTCCGTGTTGCATCATGAGATATGAACACACTCCGTGCTGCATCATGAGATAAGAACACACTCCGCGTTGCATCTAGAGATAAGAACACACTCCGTGTTGCATCATGAGATTAAAACACACTCCGTGTTGCATCATGAGATAAGAACACACTCCGTGTTGCATCATGAGATAAGAACACACTCCGTGTTGCATCATGAGATAATAACACACTCCGTGTTGCATCATGAGATAAGAACACACTCCGTGTTGCATCATGAGATAAGAACACACTCCGTGTTGCATCATGAGATAAGAACACACTCCGTGTTGCATCATGAGATAAGAACACACTCCGTGTTGCATCATGAGATAAGAACACACTCCGTGTTGCATCATGAGATACGAACACACTCCGTGCTGCACCATGAGATAAGAACACACTCCGTGTTGCATCATGAGATAAGAACACACTCCGTGTTGCATCTTGAGATAAGAACACACTCCGTGTTGCATCATGAGATAAGAACACACTCCGCGATGCATCATGAGATAAAAACACACTCCGTGTTGCATCATGAGATAAGAACACACTCCGTGTTGCATCATGAGATAAGAACACACTCCGCGTTGCACCATGAGATAAGAAGACACTCCGCGATGCATCATGAGATAAGAACACACTCCGTGTTGCACCATGAGATAAGAACACACTCCGTGTTGCATCATGAGATAAGAACACACTCCGCGATGCATCTTGAGATAAGAACACACTCCGCGATGCATCATGAGATAAGAACACACTCCGTGTTGCACCATGAGATAAGAACACACTCCGTGCTGCACCTTGAGATAAGAACACACTCCGCGATGCATCATGAGATAAGAACACACTCCGCGATGCATCATGAGATAAGAACACACTCCGTGTTGCATCATGAGATAAGAACACACTCCGCGATGCATCTTGAGATAAGAACACACTCCACGATGCATCATGGGATAAGAACACACTCCGTGTTGCACCATGAGATAAGAACACACTCCGTGTTGCATCATGAGATAAGAACACACTCCGCGATGCATCATGAGATAAGAACACACTCCGCGATGCTTCATGAGATAAGAACACACTCCGTATTGCTTCATGAGATAAGAACCCACTCCGCGATGCATCTTGAGATAAGAACACACTTCGCGATGCATCATGAGATAAGAACACACTCCGTGTTGCATCATGAGATAAGAACACACTCCGTGTTGCATCATGAGATAAGAACACACTCCGTGTTGCATCATGAGATATGAACACACTCCGTGCTGCATCATGAGATAAGAACACACTCCGCGTTGCATCTAGAGATAAGAACACACTCCGTGTTGCATCATGAGATTAAAACACACTCCGTGTTGCATCATGAGATAAGAACACACTCCGTGTTGCATCATGAGATAAGAACACACTCCGTGTTGCATCATGAGATAATAACACACTCCGTGTTGCATCATGAGATAAGAACACACTCCGTGTTGCATCATGAGATAAGAACACACTCCGTGTTGCATCATGAGATAAGAACACACTCCGTGTTGCATCATGAGATAAGAACACACTCCGTGTTGCATCCTGAGATACGAACACACTCCGTGCTGCACCATGAGATAAGAACACACTCCGTGTTGCATCATGAGATAAGAACACACTCCGTGTTGCATCTTGAGATAAGAACACACTCCGTGTTGCATCATGAGATAAGAACACACTCCGCGATGCATCATGAGATAAAAACACACTCCGTGTTGCATCATGAGATAAGAACACACTCCGTGTTGCATCATGAGATAAGAACACACTCCGCGTTGCACCATGAGATAAGAAGACACTCCGCGATGCATCATGAGATAAGAACACACTCCGTGTTGCACCATGAGATAGGAACACACTCCGTGTTGCATCATGAGATAAGAACACACTCCGCGATGCATCTTGAGATAAGAACACACTCCGCGATGCATCATGAGATAAGAACACACTCCGTGTTGCACCATGAGATAAGAACACACTCCGTGTTGCACCTTGAGATAAGAACGCACTCCGCGATGCATCATGAGATAAGAACACACTCCGCGATGCATCATGAGATAAGAACACACTCCGTGTTGCACCATGAGATAAGAACACACTCCGTGTTGCATCTTGAGATAAGAACACACTAGGCGATGCATCATGAGATAAGAACACACTCCGTGTTGCACAATGAGATAAGAACACACTCCGTGTTGCATCATGAGATAAGAACACACTCCGCGATGCATCTTGAGATAAGAACACACTCCACGATGCATCATGGGATAAGAACACACTCCGTGTGGCACCATGAGATAAGAACACACTCCGTGTTGCATCATGAGATAAGAACACACTCCGCGATGCATCATGAGATAAGAACACACTCCGCGATGCTTCATGAGATAAGAACACACTCCGTATTGCTTCATGAGATAAGAACCCACTCCGCGATGCATCTTGAGATAAGAACACACTTCGCGATGCATCATGAGATAAGAACACACTCCGTGTTGCATCATGAGATAAGAACACACTCCGTGTTGCATCATGAGATAAGAACACACTCCGTGTTGCATCATGAGATATGAACACACTCCGTGCTGCATCATGAGATAAGAACACACTCCGCGTTGCATCTAGCGATAAGAACACACTCCGTGTTGCATCATGAGATTAAAACACACTCCGTGTTGCATCATGAGATAAGAACACACTCCGTGTTGCATCATGAGATAAGAACACACTCCGTGTTGCATCATGAGATAAGAACACACTCCGTGTTGCATCATGAGATAAGAACACACTCCGTGTTGCATCATGAGATAAGAACACACTCCGTGTTGCATCATGAGATAAGAACACACTCCGTGTTGCATCATGAGATAAGAACACACTCCGTGTTGCATCATGAGATAAGAACACACTCCGTGTTGCATCATGAGATACGAACACACTCCGTGCTGCACCATGAGATAAGAACACACTCCGTGTTGCATCATGAGATAAGAACACACTCCGTGTTGCATCTTGAGATAAGAACACACTCCGTGTTGCATCATGAGATAAGAACACACTCCGCGAAGCATCATGAGATAAAAACACACTCCGTGTTGCATCATGAGATAAGAACACACTCCGTGTTGCATCATGAGATAAGAACACACTCCGCGTTGCACCATGAGATAAGAAGACACTCCGCGATGCATCATGAGATAAGAACACACTCCGTGTTGCACCATGAGATAAGAACACACTCCGTGTTGCATCATGAGATAAGAACACACTCCGCGATGCATCTTGAGATAAGAACACACTCCGCGATGCATCATGAGATAAGAACACACTCCGTGTTGCACCATGAGATAAGAACACACACCGTGTTGCACCTTGAGATAAGAACACACTCCGCGATGCATCATGAGATAAGAACACACTCCGCGATGCATCATGAGATAAGAACACACTCCGTGTTGCATCTTGAGATAAGAACACACTAGGCGATGCATCATGAGATAAGAACACACTCCGTGTTGCACAATGAGATAAGAACACACTCCGTGTTGCATCATGAGATAAGAACACACTCCGCGATGCATCTTGAGATAAGAACACACTCCGCGATGCATCATGGGATAAGAACCCACTCCGTGTTGCACCATGAGATAAGAACACACTCCGTGTTGCATCATGAGATAAGAACACACTCCGCGATGCATCATGAGATAAGAACACACTCCGCGATGCTTCATGAGATAAGAACACACTCCGTGTTGCATCATGAGATAAGAACCCACTCCGCGATGCATCTTGAGATAAGAACACACTGCGCGATGCATCATGAGATAAGAACACACTCCGTGTTGCACCATGAGATAAGAACACACTCCGTGTTGCATCGTGAGATAAGAACACACTCCGCGATGCGTCTTGAGATAAGAACACACTCCGTGTTGCATCATGAGATAAGAACACACTCCGTGTTGCATCATGAGATAAGAACACACTCCGCGATGCATCTTGAGATAAGAATAAACTCCTTGTTGCATCATGAGATAAGAACACACTCCATGTTGCACCATGAGATAAGAACACACTCCGCGATGCATCATGAGATAAGAACACACGCCGTGCTGCACCATGAGATAAGAACACACTCCGTGTTGCGTCATGATATAAGAACACACTCCGCGATGCATCTTGAGATAAGAATAAACTCCTTGTTCCATCATGAGATAAGAACACACTCCGTGTTGCATTATGAGATAAGAACACACTCCTTGTTCCATCATGAGATAAGAACACACTCCGTGTTGCATCATGAGATAAGAACACACTCCGTGTTGCACCATGAGATAAGAACACACTCCGTGTTGCATCATGAGATAAGAACACACTCCGTGCTGCACCATGAGATAAGAACACACTCCGTGTTGCATCTTGAGATAAGAACACACTCCGTGCTGCACCATGAGATAAGAACACACTCCGTGTTGCATCTTGAGATAAGAACACACTCCGCGTTGCATCTTGAGATAAGAACACACTCCGTGTTGCATCATGAGAAAAGAACACACTCCGTGCTGCACCATGAGATAAGAACACAATCCGTGTTGCATCATGAGATAAGAACACACTCCGTGCTGCACCATGAGATAAGAACACACTCCGTGTTGCATCTTGAGATAAGAACACACTCCGCGTTGCATCATGAGATAAGAACACACTCCGTGTTGCATCATGAGATAAGAACACACTCCGTGATGCACCATGAGATAAGAACACACTCCGTGTTGCATCTTGAGATAAGAACACACTCCGCGTTGCATCATGAGATAAGAACACACTCCGTGTTGCATCACGAGATAAGAACACACTCCGTGCTGCACCATGAGATAAGAACACACTCCGTGTTGCATCATGAGATTAAAACACACTCCGCGATGCATCTTGAGATAAGAACACACTCCGTGTTGCATCATGAGATATGAACACACTCCGTGTTGCATCATGAGATAAGAACACACTCCGCGATGCATCTTGAGATAAGAATAAACTCCCTGTTCCATCATGAGATAAGAACACACTCCGTGTTGCATCATGAGATAAGAACACACTCCTTGTTCCATCATGAGATAAGAACACACTCCGTGTTCCATCATGAGATAAGAACACACTCCGTGTTCCATCATGAGAAAAGAGCACACTCCTTGTTACATCTTGAGATAAGAACACACTCCGTGTTCCATCATGAGATAAGAATAAACTCCTTGTTCCATCATGAGATAAGAATAAACTCCTTGTTCCATCATGAGATAAGAACACACTCTGTGTTCCATCATGAGATAAGAATAAACTCCTTGTTCCATCATGAGATAAGAACACACTCCATGTTGCATCATGAGATAAGAATAAACTCCGTGTTGCATCATGAGATAAGAATAAACTCCTTGTTCCATCATGAGATAAGAACACACTCCGTGTTCAATCATGAGATAAGAATAAACTCCTTGTTCCATCATGAGACAAGAATAAACTCCTTGTTCCATCATGAGATAAGAATAAACTCCGTGTTGCATCTTGAGATAAGAACACACTCCGTGTTGCACCATGAGATAAGAAGACACTCCGCGATGCATCATGAGATAAGAACACACTCCGTGTTGCACCATGAGATAAGAACACACTCCGTGTTGCATCATGAGATAAGAACACACTCCGCGATGCATCTTGAGATAAGAACACACTCCGCGATGCATCATGAGATAAGAACACACTCCGTGTTGCACCATGAGATAAGAACACACACCGTGTTGCACCTTGAGATAAGAACACACTCCGCGATGCATCATGAGATAAGAACACACTCCGCGATGCATCATGAGATAAGAACACACTCCGTGTTGCATCTTGAGATAAGAACACACTAGGCGATGCATCATGAGATAAGAACACACTCCGTGTTGCACAATGAGATAAGAACACACTCCGTGTTGCATCATGAGATAAGAACACACTCCGCGATGCATCTTGAGATAAGAACACACTCCGCGATGCATCATGGGATAAGAACCCACTCCGTGTTGCACCATGAGATAAGAACACACTCCGTGTTGCATCATGAGATAAGAACACACTCCGCGATGCATCATGAGATAAGAACACACTCCGCGATGCTTCATGAGATAAGAACACACTCCGTGTTGCATCATGAGATAAGAACCCACTCCGCGATGCATCTTGAGATAAGAACACACTGCGCGATGCATCATGAGATAAGAACACACTCCGTGTTGCACCATGAGATAAGAACACACTCCGTGTTGCATCGTGAGATAAGAACACACTCCGCGATGCGTCTTGAGATAAGAACACACTCCGTGTTGCATCATGAGATAAGAACACACTCCGTGTTGCATCATGAGATAAGAACACACTCCGCGATGCATCTTGAGATAAGAATAAACTCCTTGTTGCATCATGAGATAAGAACACACTCCGTGTTGCACCATGAGATAAGAACACACTCCGCGATGCATCATGAGATAAGAACACACTCCGTGCTGCACCATGAGATAAGAACACACTCCGTGTTGCGTCATGATATAAGAACACACTCCGCGATGCATCTTGAGATAAGAATAAACTCCTTGTTCCATCATGAGATAAGAACACACTCCGTGTTGCATTATGAGATAAGAACACACTCCTTGTTCCATCATGAGATAAGAACACACTCCGTGTTGCATCATGAGATAAGAACACACTCCGTGTTGCACCATGAGATAAGAACACACTCCGTGTTGCATCATGAGATAAGAACACACTCCGTGCTGCACCATGAGATAAGAACACACTCCGTGTTGCATCTTGAGATAAGAACACACTCCGTGCTGCACCATGAGATAAGAACACACTCCGTGTTGCATCTTGAGATAAGAACACACTCCGCGTTGCATCTTGAGATAAGAACACACTCCGTGTTGCATCATGAGATAAGAACACACTCCGTGCTGCACCATGAGATAAGAACACAATCCGTGTTGCATCATGAGATAAGAACACACTCCGTGCTGCACCATGAGATAAGAACACACTCCGTGTTGCATCTTGAGATAAGAACACACTCCGCGTTGCATCATGAGATAAGAACACACTCCGTGTTGCACCTTGAGATAAGAACACACTCCGCGATGCATCATGAGATAAGAACACACTCCGCGATGCATCATGAGATAAGAACACACTCCGTGTTGCACCATGAGATAAGAACACACTCCGTGTTGCATCTTGAGATAAGAACACACTAGGCGATGCATCATGAGATAAGAACACACTCCGTGTTGCACAATGAGATAAGAACACACTCCGTGTTGCATCATGAGATAAGAACACACTCCGCGATGGATCTTGGGATAAGAACACACTCCACGATGCATCATGGGATAAGAACACACTCCGTGTTGCACCATGAGATAAGAACACACTCCGTGTTGCATCATGAGATAAGAACACACTCCGCGATGCATCATGAGATAAGAACACACTCCGCGATGCTTCATGAGATAAGAACACACTCCGTATTGCTTCATGAGATAAGAACCCACTCCGCGATGCATCTTGAGATAAGAACACACTTCGCGATGCATCATGAGATAAGAACACACTCCGTGTTGCATCATGAGATAAGAACACACTCCGTGTTGCATCATGAGATAAGAACACACTCCGTGTTGCATCATGAGATATGAACACACTCCGTGCTGCATCATGAGATAAGAACACACTCCGCGTTGCATCTAGAGATAAGAACACACTCCGTGTTGCATCATGAGATTAAAACACACTCCGTGTTGCATCATGAGATAAGAACACACTCCGTGTTGCATCATGAGATAAGAACACACTCCGTGTTGCATCATGAGATAATAACACACTCCGTGTTGCATCATGAGATAAGAACACACTCCGTGTTGCATCATGAGATAAGAACACACTCCGTGTTGCATCATGAGATAAGAACACACTCCGTGTTGCATCATGAGATAAGAACACACTCCGTGTTGCATCATGAGATAAGAACACACTCCGTGTTGCATCATGAGATACGAACACACTCCGTGCTGCACCATGAGATAAGAACACACTCCGTGTTGCATCATGAGATAAGAACACACTCCGTGTTGCATCTTGAGATAAGAACACACTCCGTGTTGCATCATGAGATAAGAACACACTCCGCGATGCATCATGAGATAAAAACACACTCCGTGTTGCATCATGAGATAAGAACACACTCCGTGTTGCATCATGAGATAAGAACACACTCCGCGTTGCACCATGAGATAAGAAGACACTCCGCGATGCATCATGAGATAAGAACACACTCCGTGTTGCACCATGAGATAAGAACACACTCCGTGTTGCATCATGAGATAAGAACACACTCCGCGATGCATCTTGAGATAAGAACACACTCCGCGATGCATCATGAGATAAGAACACACTCCGTGTTGCACCATGAGATAAGAACACACTCCGTGCTGCACCTTGAGATAAGAACACACTCCGCGATGCATCATGAGATAAGAACACACTCCGCGATGCATCATGAGATAAGAACACACTCCGTGTTGCATCATGAGATAAGAACACACTCCGCGATGCATCTTGAGATAAGAACACACTCCACGATGCATCATGGGATAAGAACACACTCCGTGTTGCACCATGAGATAAGAACACACTCCGTGTTGCATCATGAGATAAGAACACACTCCGCGATGCATCATGAGATAAGAACACACTCCGCGATGCTTCATGAGATAAGAACACACTCCGTATTGCTTCATGAGATAAGAACCCACTCCGCGATGCATCTTGAGATAAGAACACACTTCGCGATGCATCATGAGATAAGAACACACTCCGTGTTGCATCATGAGATAAGAACACACTCCGTGTTGCATCATGAGATAAGAACACACTCCGTGTTGCATCATGAGATATGAACACACTCCGTGCTGCATCATGAGATAAGAACACACTCCGCGTTGCATCTAGAGATAAGAACACACTCCGTGTTGCATCATGAGATTAAAACACACTCCGTGTTGCATCATGAGATAAGAACACACTCCGTGTTGCATCATGAGATAAGAACACACTCCGTGTTGCATCATGAGATAATAACACACTCCGTGTTGCATCATGAGATAAGAACACACTCCGTGTTGCATCATGAGATAAGAACACACTCCGTGTTGCATCATGAGATAAGAACACACTCCGTGTTGCATCATGAGATAAGAACACACTCCGTGTTGCATCCTGAGATACGAACACACTCCGTGCTGCACCATGAGATAAGAACACACTCCGTGTTGCATCATGAGATAAGAACACACTCCGTGTTGCATCTTGAGATAAGAACACACTCCGTGTTGCATCATGAGATAAGAACACACTCCGCGATGCATCATGAGATAAAAACACACTCCGTGTTGCATCATGAGATAAGAACACACTCCGTGTTGCATCATGAGATAAGAACACACTCCGCGTTGCACCATGAGATAAGAAGACACTCCGCGATGCATCATGAGATAAGAACACACTCCGTGTTGCACCATGAGATAGGAACACACTCCGTGTTGCATCATGAGATAAGAACACACTCCGCGATGCATCTTGAGATAAGAACACACTCCGCGATGCATCATGAGATAAGAACACACTCCGTGTTGCACCATGAGATAAGAACACACTCCGTGTTGCACCTTGAGATAAGAACGCACTCCGCGATGCATCATGAGATAAGAACACACTCCGCGATGCATCATGAGATAAGAACACACTCCGTGTTGCACCATGAGATAAGAACACACTCCGTGTTGCATCTTGAGATAAGAACACACTAGGCGATGCATCATGAGATAAGAACACACTCCGTGTTGCACAATGAGATAAGAACACACTCCGTGTTGCATCATGAGATAAGAACACACTCCGCGATGCATCTTGAGATAAGAACACACTCCACGATGCATCATGGGATAAGAACACACTCCGTGTGGCACCATGAGATAAGAACACACTCCGTGTTGCATCATGAGATAAGAACACACTCCGCGATGCATCATGAGATAAGAACACACTCCGCGATGCTTCATGAGATAAGAACACACTCCGTATTGCTTCATGAGATAAGAACCCACTCCGCGATGCATCTTGAGATAAGAACACACTTCGCGATGCATCATGAGATAAGAACACACTCCGTGTTGCATCATGAGATAAGAACACACTCCGTGTTGCATCATGAGATAAGAACACACTCCGTGTTGCATCATGAGATATGAACACACTCCGTGCTGCATCATGAGATAAGAACACACTCCGCGTTGCATCTAGCGATAAGAACACACTCCGTGTTGCATCATGAGATTAAAACACACTCCGTGTTGCATCATGAGATAAGAACACACTCCGTGTTGCATCATGAGATAAGAACACACTCCGTGTTGCATCATGAGATAAGAACACACTCCGTGTTGCATCATGAGATAAGAACACACTCCGTGTTGCATCATGAGATAAGAACACACTCCGTGTTGCATCATGAGATAAGAACACACTCCGTGTTGCATCATGAGATAAGAACACACTCCGTGTTGCATCATGAGATAAGAACACACTCCGTGTTGCATCATGAGATACGAACACACTCCGTGCTGCACCATGAGATAAGAACACACTCCGTGTTGCATCATGAGATAAGAACACACTCCGTGTTGCATCTTGAGATAAGAACACACTCCGTGTTGCATCATGAGATAAGAACACACTCCGCGAAGCATCATGAGATAAAAACACACTCCGTGTTGCATCATGAGATAAGAACACACTCCGTGTTGCATCATGAGATAAGAACACACTCCGCGTTGCACCATGAGATAAGAAGACACTCCGCGATGCATCATGAGATAAGAACACACTCCGTGTTGCACCATGAGATAAGAACACACTCCGTGTTGCATCATGAGATAAGAACACACTCCGCGATGCATCTTGAGATAAGAACACACTCCGCGATGCATCATGAGATAAGAACACACTCCGTGTTGCACCATGAGATAAGAACACACACCGTGTTGCACCTTGAGATAAGAACACACTCCGCGATGCATCATGAGATAAGAACACACTCCGCGATGCATCATGAGATAAGAACACACTCCGTGTTGCATCTTGAGATAAGAACACACTAGGCGATGCATCATGAGATAAGAACACACTCCGTGTTGCACAATGAGATAAGAACACACTCCGTGTTGCATCATGAGATAAGAACACACTCCGCGATGCATCTTGAGATAAGAACACACTCCGCGATGCATCATGGGATAAGAACCCACTCCGTGTTGCACCATGAGATAAGAACACACTCCGTGTTGCATCATGAGATAAGAACACACTCCGCGATGCATCATGAGATAAGAACACACTCCGCGATGCTTCATGAGATAAGAACACACTCCGTGTTGCATCATGAGATAAGAACCCACTCCGCGATGCATCTTGAGATAAGAACACACTGCGCGATGCATCATGAGATAAGAACACACTCCGTGTTGCACCATGAGATAAGAACACACTCCGTGTTGCATCGTGAGATAAGAACACACTCCGCGATGCGTCTTGAGATAAGAACACACTCCGTGTTGCATCATGAGATAAGAACACACTCCGTGTTGCATCATGAGATAAGAACACACTCCGCGATGCATCTTGAGATAAGAATAAACTCCTTGTTGCATCATGAGATAAGAACACACTCCATGTTGCACCATGAGATAAGAACACACTCCGCGATGCATCATGAGATAAGAACACACGCCGTGCTGCACCATGAGATAAGAACACACTCCGTGTTGCGTCATGATATAAGAACACACTCCGCGATGCATCTTGAGATAAGAATAAACTCCTTGTTCCATCATGAGATAAGAACACACTCCGTGTTGCATTATGAGATAAGAACACACTCCTTGTTCCATCATGAGATAAGAACACACTCCGTGTTGCATCATGAGATAAGAACACACTCCGTGTTGCACCATGAGATAAGAACACACTCCGTGTTGCATCATGAGATAAGAACACACTCCGTGCTGCACCATGAGATAAGAACACACTCCGTGTTGCATCTTGAGATAAGAACACACTCCGTGCTGCACCATGAGATAAGAACACACTCCGTGTTGCATCTTGAGATAAGAACACACTCCGCGTTGCATCTTGAGATAAGAACACACTCCGTGTTGCATCATGAGAAAAGAACACACTCCGTGCTGCACCATGAGATAAGAACACAATCCGTGTTGCATCATGAGATAAGAACACACTCCGTGCTGCACCATGAGATAAGAACACACTCCGTGTTGCATCTTGAGATAAGAACACACTCCGCGTTGCATCATGAGATAAGAACACACTCCGTGTTGCATCATGAGATAAGAACACACTCCGTGATGCACCATGAGATAAGAACACACTCCGTGTTGCATCTTGAGATAAGAACACACTCCGCGTTGCATCATGAGATAAGAACACACTCCGTGTTGCATCACGAGATAAGAACACACTCCGTGCTGCACCATGAGATAAGAACACACTCCGTGTTGCATCATGAGATTAAAACACACTCCGCGATGCATCTTGAGATAAGAACACACTCCGTGTTGCATCATGAGATATGAACACACTCCGTGTTGCATCATGAGATAAGAACACACTCCGCGATGCATCTTGAGATAAGAATAAACTCCCTGTTCCATCATGAGATAAGAACACACTCCGTGTTGCATCATGAGATAAGAACACACTCCTTGTTCCATCATGAGATAAGAACACACTCCGTGTTCCATCATGAGATAAGAACACACTCCGTGTTCCATCATGAGAAAAGAGCACACTCCTTGTTACATCTTGAGATAAGAACACACTCCGTGTTCCATCATGAGATAAGAATAAACTCCTTGTTCCATCATGAGATAAGAATAAACTCCTTGTTCCATCATGAGATAAGAACACACTCTGTGTTCCATCATGAGATAAGAATAAACTCCTTGTTCCATCATGAGATAAGAACACACTCCATGTTGCATCATGAGATAAGAATAAACTCCGTGTTGCATCATGAGATAAGAATAAACTCCTTGTTCCATCATGAGATAAGAACACACTCCGTGTTCAATCATGAGATAAGAATAAACTCCTTGTTCCATCATGAGACAAGAATAAACTCCTTGTTCCATCATGAGATAAGAATAAACTCCGTGTTCCATCATGAGATAAGAATAAACCCCGTGTTCCATCATGAGATAAGAATAAACTCCGTGTTCCATCATGAGATAAGAATAAACTCCTTGTTCCATCATGAGATAAGAACACACTCCTTGTTCCATCATGAGATAAGAATAAACTCCTTGTTCCAACATGAGATAAGAACACACTCCTTGTTCCATCATGAGATAAGAATAAACTCCTTGTTCCATCATGAATTAAGAACACACTCCTTGTTCCATCATGAGATAAGAACACACTCCGTGTTCCATCATGAGATAAGAACACACTCCGTGTTCCATCATGAGATAAGAACACACTCCGTGTTCCATCATGAGTTAAGAATAAACTCCTTGTTCCATCATGAGATAAGAATAAACTCCTTGTTCCATCATGAGATAAGAACACACTCCGTGTTCCATCATGAGATAAGAACTCACTCCGTGTTCCATCATGAGATAAGAACACACTCCGTGTTCCATCATGAGATAAGAACACACTCCGTGTTCCATCATGAGTTAAGAATAAACTCCTTGTTCCATCATGAGATAAGAACACACTCCGTGTTCCATCATGAGATAAGAACACACTCCGTGTTCCATCATGAGATAAGAACACACTCCGTGTTCCATCATGGGATAAGAACACACTCCGTGTTCCATCATGAGATAAGAACACACTCCGTGTTCCATCATGAGATAAGAACACAGTCCGTGTTGCATCATGAGATAAGAACACACTCCGTGTGGCATCATGAGATAAGAACACACTCCTTGTTGCATCATGAGATAAGAACACACTCCGTGTTGCATCATGAGATAAGAACACACTCCGTGTGACATCATGAGATAAGAACACACTCCGTGTTGCATCATGAGATAAGAACACACTCCGTGCTGCATCATGAGATAAGAACACACTCCGCGTTGCATCATGAGATAAGAACACACTCCGTGTTGCATCATGAGATTAAAACACACTCCGTGTTGCATCATGAGATAAGAACACACTCCGTGTTGCATCATGAGATAAGAACACACTCCGTGTTGCATCATGAGATAAGAACACACTCCGTGTTGCATCATGAGATAAGAACACACTCCGTGTTGCATCATGAGACAAGAACACACTCCGTGTTGCATCATGAGATAAGAACGCACTCCGTGTTGCATCATGAGATAAGAACACACTCCGTGTTGCATCATGAGATAAGAACACACTCCGCGATGCATCTTGAGATAAGAATAAACTCCCTGTTCCATCATGAGAAAAGAACACACTCCGTGTTGCATCATGAGATAAGAACACACTCCGTGTTCCATCATGAGATAAGAACACACTCCGTGTTCCATCATGAGATAAGAACACACTCCGTGTTCCATCATGAGATAAGAACACACTCCTTGTTACATCGTGAGATAAGAACACACTCCGTGTTCCATCATGAGATAAGAATAAACTCCTTGTTCCATCATGAGATAAGAATAAACTCCTTGTTCCATCATGAGATAAGAACACACTCCGTGTTCCATCATGAGATAAGAATAAACTCCTTGTTCCATCATGAGATAAGAAGACACTCCGTGTTGCATCATGAGATAAGAATAAACTCCGTGTTGCATCATGAGATAAGAATAAACTCCTTGTTCCATCATGAGATAAGAACACACTCCGTGTTCAATCATGAGATAAGAATAAACTCCTTGTTCCATCATGAGATAAGAATAAACTCCTTGTTCCATCATGAGATAAGTATAAACTCCTTGTTCCATCATGAGATAAGAATAAACTCCGTGTTCCATCATGAGATAAGAATAAACTCCGTGTTCCATCATGAGATAAGAATCAACTCCGTGTTCCATCATGAGATAAGAATAAACTCCTTGTTCCATCATGAGATAAGAACACACTCCTTGTTCCATCATGAGATAAGAATAAACTCCTTGTTCCAACATGAGATAAGAACACACTCCTTGTTCCATCATGAGATAAGAATAAACTCCTTGTTCCATCATGAATTAAGAACACACTCCTTGTTCCATCATGAGATAAGAACACACTCCGTGTTCCATCATGAGATAAGAACACACTCCGTGTTCCATCATGAGATAAGAACACACTCCGTGTACCATCATGAGTTAAGAATAAACTCCTTGTTCCATCATGAGATAAGAAAAAAACTCCTTGTTCCATCATGAGATAAGAACACACTCCGTGTTCCATCATGAGATAAGAACTCACTCCGTGTTCCATCATGAGTTAAGAATAAACTCCTTGTTCCATCATGAGATAAGAACACACTCCGTGTTCCATCATGAGATAAGAACACACTCCGTGTTCCATCATGAGATAAGAACACACTCCGTGTTCCATCATGAGATAAGAACACACTCCGTGTTCCATCATGAGATAAGAACACACTCCGTGTTGCATCATGAGATAAGAACACACTCCGTGTTGCATCATGAGATAAGAACACACTCCTTGTTGCATCATGAGATAAGAACACACTCCGTGTTGCATCATGAGATAAGAACACACTCCGTGTTACATCATGAGATAAGAACACACTCCGTGTTGCATCATGCGATAAGAACACACTCCGTGCTGCATCATGAGATAAGAATACACTCCGCGTTGCATCATGAGATAAGAACACACTCCGTGTTGCATCATGAGATTAAAACACACTCCGTGTTGCATCATGAGATAAGAACACACTCCGTGTTGCATCATGAGATAAGAACACACTCCGTGTTGCATCATGAGATAAGAACACACTCCGTGTTGCATCATGAGATAAGAACACACTCCGTGTTGCATCATGAGATAAGAACACACTCCGTGTTGCATCATGAGATAAGAACACACTCCGTGTTGCATCATGAGATAAGAACACACTCCGTGTTGCATCATGAGATAAGAACACACTCCGTGCTGCACCATGAGATAAGAACACACTCCGTGTTGCATCATGAGATAAGAACACACTCCGTGTTGCATCTTGAGATAAGAACACACTCCGTGTTGCATCATGAGATAAGAACACACTCCGCGATGCATCATGAGATAAGAACACACTCCGTGTTGCATCATGAGATAAGAACACACTCCGTGTTGCATCATGAGATAAGAACACACTCCGTGT
Source organism: Meconema thalassinum (assembly GCA_946902985.2). Taxonomy (NCBI): domain Eukaryota; kingdom Metazoa; phylum Arthropoda; class Insecta; order Orthoptera; family Tettigoniidae; genus Meconema; species Meconema thalassinum. The sequence continues at coordinate 129,845,935 of OX336389.2, forward strand.
TGCATCATGAGATAAGAACACACTCCGTGTTGCATCATGAGATACGAACACACTCCGTGCTGCACCATGAGATAAGAACACACTCCGTGTTGCATCATGAGATAAGAACACACTCCGTGTTGCATCTTGAGATAAGAACACACTCCGTGTTGCATCATGAGATAAGAACACACTCCGCGATGCATCATGAGATAAAAACACACTCCGTGTTGCATCATGAGATAAGAACACACTCCGTGTTGCATCATGAGATAAGAACACACTCCGCGTTGCACCATGAGATAAGAAGACACTCCGCGATGCATCATGAGATAAGAACACACTCCGTGTTGCACCATGAGATAAGAACACACTCCGTGTTGCATCATGAGATAAGAACACACTCCGCGATGCATCTTGAGATAAGAACACACTCCGCGATGCATCATGAGATAAGAACACACTCCGTGTTGCACCATGAGATAAGAACACACTCCGTGTTGCACCTTGAGATAAGAACACACTCCGCGATGCATCATGAGATAAGAACACACTCCGCGATGCATCATGAGATAAGAACACACTCCGTGTTGCATCATGAGATAAGAACACACTCCGCGATGCATCTTGAGATAAGAACACACTCCACGATGCATCATGGGATAAGAACACACTCCGTGTTGCACCATGAGATAAGAACACACTCCGTGTTGCATCATGAGATAAGAACACACTCCGCGATGCATCATGAGATAAGAACACACTCCGCGATGCTTCATGAGATAAGAACACACTCCGTATTGCTTCATGAGATAAGAACCCACTCCGCGATGCATCTTGAGATCAGAACACACTTCGCGATGCATCATGAGATAAGAACACACTCCGTGTTGCATCATGAGATAAGAACACACTCCGTGTTGCATCATGAGATAAGAACACACTCCGTGTTGCATCATGAGATATGAACACACTCCGTGCTGCATTATGAGATAAGAACACACTCCGCGTTGCATCTAGAGATAAGAACACACTCCGTGTTGCATCATGAGATTAAAACACACTCCGTGTTGCATCATGAGATAAGAACACACTCCGTGTTGCATCATGAGATAAGAACACACTCCGTGTTGCATCATGAGATAATAACACACTCCGTGTTGCATCATGAGATAAGAACACACTCCGTGTTGCATCATGAGATAAGAACACACTCCGTGTTGCATCATGAGATACGAACACACTCCGTGCTGCACCATGAGATAAGAACACACTCCGTGTTGCATCATGAGATAAGAACACACTCCGTGTTGCATCTTGAGATAAGAACACACTCCGTGTTGCATCATGAGATAAGAACACACTCCGCGATGCATCATGAGATAAAAACACACTCCGTGTTGCATCATGAGATAAGAACACACTCCGTGTTGCATCATGAGATAAGAACACACTCCGCGTTGCACCATGAGATAAGAAGACACTCCGCGATGCATCATGAGATAAGAACACACTCCGTGTTGCACCATGAGATAAGAACACACTCCGTGTTGCATCATGAGATAAGAACACACTCCGCGATGCATCTTGAGATAAGAACACACTCCGCGATGCATCATGAGATAAGAACACACTCCGTGTTGCACCATGAGATAAGAACACACTCCGTGTTGCACCTTGAGATAAGAACACACTCCGCGATGCATCATGAGATAAGAACACACTCCGCGATGCATCATGAGATAAGAACACACTCCGTGTTGCACCATGAGATAAGAACACACTCCGTGTTGCATCTTGAGATAAGAACACACTAGGCGATGCATCATGAGATAAGAACACACTCCGTGTTGCACAATGAGATAAGAACACACTCCGTGTTGCATCATGAGATAAGAACACACTCCGCGATGCATCTTGAGATAAGAACACACTCCACGATGCATCATGGGATAAGAACACACTCCGTGTTGCACCATGAGATAAGAACACACTCCGTGTTGCATCATGAGATAAGAACACACTCCGCGATGCATCATGAGATAAGAACACACTCCGCGATGCTTCATGAGATAAGAACACACTCCGTATTGCTTCATGAGATAAGAACCCACTCCGCGATGCATCTTGAGATAAGAACACACTCCGTGTTCCATCATGAGATAAGAATAAACTCCTTGTTCCATCATGAGATAAGAATAAACTCCTTGTTCCATCATGAGATAAGAACACACTCTGTGTTCCATCATGAGATAAGAATAAACTCCTTGTTCCATCATGAGATAAGAACACACTCCATGTTGCATCATGAGATAAGAATAAACTCCGTGTTGCATCATGAGATAAGAATAAACTCCTTGTTCCATCATGAGATAAGAACACACTCCGTGTTCAATCATGAGATAAGAATAAACTCCTTGTTCCATCATGAGACAAGAATAAACTCCTTGTTCCATCATGAGATAAGAATAAACTCCTTGTTCCATCATGAGATAAGAATAAACTCCGTGTTCCATCATGAGATAAGAATAAACCCCGTGTTCCATTATGAGATAAGAATAAACTCCGTGTTCCATCATGAGATAAGAATAAACTCCTTGTTCCATCATGAGATAAGAACACACTCCTTGTTCCATCATGAGATAAGAATAAACTCCTTGTTCCAACATGAGATAAGAACACACTCCTTGTTCCATCATGAGATAAGAATAAACTCCTTGTTCCATCATGAATTAAGAACACACTCCTTGTTCCATCATGAGATAAGAACACACTCCGTGTTCCATCATGAGATAAGAACACACTCCGTGTTCCATCATGAGATAAGAACACACTCCGTGTTCCATCATGAGTTAAGAATAAACTCCTTGTTCCATCATGAGATAAGAATAAACTCCTTGTTCCATCATGAGATAAGAACACACTCCGTGTTCCATCATGAGATAAGAACTCACTCCGTGTTCCATCATGAGATAAGAACACACTCCGTGTTCCATCATGAGATAAGAACACACTCCGTGTTCCATCACGAGTTAAGAATAAACTCCTTGTTCCATCATGAGATAAGAACACACTCCGTGTTCCATCATGAGATAAGAACACACTCCGTGTTCCATCATGAGATAAGAACACACTCCGTGTTCCATCATGGGATAAGAACACACTCCGTGTTCCATCATGAGATAAGAACACACTCCGTGTTCCATCATGAGATAAGAACACAGTCCGTGTTGCATCATGAGATAAGAACACACTCCGTGTGGCATCATGAGATAAGAACACACTCCTTGTTGCATCATGAGATCAGAACACACTCCGTGTTGCATCATGAGATAAGAACACACTCCGTGTTACATCATGAGATAAGAACACACTCCGTGTTGCATCATGAGATAAGAACACACTCCGTGCTGCATCATGAGATAAGAACACACTCCGCGTTGCATCATGAGATAAGAACACACTCCGTGTTGCATCATGAGATTAAAACACACTCCGTGTTGCATCATGAGATAAGAACACACTCCGTGTTGCATCATGAGATAAGAACACACTCCGTGTTGCATCATGAGATAAGAACACACTCCGTGTTGCATCATGAGATAAGAACACACTCCGTGTTGCATCATGAGATAAGAACACACTCCGTGTTGCATCATGAGATAAGAACGCACTCCGTGTTGCATCATGAGATAAGAACACACTCCGTGTTGCATCATGAGATAAGGACACACTCCGCGATGCATCTTGAGATAAGAATAAACTCCCTGTTCCATCATGAGAAAAGAACACACTCCGTGTTGCATCATGAGATAAGAACACACTCCGTGTTCCATCATGAGATAAGAACACACTCCGTGTTCCATCATGAGATAAGAACACACTCCGTGTTCCATCATGAGATAAGAACACACTCCTTGTTACATCGTGAGATAAGAACACACTCCGTGTTCCATCATGAGATAAGAATAAACTCCTTGTTCCATCATGAGATAAGAATAAACTCCTTGTTCCATCATGAGATAAGAACACACTCTGTGTTCCATCATGAGATAAGAATAAACTCCTTGTTCCATCATGAGATAAGAAGACACTCCGTGTTGCATCATGAGATAAGAATAAACTCCGTGTTGCATCATGAGATAAGAATAAACTCCTTGTTCCATCATGAGATAAGAACACACTCCGTGTTCAATCATGAGATAAGAATAAACTCCTTGTTCCATCATGAGATAAGAATAAACTCCTTTTTCCATCATGAGATAAGAATAAACTCCTTGTTCCATCATGAGATAAGAATAAACTCCGTGTTCCATCATGAGATAAGAATAAACTCCGTGTTCCATCATGAGATAAGAATAAACTCCGTGTTCCATCATGAGATAAGAATAAACTCCTTGTTCCATCATGAGATAAGAACACACTCCTTGTTCCATCATGAGATAAGAATAAACTCCTTGTTCCAACATGAGATAAGAACACACTCCTTGTTCCATCATGAGATAAGAATAAACTCCTTGTTCCATCATGAATTAAGAACACACTCCTTGTTCCATCATGAGATAAGAACACACTCCGTGTTCCATCATGAGATAAGAACACACTCCGTGTTCCATCATGAGATAAGAACACACTCCGTGTTCCATCATGAGTTAAGAATAAACTCCTTGTTCCATCATGAGATAAGAAAAAACTCCTTGTTCCATCATGAGATAAGAACACACTCCGTGTTCCATCATGAGATAAGAACTCACTCCGTGTTCCATCATGAGTTAAGAATAAACTCCTTGTTCCATCATGAGATAAGAACACACTCCGTGTTCCATCATGAGATAAGAACACACTCCGTGTTCCATCATGAGATAAGAACACACTCCGTGTTCCATCATGAGATAAGAACACACTCCGTGTTCCATCATGAGATAAGAACACACTCCGTGTTCCATCATGAGATAAGAACACACTCCGTGTTGCATCATGAGATAAGAACACACTCCGTGTTGCATCATGAGATAAGAACACACTCCTTGTTGCATCATGAGATAAGAACACACTCCGTGTTGCATCATGAGATAAGAACACACTCCGTGTTACATCATGAGATAAGAACACACTCCGTGTTGCATCATGCGATAAGAACACACTCCGTGCTGCATCATGAGATAAGAATACACTCCGCGTTGCATCATGAGATAAGAACACACTCCGTGTTGCATCATGAGATTAAAACACACTCCGTGTTGCATCATGAGATAAGAACACACTCCGTGTTGCATCATGAGATAAGAACACACTCCGTGTTGCATCATGAGATAAGAACACACTCCGTGTTGCATCATGAGATAAGAACACACTCCGTGTTGCATCATGAGATAAGAACACACTCCGTGTTGCATCATGAGATAAGAACACACTCCGTGTTGCATCATGAGATAAGAACACACTCCGTGTTGCATCATGAGATAAGAACACACTCCGTGCTGCACCATGAGATAAGAACACACTCCGTGTTGCATCATGAGATAAGAACACACTCCGTGTTGCATCTTGAGATAAGAACACACTCCGTGTTGCATCATGAGATAAGAACACACTCCGCGATGCATCATGAGATAAGAACACACTCCGTGTTGCATCATGAGATAAGAACACACTCCGTGTTGCATCATGAGATAAGAACACACTCCGCGTTGCACCATGAGATAAGAACACACTCCGCGATGCATCATGAGATAAGAACACACTCCGCGTTGCACCATGAGATAAGAACACACTCCGTGTTGCATCATGAGATAAGAACACACTCCGCGATGCATCTTGAGATAAGAACACACTCTGCGATGCATCATGAGATAAGAACACACTCCGTTTGCACCATGAGATAAGAACACACTCCGTGTTGCACCATGAGATAAGAACACTCTCCGCGATGCATCATGAGATAAGAACACACTCCGCGATGCATCATGAGATAAGAACACACTCCGTGTTATACCATGAGATAAGAACACACTCCGTGTTGCATCTTGAGATAAGAACACACTCCGAGATGCATCATGAGATAAGAACACACTCCGCGATGCATCTTGAGATAAGAACACACTCCACGATGCATCATGGGATAAGAACACACTCCGTGTTGCACCATGAGATAAGAACACACTCCGTGTTGCATCATGAGATAAGAACACACTCCGCGATGCATCATGAGATAAGAACACACTCCGCGATGCTTCATGAGATAAGAACACACTCCGTATTGCTTCATGAGATAAGAACCCACTCCGCGATGCATCTTGAGATAAGAACACACTCCGCGATGCATCATGAGATAAGAACACACTCCGTGTTGCATCATGAGATAAGAACACACTCCGTGTTGCATCATGAGATAATAACACACTCCGTGTTGCATCATGAGATAAGAACACACTCCGTGTTGCATCATGAGATAAGAACACACTCCGTGTTGCATCATGAGATAAGAACACACTCCGTGTTGCATCATGAGATAAGAACACACTCCGCGATGCATCATGAGATAAAAACACACTCCGTGTTGCATCATGAGATAAGAACACACTCCGTGTTGCACCATGAGATAAGAACACACTCCGTGTTGCATCAGGAGATAAGAACACACTCCGCGATGCATCTTGAGATAAGAACACACTCCGCGATGCATCATGAGATTAAAACACACTCCGCGATGCATCTTGAGAAAAGAACACACTCCGTGATGCATCATGAGATAAGAACACACTCCGTGTTGCATCATGAGATAAGTACACACTCCGCGATGCATCTTGAGATAAGAATAAACTCCTTGTTCCATCATGAGATAAGAACACACTCCGTGTTGCATTATGAGATAAGAACACACTCCTTGTTCCATCATGAGATAAGAACACACTCCGTGTTGCATCATGAGATAAGAACACACTCCGTGTTGCACCATGAGATAAGAACACACTCCGTGTTGCATCATGAGATAAGAACACACTCCGTGCTGCACCATGAGATAAGAACACACTCCGTGTTGCATCTTGAGATAAGAACACACTCCGTGCTGCACCATGAGATAAGAACACACTCCGTGTTGCATCTTGAGATAAGAACACACTCCGCGTTGCATCTTGAGATAAGAACACACTCCGTGTTGCATCATGAGATAAGAACTCACTCCGTGCTGCACCATGAGATAAGAACACAATCCGTGTTGCATCATGAGATAAGAACACACTCCGTGCTGCACCATGAGATAAGAACACACTCCGTGTTGCATCTTGAGATAAGAACACACTCCGCGTTGCATCATGAGATAAGAACACACTCCGTGTTGCATCATGAGATAAGAACACACTCCGTGATGCACCATGAGATAAGAACACACTCCGTGTTGCATCTTGAGATAAGAACACACTCCGCGTTGCATCATGAGATAAGAACACACTCCGTGTTGCATCACGAGATAAGAACACACTCCGTGCTGCACCATGAGATAAGAACACACTCCGTGTTGCATCATGAGATTAAAACACACTCCGCGATGCATCTTGAGATAAGAACACACTCCGTGTTGCATCATGAGATAAGAACACACTCCGTGTTGCATCATGAGATAAGAACACACTCCGCGATGCATCTTGAGATAAGAATAAACTCCCTGTTCCATCATGAGATAAGAACACACTCCGTGTTGCATCATGAGATAAGAACACACTCCTTGTTCCATCATGAGATAAGAACACACTCCGTGTTCCATCATGAGATAAGAACACACTCCGTGTTCCATCATGAGAAAAGAGCACACTCCTTGTTACATCTTGAGATAAGAACACACTCCGTGTTCCATCATGAGATAAGAATAAACTCCTTGTTCCATCATGAGATAAGAATAAACTCCTTGTTCCATCATGAGATAAGAACACACTCTGTGTTCCATCATGAGATAAGAATAAACTCCTTGTTCCATCATGAGATAAGAACACACTCCATGTTGCATCATGAGATAAGAATAAACTCCGTGTTGCATCATGAGATAAGAATAAACTCCTTGTTCCATCATGAGATAAGAACACACTCCGTGTTCAATCATGAGATAAGAATAAACTCCTTGTTCCATCATGAGAAAAGAATAAACTCCTTGTTCCATCATGAGATAAGAATAAACTCCTTGTTCCATCATGAGATAAGAATAAACTCCGTGTTCCATCATGAGATAAGAATAAACTCCGTGTTCCATCATGAGATAAGAATAAACTCCGTGTTCCATCATGAGATAAGAATAAACTCCTTGTTCCATCATGAGATAAGAACACACTCCTTGTTCCATCATGAGATAAGAATAAACTCCTTGTTCCAACATGAGATAAGAACACACTCCTTGTTCCATCATGAGATAAGAATAAACTCCTTGTTCCATCATGAATTAAGAACACACTCCTTGTTCCATCATGAGATAAGAACACACTCCGTGTTCCATCATGAGATAAGAACACACTCCGTGTTCCATCATGAGATAAGAACACACTCCGTGTTCCATCATGAGTTAAGAATAAACTCCTTGTTCCATCATGAGATAAGAATAAACTCCTTGTTCCATCATGAGATAAGAACACACTCCGTGTTCCATCATGAGATAAGAACTCACTCCGTGTTCCATCATGAGATAAGAACACACTCCGTGTTCCATCATGAGATAAGAACACACTCCGTGTTCCATCATGAGTTAAGAATAAACTCCTTGTTCCATCATGAGATAAGAACACACTCCGTGTTCCATCATGAGATAAGAACACACTCCGTGTTCCATCATGAGATAAGAACACACTCCGTGTTCCATCATGGGATAAGAACACACTCCGTGTTCCATCATGAGATAAGAACACACTCCGTGTTCCATCATGAGATAAGAACACAGTCCGTGTTGCATCATGAGATAAGAACACACTCCGTGTGGCATCATGAGATAAGAACACACTCCTTGTTGCATCATGAGATAAGAACACACTCCGTGTTGCATCATGAGATAAGAACACACTCCGTGTTACATCATTAGATAAGAACACACTCCGTGTTGCATCATGAGATAAGAACACACTCCGTGCTGCATCATGAGATAAGAACACACTCCGCGTTGCATCATGAGATAAGAACACACTCCGTGTTGCATCATGAGATTAAAACACACTCCGTGTTGCATCATGAGATAAGAACACACTCCGTGTTGCATCATGAGATAAGAACACACTCCGTGTTGCATCATGAGATAAGAACACACTCCGTGTTGCATCATGAGATAAGAACACTCTCTGTGTTGCATCATGAGATAAGAACACACTCCGTGTTGCATCATGAGATAAGAACACACTCCGTGTTGCATCATGAGATAAGAACGCACTCCGTGTTGCATCATGAGATAAGAACACACTCCGTGTTGCATCATGAGATAAGAACACACTCCGCGATGCATCTTGAGATAAGAATAAACTCCCTGTTCCATCATGAGAAAAGAACACACTCCGTGTTGCATCATGAGATAAGAACACACTCCGTGTTCCATCATGAGATAAGAACACACTCCGTGTTCCATCATGAGATAAGAACACACTCCGTGTTCCATCATGAGATAAGAACACACTCCTTGTTACATCGTGAGATAAGAACACACTCCGTGTTCCATCATGAGATAAGAATAAACTCCTTGTTCCATCATGAGATAAGAATAAACTCCTTGTTCCATCATGAGATAAGAACACACTCTGTGTTCCATCATGAGATAAGAATAAACTCCTTGTTCCATCATGAGATAAGAAGACACTCCGTGTTGCATCATGAGATAAGAATAAACTCCGTGTTGCATCATGAGATAAGAATAAACTCCTTGTTCCATCATGAGATAAGAACACACTCCGTGTTCAATCATGAGATAAGAATAAACTCCTTGTTCCATCATGAGATAAGAATAAACTCCTTGTTCCATCATGAGATAAGAATAAACTCCTTGTTCCATCATGAGATAAGAATAAACTCCGTGTTCCATCATGAGATAAGAATAAACTCCGTGTTCCAACATGAGATAAGAATAAACTCCGTGTTCCATCATGAGATAAGAATAAACTCCTTGTTCCATCATGAGATAAGAACACACTCCTTGTTCCATCATGAGATAAGAATAAACTCCTTGTTCCAACATGAGATAAGAACACACTCCTTGTTCCATCATGAGATAAGAATAAACTCCTTGTTCCATCATGAATTAAGAACACACTCCTTGTTCCATCATGAGATAAGAACACACTCCGTGTTCCATCATGAGATAAGAACACACTCCGTGTTCCATCATGAGATAAGAACACACTCCGTGTTCCATCATGAGTTAAGAATAAACTCCTTGTTCCATCATGAGATAAGAAAAAAACTCCTTGTTCCATCATGAGATAAGAACACACTCCGTGTTCCATCATGAGATAAGAACTCACTCCGTGTTCCATCATGAGTTAAGAATAAACTCCTTGTTCCATCATGAGATAAGAACACACTCCGTGTTCCATCATGAGATAAGAGCACACTCCGTGTTCCATCATGGGATAAGAACACACTCCGTGTTCCATCATGAGATAAGAACACACTCCGTGTTCCATCATGAGATAAGAACACACTCCGTGTTGCATCATGAGATAAGAACACACTCCGTGTTGCATCATGAGATAAGAACACACTCCTTGTTGCATCATGAGATAAGAACACACTCCGTGTTGCATCATGAGATAAGAACACACTCCGTGTTACATCATGAGATAAGAACACACTCCGTGTTGCATCATGCGATAAGAACACACTCCGTGCTGCATCATGAGATAAGAATACACTCCGCGTTGCATCATGAGATAAGAACACACTCCGTGTTGCATCATGAGATTAAAACACACTCCGTGTTGCATCATGAGATAAGAACACACTCCGTGTTGCATCATGAGATAAGAACACACTCCGTGTTGCATCATGAGATAAGAACACACTCCGTGTTGCATCATGAGATAAGAACACACTCCGTGTTGCATCATGAGATAAGAACACACTCCGTGTTGCATCATGAGATAAGAACACACTCCGTGTTGCATCATGAGATAAGAACACACTCCGTGCTGCACCATGAGATAAGAACACACTCCGTGTTGCATCATGAGATAAGAACACACTCCGTGTTGCATCTTGAGATAAGAACACACTCCGTGTTGCATCATGAGATAAGAACACACTCCGCGATGCATCATGAGATAAGAACACACTCCGTGTTGCATCATGAGATAAGAACACACTCCGTGTTGCATCATGAGATAAGAACACACTCCGCGTTGCACCATGAGATAAGAACACACTCCGCGATGCATCATGAGATAAGAACACACTCCGTGTTGCACCATGAGATAAGAACACACTCCGTGTTGCATCATGAGATAAGAACACACTCCGCGATGCATCTTGAGATAAGAACACACTCCGCGATGCATCATGAGATAAGAACACACTCCTTTTGCACCATGAGATAAGAACACACTCCGTGTTGCACCATGAGATAAGAACACTCTCCGCGATGCATCATGAGATAAGAACACACTCCGCGATGCATCATGAGATAAGAACACACTCCGTGTTATACCATGAGATAAGAACACACTCCGTGTTGCATCTTGAGATAAGAACACACTCCGAGATGCATCATGAGATAAGAACACACTCCGCGATGCATCTTGAGATAAGAACACACTCCACGATGCATCATGGGATAAGAACACACTCCGTGTTGCACCATGAGATAAGAACACACTCCGTGTTGCATCATGAGATAAGAACACACTCCGCGATGCATCATGAGATAAGAACACACTCCGCGATGCTTCATGAGATAAGAACACACTCCGTATTGCTTCATGAGATAAGAACCCACTCCGCGATGCATCTTGAGATAAGAACACACTCCGCGATGCATCATGAGATAAGAACACACTCCGTGTTGCATCATGAGATAAGAACACACTCCGTGTTGCATCATGAGATAAGAACACACTCCGTGTTGCATCATGAGATAAGAACACACTCCGTGCTGCATCATGAGATAAGAACACACTCCGCGTTGCATCTAGAGATTAAAACACACTCCGTGTTGCATCATGAGATTAAAACACACTCCGTGTTGCATCATGAGATAAGAACACACTCCGTGTTGCATCATGAGATAAGAACACACTCCGTGTTGCATCATGAGATAATAACACACTCCGTGTTGCATCATGAGATAAGAACACACTCCGTGTTGCATCATGAGATAAGAACACACTCCGTGTTGCATCATGAGATAAGAACACACTCCGCGATGCATCATGAGATAAAAACACACTCCGTGTTGCACCATGAGATAAGAACACACTCCGTGTTGCATCATGAGATAAGAACACACTCCGCGATGCATCTTGAGATAAGAACACACTCCGCGATGCATCATGAGATAAGAACACACTCCGTGTTGCACCATGAGATAAGAACACACTCCGTGTTGCACCTTGATATAAGAACACACTCCGCGATGCATCATGAGATAAGAACACACTCCGCGATGCATCATGAGATAAGAACACACTCCGTGTTGCACCATGAGATAAGAACACACTCCGTGTTGCATCTTGAGATAAGAACACACTCCGCTATGCATCATGAGATAAGAACACACTCCGTGTTGCACCATGAGATAAGAACACACTCCGTGTTGCATCATGAGATAAGAACACACTCCGCGATGCAACTTGAGATAAGAACACACTCCGCGATGCATCATGGGATAAGAACACACTCCGTGTTGCACCATGAGATAAGAACACACTCCGTGTTGCATCATGAGATAAGAACACACTCCGCGATGCATCATGAGATAAGAACACACTCCGCGATGCTTCATGAGATAAGAACACAATCCGTGTTGCATCATGAGATAAGAACCCACTCCGCGATGCATCTTGAGATAAGAACACACTCCGCGATGCATCATGAGATAAAAACACACTCCGTGTTGCACCATGAGATAAGAACACACTCCGTGTTGCATCGTGAGATAAGAACACACTCCGCGATGCGTCTTGAGATAAGAACACACTCCGTGTTGCATCATGAGATAAGAACACACTCCGTGTTGCATCATGAGATAAGAACACACTCCGCGATGCATCTTGAGATAAGAATAAACTCCTTGTTGCATCATGAGATAAGAACACACTCCATGTTGCACCATGAGATAAGAACACACTCCGCGATGCATCATGAGATAAGAACACACTCCGTGCTGCACCATGAGATAAGAACACACTCCGTGTTGCATCATGATATAAGAACACACTCCGCGTTGCATCATGAGATAAGAACACACTCCGCGATGCATCATGAGATAAGAACACACTCCGTGCTGCACCATGAGATAAGAACACACTCCGTGTTGCATCATGAGATAAGAACACACTCCGTGTTGCATCATGAGATTAAAACACACTCCGCGATGCATCTTGAGATAAGAACACACTCCGTGTTGCATCATGAGATAAGAACACACTCCGTGTTGCATCATGCGATAAGAACACACTCCGCGATGCATCTTGAGATAAGAATAAACTCCTTGTTCCATCATGAGATAAGAACACACTCCGTGTTGCATTATGAGATAAGAACACACTCCTTGTTCCATCATGAGATAAGAACACACTCCGTGTTCCATCATGAGATAAGAACACACTCCGTGTTCCATCATGAGATAAGAACACACTCCTTGTTACATCGCGAGATAAGAACACACTCCGTATTCCATCATGAGATAAGAATAAACTCCTTGTTCCATCATGAGATAAGAATAAACTCCTTTTTCCATCATGAGATAAGAACACACTCTGTGTTCCATCATGAGATAAGAATAAACTCCTTGTTCCATCATGAGATAAGAACACACTCCGTGTTGCATCATGAGATAGGAATAAACTCCGTGTTGCATCATGAGATAAGAATAAACTCCTTGTTCCATCATGAGATAAGAACACACTCCGTGTTCAATCATGAGATAAGAATAAACTCCTTGTTCCATCATGAGATAAGAATAAACTCCTTGTTCCATCATGAGATAAGAATAAACTCCGTGTTCCATCATGAGATAAGAATAAACTCCGTGTTCCATCATGAGATAAGAATAAACTCCGTGTTCCATCATGAGATAAGAACACACTCCTTGTTCCATCATGAGATAAGAATAAACTCCTTGTTCCAACATGTGATAAGAACACACTCCTTGTTCCATCATGAGATAAGAATAAACTCCTTGTTCCATCATGAATTAAGAACACACTCCTTGTTCCATCATGAGATAAGAACACACTCCGTGTTCCATCATGAGATAAGAACACACTCCGTGTTCCATCATGAGATAAGAACACACTCCGTGTTCCATCATGAGTTAAGAATAAACTCCTTGTTCCATCATGATTTAAGAATAAACTCCTTGTTCCATCATGAGATAAGAACACACTCCGTGTTCCATCATGAGATAAGAACACACTCCGCGATGCATCATGAGATAAGAACACACTCCGTGTTGCACCATGAGATAAGAACACACTCCGTGTTGCATCATGAGATAAGAACACACTCCGCGATGCATCATGAGATAAGAACACACTCCGTGTTGCACCATGAGATAAGAACACACTCCGTGTTGCATCATGAGATAAGAACACACTCCGCGATGCATCTTGAGATAAGAACACACTCCGCGATGCATCATGGGATAAGAACACACTCCGTGTTGCACCATGAGATAAGAACACACTCCGTGTTGCATCATGAGATAAGAACACACTCCGCGATGAATCATGAGATAAGAACCCACTCCGCGATGCTTCATGATATAAGAACACACTCCGTGTTGCATCATGAGATAAGAACCCAGTCCGCGATGCATCTTGAGATAAGAACACACTCCGCGATGCATCATGAGATAAGAACACACTCCGTGTTGCACCATGAGATAAGAACACACGCCGTGTTGCATCGTGAGATAAGAACACACTCCGCGATGCGTCTTGAGATAAGAACACACTCCGTGTTGCATCATGAGATAAGAACACACTCCGTGTTGCATCATGAGATAAAAACACACTCCGCGATGCATCTTGTGATAAGAATAAACTCCTTGTTGCATCATGAGATAAGAACACACTCCGTGTTGCACCATGAGATAAGAACACACTCCGCGATGCATCATGAGATAAGAACACACTCCGTGCTGCACCATGAGATAAGAACACACTCCGTGTTGCATCATGAGATAAGAACACACTCCGCGTTGCATCATGAGATAAGAACACACTCCGCGTTGCATCATGAGATAAGAACACACTCCGTGTTGCATCATGAGATAAGAACACACTCCGTGTTGCATCATGAGATTAAAACACACTCCGCGATGCATCTTGAGATAAGAACACACTCCGTGTTGCATCATGAGATAAGAACACACTCCGTGTTGCATCATGAGATAAGAACACACTCCGCGATGCATCTTGAGATAAGAATAAACTCCTTGTTCCATCATGAGATAAGAACACACTCCGTGTTGCATCATGAGATAAGAACACACTCCTTGTTCCATCATGAGATAAGAACACACTCCGTGTTCCATCATGAGATAAGAACACACTCCGTGTTCCATCATGAGATAAGAACACACTCCTTGTTACATCGTGAGATAAGAACACACTCCGTGTTCCATCATGAGATAAGAATAAACTCCTTGTTCCATCATGAGATAAGAATAAACTCCTTTTTCCATCATGAGATAAGAACACACTCTGTGTTCCATCATGAGATAAGAATAAACTCCTTGTTCCATCATGAGATAAGAACACACTCCGTGTTGCATCATGAGATAAGAATAAACTCCGTGTTGCATCATGAGATAAGAATAAACTCCTTGTTCCATCATGAGATAAGAACACACTCCGTGTTCAATCATGAGATAAGAATAAACTCCTTGTTCCATCATGAGATAAGAATAAACTCCTTGTTCCATCATGAGATAAGAATAAACTCCGTGTTCCATCATGAGATAAGAATAAACTCCGTGTTCCATCATGAGATAAGAATAATCTCCGTGTTCCATCATGAGATTAGAATAAACTCCTTGTTCCATCATGAGATAAGAATAAACTCCGTGTTCCATCATGAGATTAGAATAAACTCCTTGTTCCATCATGAGATAAGAACACACTCCGTGTTCCATCATGAGATAAGAACACACTCCGTGTTCCATCATGAGATAAGAACACACTCCGTGTTCCATCATGGGATAAGAACACACTCCGTGTTCCATCATGAGATAAGAACACACTCCGTGTTCCATCATGAGATAAGAACACACTCCGTGTTGCATCATGAGATAAGAACACACTCCGTGTTCCATCATTAGATAAGAACACACTCCGTGTTCCATCATGAGATAAGAATAAACTCCTTGTTCCTTCATGAGATAAGAATAACCTCCTTGTTCAAACATCAAGCAAGAACACACGCCTTGTTCCTTCTTGAGAACAGAACACACGCCTTATTCCATTTTCAAGCTAGAATACACTCCTTGTTCTAGCTTCAAGCGGGAAGCACTGAGAATACTGCTTGTTCGATCTTCAAGCAGCGGCCACGGAACATATTTTGATGGACCTTGGTTGTGAGGCAATGGTAGGCAAAGAAGTATACAAATTTTGCCTTAATTCAGCTTTTGATCGACGGTTGAAGAATGCATCGACCATTAAACTCCAATTGTTTTACGTAATATTCAGTTATTTGAAATGTTTCACGGAGGCAATCGGATTCAAATTTAGTTTGTCATAACTTTCTCTTTCTTTGACATTTGTGCTAGTAGATCACTGTTCACCAAACTAGTGGTACTGATGCAACTTTCTAACTCACGAACAATATTGGCCGTTTATACTTTCTTGTACACCTCAAGGCACAACAACAAACTATGAGGTCATATGCGCCAAATATCTTTGGTATTGCTTTAAACAAACTAAAGGCATTTTACTTTGACGTAACATTGAATGACGTGTGCTCATAGTTAGTTATATCTAAAACTTAAGTTGTCTATATCATTTCTCCACCATTAGCTCTACATACACGCTTATACAAACACATACACAAAGTCGGAAGTCTTATCATCGTTTGCAATATATTCATTCCCTCTGCTTCTCACTGGTTTCTAGATGTTGTCCAATGAAATTGACCCAACAGTGAATGAAATGCTCTCTGCAATAAACAGCTCACCGGTCTCAAGAGGCTGCCCCGGTGAAGCAAATGAGAGGCGAGCGGCCCAATTACAACCGCTGTAGCAGAAAATGAGTGTGGTCGTTACGTCAGAGTGACGACTTCTTGGATGCTCACCTCTCACCTGCTGTCAACTTCTATGTGATCCTCGTCACACTGTAATACAGACACCAATCAGTACACAATTTCCGGCAACTGATTTTCTAATAAATATAAAGCTTATTAAAAGGCAGGAAATTTACCCAACATTCTATTTTACAGTCAGAGGTTTTTTCTTCAATACAGATGGCACTTCAAAAGACAAAGCACATATAGCCTATATGGGAAAAACACATTTGAATACAGGGAGCTTCGTGAGCATTGCTTTGGAACACAAATGCAGAAATAGCTGTAAATATTGGACAAATGAGACGATTATGATAGTTTTAAAATTGAAATATTAATAATTTTAATCTGCGCTATGAATGGAATGCAACCTAACGTGCCATGTACGTGTAAATCATTCTAATCTAAGCGCTCGATTGGCTGAGTGGCCACATCGCTTGTCTTTTCAACTGCATGTATTCCAGAAAGAGTGGTAAATTGCTAGTTTGTACTCCTGGGTTTTGGGATCGATATCAAGGTCACTTACGTATGGTGAATACATTCCTAAAAAGAAGAAAATATTTCGTGAATGACGCAGTGGTACATTTTCCCTTCATTCAGAATTGAACCTGGCAACTATCAATACTTGGAGGAGGGTTGGGGATGTGTTCGAAAATGCACTAAAGTGAAGAATGCTCAATTTTATCACATTTTCAGCTGAGGGTATTATTCTTATACATCAGTAATTGGGAAGATGGAGATCTGAAACAAACCGGCATGCGGTATAATGATTGAAACACACACATAGTCATGCTTGCTGGGATGGGGTTAATTCTCCAACTATCTGTAGAATAATGACAGCTTTAAAAAGGCTACTGAATTTTGAAATAGTTTGTTTAAATTAAGATCAATGCTCTTCCCCAATTTTATCAAGCTTTGTTTATTAATTTATTATATTTAAGACAGAATTTTACAGTATTATTGAGAAATATAAGCTATGTAAAGTGAAAATTAATAAATGTAAAACAAAAATATTGGAATGCAGCCGAAATAAATCAGAAACCTCTATGGACATCAAATTGGCAGGTGAAAAGCTGAAGGAAGTAGGAGACTTCTGTTACTTACGAAGCAAAATAACAAGTGATGCACGAAGCAAGGAGGATATAAAAAAGTAGGTTGGCTCAGGCAAGGAAAGCATTTCTGCAGAAAAGGAATCTGTTGACATCGAATATAGATTTAGGTATTAGGAAGTCATTTTTGAAAGTCTTTGTCTGGAGCGTGGCGCTCTATGGAAGTGAAACTTGGACTATTGGTGCAGCAGAAAAGAAGAAAATTGAGGCGTTTGAAATGTGGTGTAACAGGAGAATAATGAAGATCAGATGGGTAGATAGGGTGACAAACGAAGAGGTATTAAGACTATTGGGAGAGGAGAGATGTTTCTGGCGACTGCTAATAAGGAGAAGAGATAGGTTCGTAGGACACATATTATGACACTCAGGAATAGCAAGCTTAGTTATGGAAGGAAGGGTCGAGGACAAGAGCTGTAGGGGTAGACCAAGGTTAGAATATGTTAAATAGATTGCCTCGGATGTAGGGTGTGGTAACTATGTAGAGATGAAACGATTAACTCAGGACAGGGAGGCATAGAGAGCTGCATCAAACCAGTCAAAATACTGAAGACTCAAACAACAACAAAAGTGAAATATTACACGATAAATCACAAAACAAGTTCAAATGTCTGTGAAGGTATACTGCATTTTTAAATTTAGCAGAAGTGCATTAGACGAATGCATTCACGTCAAGGTGTCAATTACATCCCATTTGAAACTGGAAATTTTTGGTGATCTGTTGGTAGCATATTCGAAGTTTCTTTCCTTCTAAACTGTACGTATTCTCCTCAATATGAAATTCATTCCATTCCAGAGATCTTCTCTGACTCAAATTTAGTTGTCCACATTTTAAATGTTAAAAATATTAGGAAAGTATAACATGTAAAGGTGTAAAGCATTACGTGAGAAAAACCACAAGCATTCGTTTTTTAAGCATCATACAAATGAGAGGCAAAAATATGTTTCAAGATAAAAACAGAATTTTCTAGGTCACACGAGCCACAACATTTGAGCTTGAATGTGTGTGGAAAGTGTAGAGTAGGTACACTCTTATGATAGTATTTCATGCAAATAAGTTGTGTTTACATAAAATTTGAAGTACGATAATGTTTTTAAGGCTGCTTAATTAACATTCCATTCATAGCCTAAAAGGTATATAGCTTGATGATAATTCCAATCCTAAGTAGAGTACCATTCAATGGCGTATGTTGTATTTAATCTACAGTATCGGCAGGTTCACAACATAGAAGTAAGTTATTCCTGGATACATATTTAACTTGTATCCTCCTTCTGAATAGTTCCAATGAAGCTAACTGTCCTAACGCTGTATAGAAGATGATTAGAAAATGAAGCCTTTGAGGCATGTTCTATTGGAACCACTTAATACCATTTTGGAAACATCAACTTAATAACGCAAATAAAGGCTACAAGGGAAGAAAGATCAGAGTCCAGCAATAGTGAAAAAGGGGTGTTGCTAGCAGTACGTAATTGGTGTACGAAAAACACACCGTTGATATTTGAGAGTTGTATAAGAGAATAAACAATGTCTCATTAGAACCATGATAAAGTGAACAAAGTCCGTAGGCAGTTCCCTTCAAAGCAAAAAGCACCACCACCAGAAGTGTGATTCTTGTTATTAGATAATATTTTGCAGTACCGTACTCACGGAACGTAGGGATTGAAATGCCGTTGCTTTTGCCTTACAGAAATGAAGCAAAAATTGTTATTATTAATAGTGACATTTAAAGCCATCTTGACATTATCTTATTATACAGGGTCTTTCACTCAAAGTGCGGCCGGCCAAGCGCTCTAGGTAGAACGTGCAGCTATAAAGGTCAGACGAGCATATCGCAGCGCGCTGCTGTCACAGCATACGTCATAATTAAGATAAGGAAGGAAGTGCTGTTGTATTGATGCTCCGGACTCTGGACCCTAAGCTCAGGGAGCTGCCTCTACGCGCCGCGCAGCTGGCCGCACTTTGAGTGAAAGACCCTGTATAATACGCTAAGACTAAGGTGTATGTTTCACAAAACTCAAGCTCCTAAACCAGAGGGAGTTAGAAGGTGTGGTTTGTACCAAAATCTTCCAAATCGTCTCAATATTACAGGAAAAATCTTGCATTTCTTGAAAAGTCAACGGAAATAATTTATTTGTTTATAAAGTGCTTTTAAACAAATAAACAAGACGATAGCCCCTGCGAGAAATCTGTCGCCTACAGCCCGCAGAGCACTAAACAGAGCGGGTAGTCTGTACACATGGGGACGCACACAATCCATTATGCGAGAGTTCTCGCACGGGTCTGCTAGTTATAATAATTAATGTTAAATTTTTAATATTAACTAAGCATATTCTAATGTAAACAACATGCTTGCGATACAAACTGTTATACGATAGTATGGTCACGTAATAATAACATTTTGGCCTATTTTCATTTATGAAAAAAAAAAAAAATAGGCGTATGTGACCTTTTGTCCGTGTGTGTGTGTAAGTGTGTGCGTATGTGTGGTTGTGTGACACTATTACAACCTAAACGGCTGGAGCGATTTCAATGAAACTCGGTAAGGACATAGTAGGCTACTATTTCGTCCGACCCAGACTGTACCCTTCAAATTTTAATTCGTCTCACCAATCGAGCATGGCGGCTGCTGTGCGAAATATTTCACCGGCATTCTATATCTCCAAAACTATTACTGATATCACCCTCAAATGTTGTACGGTGATAAAAGACACAACTAGACGTCACCAATGCGACTTTCTTAAACCTGTTAAGTACAAATCGAACATGGTGGTCAAGCGAAGTTCAAACATTTAAATAGACTTTTCTCGCGATTTAACCATACGAGCGCTGTGAAGCATGGTTCAGCAAATGTTTATACAGATTGTAATGCACTAATTTGGATAAATTCTTACATAACCTCAAGATGGCGGCTTTGCGACATTTTAAAATTAAGTTTTATTTCTTGTATCCTAATCTTGCGATCGAAGTCAACGTTTGAATAATGAACCTAAGTAATCATCGTCATCTAACAGTACATAACTCTGTGGCCTATATAGCCTACATAAAATTCCAACATGGCGACCATCTGAAGTATTTAGACGGTTCTCAATCTGCGAATCTACGACAGGAATGAAACTGAAATTTTGTATGTTGATAAAGGCTATTAACATAAGTTTATCTATGGGACTTTCAATGTCTGGTAAGCACAAATCCAACATGGCGGCGACGCGAAATTTAAAAAGACGTTTCTCGCGAGCGCAGTGAAACTTGGGACGGTAATTGCTTATGCAAATTGTAATCCACTAACACCTTTTTATTTCAATTGTTTTCATAATATCAAGATGGTGGTTGTGCGAAATTTTAAAATCCGTTCTTTTATTTCTTGTGTCCTAATCATGCGATTGAAGTTTGAATAATAAAACTATGCCATAATCTTCATCTAATAGTACACAACTCTATGGCCTACATATGTAAGAATCCAACATGGCGACTAACCGAAATATTTGGACGGTTCTCAATATCTACGAATCTACGAGTATTACAGTAATCAAATTAAAATTTTGTAGGTTGATAGAGACAATTGACATAAGTAGGATATATGAAAATAGGCTATTTATTTCTTTACGGAACTACTTGTTTTGTATTTAATTCCAGGTGAAAACGACCATTGACCATTGCGTGATGTGGCAGTTTTAACTCATTTGTAAAATTATTTACTGCAATGCGCTTCGTAAAGAGGTGGGCGAAATATTAGAATTAACATATCAGTTCACAAATTTACTGTATACTGTATATCTATTTTCAACCTTGACGAAGTATGTCTCCTCGTATTCTTAGAAATGTTCTTTATTGTCACTGGTGGCCTTGAAATTCCCATTTCTTATAGATATTTGATGTTTTGTGCCATTCTTGTGAGTCAAAAAGTAATTTACTATGGCATTGTTGTGTGAAGAATATCACACTCTTTCCACATAATTCTTGATTGTTGTTAATCAGATTATTTTCAAATAACACTGTCTAATAGTCTTATATCAGGACACACAACATGTTTATCTAACCAAGAAATTAGGTGCAACATCAAATGTATATAAATATTATAATTCAGGAAAACGAAGGAAGGAAGCTTGTAGTTTAACGTGACCGTTAATCTCGAGATCATGAGCCACGGGACCTCCTTTTTACGTGGAATCCGAACCACAGGACATGGCATTTCACTTTGAAAATCTCACATGCATTGACCGGGAATCGAACCCGGGCCGCCTTGGTGAGAGGCACACAGCTAGACCGCTGAGCCACCACGCCCCCTGTTATAATTCAGTACTATCAATACTGTAGAGTCGTCTTTTCGCGGGAACCCCTGAATTCCCTAATGTGAAAAATGAAAATCCACAGCCTGCTTCCAGTCTCCGACCGGGTCAGGAATGGAATGAATGAAGCCCCCATCTAGCGGCGAGGATATGAACTGTGTCGGCTGCCGAGGCCTGACGCACTCCTCTGGGGCAATGATTAAATGAATGACAGATGAAATGAAATGATAGTGGAGAGTGTTGCTGGAATGAAATTTTGACAGGGAAAACCGGAGTACCCGGAGAAAAACCTGTCTGCCTCCGTTTTGTCCAGCACAGATCTCACATGGAGTGACCGGGATTTGAACCACGGACCCAGCGGTGAGAGGCCGGCGTGCTGCCGCCTAAGCCACGGAGGCTTCAATTCCCTAATGTCGTTGTTTTAAATGTATTTTTACTTTTGGGGTGCAAATGTACACAAACGGTAGCTGTGCCGAGCTTAATAAAGATTATATACGCACGTATGAAAAATAATATTCTCACACTACTTGGGTGTTTTGAAGCCAGTTATTCTAATTATTTGTGCACCTCTGTAGGGTGGACATAGCATGTACAGTGGTTGTTATCCCATAAGCGGTCTCTAGCCAAGGAGTACACAAACAACTACTGACGTGCCCAATCGGCTCATCTGGGTGAGACCACTAAAGACATGGCATAATACCTCAGAAAAAAATTACTGTAGTAAGTAATTTGCATGTTTCCAACAGAAATGTATCAAGACAGAAATTCTGTTTGATGTGATCCTTTGAACTTTCCATTTCCTGTCCTGAAGAATTTTGTTTTATGTGACCCTGATCTTTCCTTCTCCCCTACCCTTCAAATGTAACATTTCATTTTTGCAAATTATTAGAAATATAAATTTTGGAACGTTTAACGTTGGTATTAGGCTGAGAACCCCTAATTTGAAATCTTAACATTATTTTCAATGGATTTTGAATTTTTTTAAACATTTGCAGTACTGTAAATGTTCAGAACTTATATCATCTTACACTGCCAGCCAAAAAACCGTAACATTTGGGAAAATGTAAGTTGTCGAAAAGTGTTTCATAGTTACGTTCATTATAAAGGTTTTCTTTTAAGACTCGGGACAAATGATCATGTTTTGTACATTTGGGAACAAGAATATGAAGGGGTTTAAAAAGGGATTCTGCCGCCTAGGGTTGGATTTGGACTTTAATGGTTGTAGACTATCTGCATTATCTTCAGAACTTCCCGCTTCCGCTATTATTGGAATGTGAGAATGGCGGTTTGTTGTAGCATTGCTGGTCTCTCATCTAGTGACTTGTTATTTAGTACGAGGGCTTTCTTTTTTAAGTTCCGATGGACTGTAAAAAATAACAGAATGACATACCAAACTGATTTTACTGCTAAATGTTTGCTTGTTTTATTCTTATGTCTCAACATAATCGCCAAAACGATTGATCCCTTTGTCGTATAGTTACACCAGATTTCCAATGCGCTTGGGAAAATATTCTGCCGCCATTGCACAGTGGGTCAAAATCGAAATCTAGGAGGACAAAATTATTTATTTTCATAATTAAAAAATCAAAATGTATTACTTCTACAGCATTCTCATATAATTGTCACTCACTATTCTGGGATATAAATGCATCTTAGTGTGAATCTATCACCACTGTTCGAGCAGTCTGAATTGGAGGGTGAATGTAAGTGGCTGTGGTTTGGTTGTCTTTGTGGTTAGTGCGATACTTTAAAATGGAACATGCAGCTAAAGGTATGATCTTTGTAACGTGTTTCAGTTATTAATGGGCGTAATTGTTACGTAACTTTAGCTATGTTTGCATTATATAATATTTAACTATTATTTTTAAAATTATATTTTCACTTAGATTTTTAGTATGTCGCGTCACTCTGCGTCACTTTCTACTTAATGTTAATATATAGATAAAGTCTTGTAGTTTACGCCTGTTATAAGATGTTTTGCATCTTTTTGCAACTTACTTAGTTATTTTACGTTTTAGAAGATGCCGCGCAACCAGTTCTCACACGATTACAACTGTTTGAAGCACTGGGTTCGACGATTATGTCAAAAGTGGAACTTAGCGACTTTGTTAAACGTAAATTAGGGGTAGAAAATTGTTCTGAAGAGATAACTGAATGCTCTATCCAACTCCTAGTCATAGATAATTTCTTGCATGTGTAGACGTAGCTTAAAAGGTCCTTACTGATGTTTATTATGAAGTAAACAAATTATATACGTTGCTTTCACTCTAAATTCATGATTAAAACGTAAAAACAAGAAGTTCCGTGACGAACTAAACAGCCTAATTTTCTTAAAATTTAAGATTCATGCAATGATAAATCTATATGGATGGATCTATCTAGAATAATGACGAAATTAAGTTGGTAATATCGAAATTTCTAATTACTTCGAAATACTGTATACCTGGCATAATGTAGCCTAATGGAGAACTACAGTTGGCAGCCCTGATGACTGAAAATATTCTTAGCTCCATCCCTTAAGGTACAGAATACAAAATTTGGTTGAAGTCCAATGGATAGCATGGATGTTACATGCAGTTAAACATTGGATCTAACAGCGCGCGTAAAATCATGTTGGCAACAATGACATACATGTATTGGTCAGAAATAGTCTGAAATAATATGATCTATTGTTGTGCCAATTTTGAATGAAATCCATTAGTTAGTATAGAAGTTACATGCATTTTAAAATTGGACCTATCAGCAGGCTTAGAATCACGTTGGTAGCACTAACGTATATAAGTTACTCCAAATTAATATAGAATGTCAGGTACTATACGTGTGCGTAGTTTAAAGCTGTCGGCTTGCATAATTTCTGATATATTGGTATTTGGATAAAATAAATTAGGAGCATTTATTAACAGTTGGCAGCTCTGGTGGGTCTCAAGAATACGCTCAGTCATATCTGGTTATGTACACATACATCATACGAAATTTGGTTGAATTCCAATTGATAGTGTAGAAGTTATATGCATTTAAAAATTGGACCTATCAGCAGGCTTATAATCATATTGGCAACACTGCCATCTATGGCCTCCTGGAAATTAAACTGCAATATTATTATCTATACGTGTGCCAATTTTGAAATAGCTCCCATTCATACCTCCCAAGATATCCGACATGGAGCTCAAATTTCAATTGCGATTTTTTAGCAGTTGATAGCACTGACATCATTTTCAAATATGGCCGTGAGATATTCGGGTATAGATCTTTACTCTTACCAAATTTTGTTTCGATTGCTCCAGCCGTTTAGGAGTTGATAGGGGGGGGGGACACATACACAGCCAGACAGACAGACAGATGGACAGACAGACAGACAGAAGGACAGACAGACAGACAGACAGACAGACACACATTTGCCCGATCTCATAAGTCTACTTTTTCCTCATGTTTGCAAAATGTGAAAAGTAGGCTAATAATTTTGTCCCCCTAGATTTCGATTTTGACCCACTGTGCATTGAGTTGGGTACTTCTGGAGAGTTTCCTGAAGTGTTTCGTCTTTGTCGAGGCGTTGCCGCCCAACCATATCTTCAATTCTCGAAAAAGGTGAAAATCATTTACGACCCACTGTGCCAACGTTTCGATAGGGTTTTTCAAGTAATTCAAGTGTGAAGTTTTAGCCCATCTGCCATTTAGTCCAAACCAGCACTGAATGATTTTCTCCTTTTTCGAGAATTGAAGGTATGTTTGGGCGGCAACGCCTCGACAAAGAGGAAAAACTTCAGGAGACTCTCCAAGCGTGCCCACCTCAGTGGCATCAGAATTTTTTGCCGAGGGCATTGGAAAGCTGGTGCAACAACACGACAAATGTTTCAATCGTTTTTGCGATTATGTTGAGACATAAGAATAAAGCAAGGAAACATTTTGTAGTAAAATCAGTTTGGTATGTCATTCTGTTATTTTTATTCAGTCCATCGGAAACTAAAAACCAGCCCTCGTATTTCGTAGAGCATCGAGAAGTTTGTTTGTAGTAAATATGAGTGAAAGCTGAATGTGCACGGATATGTTCTGAGGTTGTAGGGCCTGTGATTTTGGTTTAAGCACAAAATATTGGAAATGAAGTTGCGACGTCTGTTCATGAAAATTGGCCAAAAAATCAAAGTTTTTCATTTATACTCATCTGAAAGTAAACTTTTATGTACCGTAAGAAATGATATTTCCCTCAAAATGAAGTTGCTGTTTATCTTCCTTGCATTTAAGCTACAAAATAATGTAAGTGATACTAATTTTGTGTTCATTGTTGGAATATATCCAAGTATTTTGGCCGGCAGTGTATGTGGGATTATTCAAAAACATTTGCCCCCCCCCCAGGGGCTCACAACTTGTGGGACGTGGGTTAGCGACCACGGGACTCCAGTTGAGTCCGGCATTGCTTCCACTCGTGCCAGGCTCCTCTCCGTCTTCTTTCCTGTCGAACTCTCTTGGTCAACTCTTGTTCTCTTCCGACCCGACGGTATTAGGGTATCCGAGGCCTAGGGAGTCTCTTTCTTTCCCGTCTAATTGGCCCTTATCATCTTTCCTGATACCCTCCTTCTGTGAGGGGTCAGCCTTCATTTTCTTTTCATGTTATCTCCTGCCTTCTGCTCATGGCCCTCAAAGAGGCAGGGTGTATGTAGCCCCACCACTTCTGGTGCACCCTGGATATTGCTTCACCCTCAGTGGCTCACGACTGGTGAGTTCGGGAGTTGGCGATCCCGAGGGATTCCTGAGCTGGGTCCGTTTTTTTCCTTTATCCACTGACTTTGGGGCGGGCTCTCTCCTCTTTCCCTTTCATATCTGCCTTTCATGGCTCTCCTTCCTTCCAAGTCCCTCAATCCCAATTCTTTGAGGGTTGAGGGCATTTCTTTTATTCCTGACCTTTATTTGCCTTATCCTTTATTTGTTTACCATTTCTTCTACTAGTATGTAAGTCTGTAGTTAGTATTAGTTATAGTTCTCATTCTCATGTCATCTTTCACTATCACCCAAACCATTAGGGGCCGATAACCAAGATGTTAGGCCCCTTAAAACAACAATTACCATCATCATCATCATCATCATCATCATCATCATCATCATCATCATCATCATCATAAAAATCTAATATTCAAAACAAGGTTCGCATTTCACAAGTTAGAAATATTCACCAGGTAAACAAACATCCATTGGTTGGTAATGCAGGATTTAAAATGATTTAAGAAAAGAAACTGCAGAGTAATTAGCAAACCAAAAATTAAATGTCTTCGTAAAGAGATAGTCTTGTTTCTGGAGCTGTTTTTTTCCCCCCGTCCGGATGAAATGAAAAGTGCAACGAGACATGTTATAATTAAAATTTGCAGTCAAGACCACGGAATAAGATTTGTGAGTGTATTTTTTTCTGCTCTGTGAGGCACGTTATATCTGGAATCAGACAAGTGAACAATTGTGTCACAAACCGGACGACAATTTACAAGCTAATATAATTATAAGATGGTGTACGTGAGCTCGCGACTGAGCGCGTGGGACTTGAAGGAGAAGAACAAGTAAAAAGGAACAGTTTTTCTTTTGTTATTTGCCACAGGCAGTTGCAGTCTTTGTCTCCCTTCCCGCCCCTTCCCTTTGTAATAAATGATGTCACATCACAAACGTAGCGTTATATGAGCTTGGGATAACCTCATCTTGAGCGCTGCTTGAGTTGGAAAAGAAATTAAAGAGTTCAACAGCTGAAAAGAGCATAATTAGCACGACAATTATTTAATTCAAAAGCTATTCTTAGTGTGGTGGAGAGCTCTAGGGGTCTAATTATGTCTTGCTTTCAGCCCAACTCAAACATAACAGAATCCTTCATAATTTATCGCTAAGGAGATTGACTACTGAGACCATATAATGCATATTATTTCGTACTTCATTGTCTTCTTGCATAGAATTCTTGTTTGCGACTCTGATTATATTAATTCCTCAGACTTACCCTCAGTGTTGTTTTATTATGCCACTCATTGTTTGACTGAAGGATGTTCGTTTCCTGAACTTTAATTACCGTCATTTCAGTAGTTGCACAACACTTGGTTAGTAGTTGTCCCCTTACGGTTCAAAGGTAAATAAAGTAGCCTACGTATCTTGATAACATGTTATTTTTTCTGCCATATGCTATTGTCAGAATATTGAAATATTTTGAAATCAACTGTTAATTAAATATTGCATATTATGTTTGTGGTTGTTAATTCGTCATAAGGGTTTGGGACAACGTGGTTATCAGCCCTCCGCACTTGAATGTGCGTTGTATTTTTCTGATTACCTATGTGTCTGTGGTGTCTGCACAGCGGTAGTGCGTCTGTGGTCAGGGATTGCGGCAGGTGCCCAGAGACTTGAAGTTGGGAATCATTCCGACATTTTCCTTAAAGGAATGGGGAAACCCCCGGGGAAGAACCGCCCTCAGGATGACCATTGTCAGTGGTAGTGTTTAACGGTCGTACGAATATCGCGCCCAGGGAAAATAGCGCCCACTGTGAAATGTGCGTAAATCACACCCAGTCCAGAAATTGTCCTCGTGACAGTACTGTTCTACTTACAAAACAAACCTAACCTGGGGCTTGCTTGTAGTGCAATCAGTAATTTTCGTCCAGACAGTCATCTAACCAATTAGCGACCGATGATTTCGTCCAGACCAATGGTTTCGTTCAGACAGTCGCCTAACCAACTAGCGACGAATGGTTTCGTCCAGACCAATGGTTTCGTCCGTATCAGCGACAAATACTCCTGGTAGAGACCGTACTGGGCGCTATCTACAGGACACCGTGTTTAACTACACCTCTCCACACTTGCTACAGTTCTCCATCACAGTTCTGGTGCGTGATTTAACGCGCACGGTGACAGTGCGTGTTATATTACATCGACTGTTCATTCAATATGACATCTTACATACTAATTAGTGATATTGTTGTCTTTCTAATTAGGAACATGCACCATCGTTGTCGTCAGTCTTGTGTACTTGGGGGGGATTGAGTATATCTGACAACTTGTGTTGTTGCCGTGTATGTACTTTTAACTGGATCTTGGGTTTCACATAGTCTCAGCATGAGTTGGAGTTGAAAAACCAAGAACACCACTGATACAATGGCTGAAGTGGTTGAAACCTATGTTTCTTCAGCATATCGTTCCACCCTTCAAGCAGAGTTTTATTCTTTTCAGAGACATTGGATGGGCTTCATTAATCGGATGGAAGAGGAGGCAATGTTAATTAACCTGCCAAGGGAGCCATCTTTGGCTCTTGTTTTGACTGGAGACCGAGTGACCTTGTTTCTAGGAACGTATAAATCCTGCCCCTCAAGCAAGATGGCATAAGCTAGGAACTGGAATGGAGGAAGACCAGAATTTGTTGAATTGGAAAACCACGAAAGGTCACTTTCAAGGTTGGATTTGAGGAGGGTTCCTCATCCATCGACACCAGACAGGAAGATTGCTGGAACCCACGTCCGTCCAGAGTTAAGAGTGTACTGTAGCTCTTATGGCACAAGCGTTGCCACGTCTAGCGAATGTAGAAGGGCAGCTATTGTACAGCACTCCACACGAGTAGTACAGCCCGCTGCCGGACAGTATCAGCAAGCTGCTCATCCGGGCGGAATGTCGATCCTTCGCGCCATTATAATCTGCAACCTTTTACTATAATTCCCGTAAGAATAACAGAATTTGGATGAACAGTTTTTAATTAAGATAAAGATGGAGTTATTCCCCTAATGAGTGGGGGATCCGAGGATAGTAATTGATTTACATAACAATGCTTGGAACGGATTATAAATACTGCGACAATTTACTATTTATTTACATTGGAATTTTAGTTACGTACGGTATGGCTATGACAAGAGAAATGACATGAAAGCTAACCTGAGTCATCCGTTAGATACGGATCAAGTTTAATACGTAATATGGCAATATATTCTCCAAGGTCAGCCTAGGTCAGTGACAGGATACAAATCATCTATCGCAGCGACACCAACACAGATCCCAGTGAGTCACTTATATCTGCAGAGGCGAGGAGAGTACCCGGAAATAGCAGGTAATTTTGTTCTTATCATATGATAGTTCACATATTATTACACGCGTAGATGAAAGATTTTTTTTACAAGTACCGGTAGCTTTACGTCGCACCGACACAGATATGTCTTATGGCGACGATGGGACAGGAAGGAAGGATGTGGCCGTGACCTTAATTAAGGTACAGCCCCAGCATTTGCCTGGTGTGAAAATGGAAAACCACGGAAAACCATCTTCACGGCTGCCGACAGTGGGGTTCAAACCCACTATCTCCCGAATACTGGATACTGACCGCACTTAAGTGACTGCAGCTATCGAGCTCAGTATAATAGATGAAAGAAAGAAAGTTATCAAAAAATGCAGTGGCACAACGTACTGAACCCTTTATCCTCTGATGGATAAATGATTCGATGTTTTATTTCTACAATTAATTAATATTTCCACCAGCGTCATGAAATAGCCAGACAAAGATGAGGAAACTTCAAGCATTTGTTGGAGACAGTGGGTATATACCTGCAGCAGTTTGATAAAAGGCTAAATACTTAAGGAATATGAAAGGAAATAGCCTATCGATGATTCAGAAGGACAGGTGCTGGCTACCTCAAAATAGAAGGGACGCGTGGTGAGATACGCTTGTGGCATGTTCATTGTACTATTCGCGCCTAGAAAAAATATAATGCAGTAACTTGAGTGGCTGATGGTACTACTGGACACTCCTACTAGGCCGAGGTCTGATAAAAACCGCGAAAGTAACGTAATAGTGGAACCAATAGGAGATGAATGCTTATGAACGCGCCAAGTCTAGCTGGGGCACGCGATAGCTAGCATTAACGCGGGAGATCGGCTAGACAACATCTCTACGATCGATTCTAGAATTAATGGGCATATTCTTGACCTGCGCAATTTTACGAGTCCAGTGATATTTGTTTCATTCCTGTACCACTATTATCTTGAGAAATTTTTATATATTTCCCCCCTCTATCGATACCTAGGGCCAGTTCATTTATAAGTGGCGTGAAGAGCCAAGACAATACATTTTGTGCGTCTGAGGACGTAGGCTGACGTTATTTTGTGTGTCGGAGGACACAGGTTGACATCTTGTGTTTTGCGCGTCTGAGGACGTAGGCACTTGTACTTTGCGTGTCATGAGGACACAGATTTTTATTAAGACAAATGTGTTGTAAATTCAGTGTGATAGATAGTCACAGTGCTATTTTTGTAGGGCCAGTATCATCGACAATTCGCCAACAGACTGTTTTGGGGAAATAAGTACCTAAACGGTGAATTTAGTAGACAGAAATCGAGTGTGTAATAACCTATAACTTTTTGCATCAGCACGAGAGATGACATCGCTTATCTTGGAAGAAGTTTGGAACTGTCAACACTCCGTTGAGATGTTCGAGACGAGCTAAGCAGCATTAAGTAGGGAGATGGCTGCAGATGTCCGCTGACGGGTGACTGGCCGAGGATGAGTACTGAATAATATTCTTATTATCTGACAAATCAACTTATGGTATATGGGACATATTTTTTTGTAAATATCTTGCTTGTGTTGATTAACGTAGTGTATTTAGTTTTGGTCTGACACACATTTTGCATGGAAACAGCTCGCACAAGTGTTCGTAGTCGTAGGTTCTTGTTTGTTTGTTTTAATTAACGTGGCTATGTGGACGACCGTGTTCGCATATGTTTACGCAATGCGGTTAAGAAACGTCTCTCGGAGATATGTTGTGTTTCAGAAGTAGGACTGAAATAATATAATCATAAAGTAGATTGGTGGGTAAATTGATCTTTGTAGTGTTTATTATTGATCAGATTCATTAAGTTTATTGCCTTTGGAGCAATGTGAGTTGTGGCAAAGAGCATTCAGCTCTCTCATAGGTTTTAATATTCCTAAATAATTTGTGAGCATCTGATTCAACCGACCTGTGTGAATAGTGTTATGTCATTCCCAG
The DNA here is from genome assembly GCA_946902985.2 of Meconema thalassinum. Classification (NCBI taxonomy): domain Eukaryota; kingdom Metazoa; phylum Arthropoda; class Insecta; order Orthoptera; family Tettigoniidae; genus Meconema; species Meconema thalassinum. The sequence continues at coordinate 129,878,747 of OX336389.2, forward strand.
CAATGAGTGTGTGTGTGTTTAATTGGTCATTACAAGCGGGAATTTCAGCGTAGACTGATTTCTGTCAGCTTGGTGCCGAGTCCATATTGTGACCTTGCGAGGGCGTATGTGACTATATCGATTAATGTCTTGCCATATGTGCATATGGTTGAGATTTGTTGCTGTTGATTCTACGAGATAACGGGACAGTTGGTCAAGTTATTTTTACACACTGGGGCTGGATGATGACGAGTTGAAAGAAAGGGGGGAACCTGTTTTCACAAGGCGGGCTGAACAGATTGCATCGAGGTCATTAGTGGAGAACATGTTGGCTCCGTATTAATAGTTGAAATACAGAATAAGAACTGATCGATGATAAAAATTGTTTAAATAAATGGGAGTTGCCTACGAATCATTATAATCTCCGAAGCGTTATCTTATCGCAATTTTTTCTATTCTTGTAAAATAATGTCAGCCGTGAGGCATGTGTTTTTGTTTGTTGTTGGTTTATTTTTTTTAGTCTTGTGTCAGTGACTCCGAGTGGTCACGTGCGGCGCTGTGTTTTCCTTGTTTGTTTGTTTGAGCATTTTGGCCTTGCAGGCAAGCTTGTTGTCAGATGAGCTATCTCACTGGGAGAGGGTCTCGAGGGAGATTCCTGTAAATATTAGATATTAGATTGTGTGTCAGCATTAATTTAAAGGTTTTTATTAGTGTTGTGTCCTATATCCGTAAACGTTGATTTACGAGATGATTGTTCGTAAGCACCGTGGCTGTTACCCGATGTAAACGAACAGTCATCCAAGTACTCATTCCTCGTAGTTAGTCATTACGCGTACATAAAATCCTGATGCAAGTTGGTGGAACTTGGATCCACATTTTTATGAGGAGGAGATCCGTCTGATCCCTCATAGTTATATATATTTCTGTCATGGGAAGATTCAGGGAGGAATAATATCGTTGTTATTTATATTCATTTATGCACCATTAATCATTAAATTATGTTATTATTTTACGGCTTGTCACTTCCTTTCTTAATTATAGTTTTAATCTTATGACCCTTCCCTCAGTAGAGCATGTTGTTTGGCGAACGTATACATCACACTATGAACTGAGCGCGACCCCTTGATAAAGATTCTTGCATATAAACACTGCGATACTGAAGGGTTCAGTACATTGGACAATGAATGGCAAATAATACAGACTGATGTGGGAAATTTGCGATAATCTGTTCTTTAAAATATTTCTCAAAACAATCATTATCCATTTCATAATGAGCCTTAGCGGTTTATTTTATACAATACTACAAGCTTCTCATTCGGCACAAATCGCGTAATTTAACTGCATGAAAGTTCTGTTTCGCAAATTATTTCAGGTGAGTAGATAATAATAATAATAATAATAATAATAATAATAATAATAACAATAGACTAATAATAATAAAAATAATATCATCACGGGTTTCTCAAAAACGTACAGCAGCGTGAATGGGAAGTTGTCATACCAGAGACTGGGAAATTCATAAGTCAAAACACGACACAATTGTGTATAAGACTGCAATCTTACCTCCAGACAGCGTTCTTGAAACGCCGCATGCTTCAGCAGTTTCTCTCGCAGTCCAGTCCACACTTTCCTCCTGATTCTTGGTCTTTATATAATTGTAGACGTTACAAACTATCTGTCGTTCTCTACGCCTTAAAATTTCCCCAGGTTTACGTTTCGCAAACGGAACATCAGCCATATCTTTAATGCCACTTACTTATACCTAAATCACAATTATGTTTATATTACACAAAACGATACTTACACTTCAACACTGTTTCAAATATCTTGGAGAGAACTGGACTCGTGCGTTCAGTGTAGAGCCAAGACACGTACTACAGCGTGCGCGCTGTTCCATCCAGCGCGCAGACACTGCAGTCAGATACATTACAAAATCATGTTGCATATCAAGAATGTAAGAATTACATATAATTAAATGAATGCTGAGGATCATGTACTCTCCACCCATGACCATTAACCTATTAAATGACATAGCGAAAGTCCAGTTTTAAAGACTTCGAAGTCATCAACTCTGGGAGAGTCCGCTAAATGTAAAAGCCCATAAGAGCCCGTAGTACACTCTTAACTCTGGACGGACTAATAACAGCGAAACCCTGGAGGGGCAAATGAGTTTCTGAGAATTCAATAAAAGGTAGACAGTTCTGTAATCGTTTCACCAGCGAAGAAACTATTCCTGGCAATACCTGTTAACGAAGGAATTGTGATGGGAGAATATATGCAAAAAATGAAAGGATTGATCCAGAAACTCAAGAGCAATTTTAAAATAACTGAACAAGATAATCCAATCTTGTATCTAGGACTTGAAATTGAAAGATATGAAGATGGAATATTTATTCACCAAAATAATTACAGTGAACAAGTAGGCCTACTGCAAAAAACAACATGGAACAATGCAAGTCACTTTCTACCCCAAGGGGCAGGTGACCTCGCTGTTCCGCCCCTTAAAACAATAAATACTACTTTCTACCCCAATACAGAAAAACAACCAATAACAAGACAATACTACCAAAAATTTTACATATTAGCAAGCCATAGGTAGTCTACTCTATTTAACATGCAAAACTAGACCTGACATGGCCTATGCCGTTAACTTTGAGAGTAACGTTATCTCTACAGCAAAACAGGAGATTAGAGGTTTAAATCCTGACGTTGACAGTGGCCATCCTGAGTGTGATGTTTCCCTGCTTTATCTTTTCTTACTCCAGACAAATGGTGAAATGGTACCATTGGTGAAGTATTTACACAATCCCGACTCTAATAATTACAGGTACAAACACTGCAAAAACTGTCACAGAAACACAGGTAAACAGACCTAACAAACACCAAATGACGCGTGGCTGATGACCAAGATATTCCAAGCCATAAAAATGAATTAACAACCACAACAACAAATCAGCTCTAGTCACCGGCGAATGAACATACTGTACGTGTGTGTGAAGATAGCGAGACATCAATCCGTGGTTTCCAAATTATTGTAACACTTCTTCCCGTAAAATATCATAAAATAAAAAATATTTTCCATGTAGGCTACTGTACTCTTATTGTCCTTTAAATTAATGTATATTAAATATGGCGTGCTATAACATATCAGGCTTACACTGAAAATGTCAAGATCGGCGTAGCACATAAGCAATATTATTACACACGACTTAAAGCGAAGTACGTTCAATATTTGTGCCAGTACCAGGCTCAAACACGGAAACAGATGGGGACGAAAGATCCCTCCTTGATGGTCCCCCACACACTTAAGGAGTTACGAAGCATTGAACAAAAGCCGAACCATCAACTTTTTTTTCTGATTTTTGTGGATCAATATCAATTGATTTAGGCTCATAACAAGCATTGTTGTATGCGCAACCTTATAAGCCCGGCAAATAGGCTAAACCAAAATAATAATATTTGGATTTTAAAAAATCTTTGCATTCTTGGCTGTCACCTGGGAGGTCCGGTTTTGATTCCAGGCTCTGCCAAGATATGTAATTCTGGTCTGAGGGCTGGAACGGGGTACACTAAGCCTCGTGAGGCAAAACTGAGAGTTCGATTCCCGGTCATTGCATGTGAGATTTTCGAAGTAAAATGCCATGTCCTGTGGTTCGGATTCCACGTAAAAAGGAGGTCCCGTGGCTCATGATCTCAAGATTAACGGTCACGTTAAACTACAAGCTTCCTTTTTCCAAAACTGAGAACAGGTGTGTTTGAAAGACGGAATGATTCCTAACTTAAGGCTATGGCCGCGTAAGTCCCAATTCTCAACTGAATTACAAATACATACAGTACACACTACTACAGAACCACAAGAACACAGGTTATCAGAGAAATACTTCACACACCCAGGTACATGGGGTTAAATAAGTACGATCTCCAAACCCCTGAATTGAAACAACAACAAGTTCCATTAGTTACAAAGCCAAGAAACAATGAAAAAAAAACAGACTCAAATTAAACTCAGGGTACATTTGGTCATAATAAACCTGATCTGGAATAAATACGAAGTTTCAATCAAAAATACGGAATGTTGAGGGAGAATGCTTACTTTATTTATAGAGATTGGTTGTTGTTGTTGTTGTTGTTGTTGTTATGCACTTTACGGAGTCAGTAGGCCTATTTCTCTCAGACGGCCTCAACATTTTGATTGTCCTGTACCTTTGAAATCCATGCCCCTCCCTACTCAACATCAACAAAAATATACAATTTGCAATAAAATATTTTTTATCCTTAAATTTAAAAAAAATGCTTGCCTTGGTGGGAGAGTGGTTATTGTGTCAGTCTACCAACCCCAAGTTTGCAGGTTCACTCCTGGCCATGGTAAGTGATTTTTGAAAGGCGACAAAAATCACGACACGCATGTCATACGTTGTTGGCATGTTAAAGAACCCATTTGAATTCAGTAGGCCGTGTTCATAATGGCAAAATTAATCTCGAGATTTTACGCCAACACAAAAGTTCCTCCTTTCTGTACTAGAAAGCGCTATAGTGTCAAGGAGCAACACAATTCGACATGCAAGCTGCCCTCTGGGCGTGAAATAACAAAGCTTGCTCCCGGCACCGAAGCCATACGATATTATTATTATCCTTAAATTTAGATCTGCCAAAACTGGTGAGAAATATATTGTACATAATTAGACGAGAAATTACGCTCTTGACATTGTAGTGGTGGGGACACGCGGAATAAGGGCCGGGCCGTCCGTGGTAGCATTTCCATTGGGCTATTCTTTCCAAGTCGCAGGTGCGGTGAATGTTGGTCCATACCACGCATATGTTACCTGTCCATATTCCCATCATGAAAACATAATGAAACTCTGTGTTGTTAAACGCCGCTGGAGCAATTGGAGTGGTGCAGCAGCTGATCAGAAGTAGATCGTGAAACTCCAATGTGTAAGTGCGTGTTGAACAAGAATGCGTGCACGTACGTATGTTAACTTCCCGCTTGTTTGCATATGAAATGCATGTTGTATGTGATTGTAGCTTTCATACACATTCATATTCGCCTGTGGTACGTAAATCTTCCTAACGTTCGTATCAGCATTGCGGGACACAGCAAGCTGTAATTACAATAAGAGGCACACGATGGATGTTGTTCCTGTTCCTTCGTTCCAGGTCGATGCAGGCGTTCTTAACATTGTGAGATTGTGAGCACCACCCTTATGTCATACCAAGTACTCGAGCACCATTTATTCGAATGAAATAATAATAATAACAATAATAATAATAATAACTCAGAAAATAACTCATCTTTAATCACACAATACGATAAAATAACACAAGTCCCCCATTTTAAATACCTTGGTGAAATCATACAGTCCTCGGGACTAAACCGAATCGCCAATGAACAAAGAAACACCAAACTACAGAAGGCCTACAAGCTAACGTGGGCTCACTACAACAAGAAGTGCATCTCGTTAGACGCAAAATTAAGGCACTATACAACGGTGATTCTTCCGGAAGCAACTTACGCAGCCGAAACAATGGTGATCGACGGTCATTCCAAAGGATATAGAAAAACAGGAAAGGAAAATTCTCAGAAAGATTTACGGGGCAGTTAATAATAACGGTATTTGGATGAAGGGACCTCAAAGCGAACTCTACCAAAAGATTCACACGATAACGGAAGTAATCAGAAAACGCCGAGTACAGTTTTATACACACATTTACAGGATTGACAATCTCAGAACGGCGAAGAAATTGCTCAATGTTTTAACACGGAGTAAGGGTGGTACAGGGTGGCTGACAGAGGTTCAGAGGGACCTACAACAGGTCAACATTGAAAAACTTGAGGATCGCACCGAGTGCAGGAATAAAATAAAAAATGTTAAGTTTGATCATAGACCATCACGACAGCCTGGAAGAAAATGGACAGCTGAGTGGAAGAAGGAGCATTCTGAGAGGATGAAGAGGTTTTGGGAAGAGAAGCGGGAAAACGCCAGGAGATGAAATCATGTATTCAAGTTAAATCGCTCTCCTAAAGGGAACAATTGATTAAATAATAAATAATAATAAATAATAATAATAATAATAATAATAATAATAATAATAAATTATAATAACTATCACCACTCCTATTCAACTGTGTCTTAGAAAAGATTGTGAGAATTTGGAACTCTGAACTTGAACGCCAAAAGATTACTCCGATCTGCCCAGGAAGAAAATCAGGAGGGATTAAAATCTACTGCCTAGCTTTTGCTGATGACTTTGCTGTTCTGTCTGAAAGTCCAAAGGTCGCAACCATTCAAATTAACCTTCTGGAAAGAATTGCTACCCTAACAGCACTGAGGATCTCAACAGAGAAGACCAAATTCATGATGAACTCCAAAGATGGACCACAATTTCTGGAAACAGAGATAGGGCGAATCAAAAGGGTCAAAAAGTTCAAGTACCTTGGTGAGACCATACAAGCGAATGGACTAGAGAGAGATGCAATAGAAGATCGGATCTCAAAAATGGAGAGAGCATATGGGTTGACAAAAAACATGTACAATAAAAAGTGCCTATCCTGGAATGCCAAAATAAAACACTACAACACCGTGGTGAAGACAGAATGTCTCTATGCCAGTGAATGTCTGTCCATGAACTACAAGCTGGATAAACTAGAGGTCTTGAAAAGGAGAATCCTCAGAAAAATTATGGGTGCTGTTCAAACCGAAAGCGGATGGAAACTTCGAAGTAATGAAGAAGTTTACCAGAAAGTAGAAAGAATCTCTGAAACTATGAAGAAGAAGAAGAGGTTGAAGTTTCTCGGACATCTATACAGAATGGACCAAAATAGACTCACCAAACGAATATTTGATTACTTCTGGAGAAAGAAGACCACGACAGCATGGATTAAGGAATCAAAGGCGGATATGGAAAGATTGAACATCTCTGAAGACCAACTGTTAGACAGAAATAGATTTCGGAACATAGTGAGTAATTTGGAAGGGATTCAAGCCGCAAGAAGACCTAAGAAGACCGGAAGTGCCTGGACGGACGAACAGCGTAAACAGGCCAGCGAACGCATGAAGGAGTATTGGGTGCAGAGAAAATTCGCACCAAGAAAAAGAAATGAAGTTGTAGCGTGATCCTAAGTGGTCCATTCGCGTGTAAAATAATAAAAAATAATACTAATATCGTATGGCATCGGGTGCCGGGTGCAAGCTTTGTTATTTGACACCCAGAGGGTAGCTTGCATGTCGAATTTCGGTGTTCCTTGAAGCACTGTGAAAGTCAAGGAGGTTAGATATCTAAGCTCCTTGAACACTACAGCGCTTTCTAGTAGAGAAACGACGAACTTTGTGTTGGCGGAAAATCCCAAGATTAACTTTGCGATTATGAACACGGCCTACTGAATTCAAATGGGTTCTTTGACATGCCAACATCGTATGACATGCGTGTCGTAGATATTTGCTGCCTTTCAAAAATCACTTACCACGGCCAGGAGCGTACCTGCAAGCTTGGGTTTAGTAGACCGACACGTTAACCACTCACCCACCGTGGCGAGCAATGTAATAATAAAAATTATATTAATGCACTAACACGCTCCTCTCTTCCCTTTGCATATTTAGGGGCCGATAACCCAGTGTTAGGCCCCTTAAAACGACAATTATCATCATCATCATCATCCTTTGCATATCTCTCTCCCTCCCACACCAACCATGTGGTCAGAAAGGTGACTGTTATTCTTCACCAGTTCCGTCGAAATCTACCATATCATCATATATATTATTTCAGTAGTATAGATCCCTCCTGCGGCGCTCACAAGCGACCGATCGTGACAAATGAGCATTCAAATGAAAGGCAACAGGCATTAGCAGTGACGAATTGCACTCTAATTTGATAAATATCTATAGTTGTTTAAGTTTTTTTAAGTTCATCTATAGTTTCTTAAAAAATACTTTTAAAAAATGTACGAAGTGTGCGATTTGCAGATACTGTTGCTGTTGAAAAATACGCTCCATAATTGCTGTCCACTTCACATTTTGGCCGCTGTGACACCTGTTCCATGTTATTTTAACATTCTGAGGTATTTTCTTTATAATTTTGCATGGATTTCAGAAACAGTAAATCAAAGGAATGAGTTGATTGCCTTCTTAAGTTAGGGAACGTAGAACTTGGAATTCTAACTGAAATATTAATAATGTTCTATAATCATTTGGTTGAAATAAAAGCATAACAACCTTTCTCCTTAAGTCTCTCATTATAAACCTATTGGGAAAATTATGGTTAATGAACATGCGAGATTTCTAGCACGCGTCCGCTAGTCTTCCTTTTAATGTACTGTAAGAAGGGCCCTGATACAAAGCGTGATATTTCCTATTCTAGATTACGGGTCATTGGTATACAGCGATATTTCAGATAAACACAATATGAAGCTGCAGCGAGTACAGAATGCATGTCTACGTTTTGTCTTCAACATTCGTAAACGACGTCATGTTACACCATTTTATAAAACCATTGGCTGGCTAAAGCTTAGGTAAAGACGGTCGTACTCGACTTCTTGCTTATTATTGAGAATTTAAAAAACTAATACACCTCCTTACCTGGCTAAATCCTTTGTTCAAATGAGTCAAGTGCATGATCGGAACAATAGATTCACAGCTACAACTCTGCAGATCCCTTAGCATCGCACAATGAAAAGTAATAAATCATTTGTGGCAAATGCCTCGAAAATATACAACAATTTAAGACTGGGCGAAGTACGGCAGATGAGTGTCAATGCTCAGAAATCGCATATTCACTCCTATTATCTGTGTAATTATTAAAACATGTATACGTTTATATGATACAATTCTAGCATAATAGTATTACTTCATATTAATTAAGTAGGTTAAAACAGTTTATACGGTAGGCTATATTTCTTTCTTCCTTAGTTTATAGACTAATTAGGTTAATTTAAGACAGTGTATAAAATAAACATGAATAGTAGTGGCATTTAGTTGCAGCTAAAGGGACTTTTAGTCCTAATTGTAATTAACTTAAAATGAATAAATTTCAAATTTCAAATTCAAAAGTGCTGAAATAGCTAGGGATTCACCGCTCACCAGAAATGCCTCATCTGCTTGCATCACACATGCAGATAAGATACATTTACGCGTGGACAGTCGATTCGAATCAGCATGTGATTTTACTCCTAAACAAGGGATGTCCAATTATTTTTACTTTAGATTCAAAATACCATTCCACAAAATGGTAAAAATTCTGAATGTGAAAACATGTTATGAAAGCACTATTATTCTAGTTCTTGTAACATAATTTTAATTGAAGAATGGATCTCAAGGAAACTCGCGAGCACCAAGATTCACCACAGTACAGAAGAGCTAACACTCTTGTATGCATGAAATATATATTAGTACGAAAGTGAGCATACTTAAATTTGGTCTTTATTGACAATAAATTCAATTAAATACCAATAGCATTAAAAGTAATTGTGCTTGTTCCGCCCACATTGGAGTCTTCATCAGCATAAACTACAGTACAATTAATCTTAAGAAACAAATGGTAACAACTCAGCATTTTTTCTAGGTTTGTACCGTGTCTTGTGTGGGGTTTCGCCTATGACAACAAGCTGGCTCATGAGCGGGCTCTTGATGTCCTCGCCCAGACCCCCAAAGGAGTAGGAAACTGCGCGCTACCTCCCTTTATATGAAGCGCACCTGCGCTTCTTTAATGCGAGAACTAAAAGCTCAAGCAGCCATAACCTCCCTATGAAGGCTTCCAAAATGATGGTATATTGACTTTCACGGCCACTGAATTAAAACTTCTTCATAGGGAGGTAATGGCTGCTTGAGTTTCAGATTTTTTTTTTCTTTCCGTGTGGTCTCCTCAAAGACCTAGTGCAAGTCTTTCTATTTGACGCCCGTGGGCGACCTGCGCGTCGGGATGAGAGATGGAATTGATTAAGGTGAATGAAATTGTAGAAGGATGTGTAAGGAAGCGGCCGTGGCCTGTCAGAAGGTACCGTCCCAGCATTTGCCTGGTGTTGAAAATGGGAAACCACGGAAAACCATTTCAAGGACCGCCGACGGTGGGGCTCGAACCCACGCGTCTACCGAGTCAGCAGAGAGCTTGGCCCCAAGACCTAACACTGCGCTTTAGCCAGCGTAGCCACTACTGTCGGTAGCTTTCAGATTTCGCAGTAAAGAGGCGCAGATGTACTGCACGGCACAAACCTAGAAAAAATGCTGACTTGTGAGTTTTAATTCACTGGACGTGAAAGCCAATATACCTTCTAATTGGTAACAAAATTGAGAGTATATTAGTCTCGTAGGTGGCGACGTCGTCTTTCAGCGTAAATCAAATATATTTGGTTTTTAAAGAATGCTAATTACTATAAAGCTAATAATCTTAATTATAATTATAATCTTTATACGTCTAGTGGGAAGGTGGCTTGTACAAAAGTATGATGAAAGCATTATTTTAAACCGGTTCAGAGGAACTAACAGAGGCTTCGCGATTACAGAGGTCTCATGAAGCCAAAAGGTGTAAAATATATTTGGGGAAGCACACGATATGACTGAAACGAATTAATAATCTATTTTCTCTTCATATTTAAAGCCATTCTTTTTCAGTGTTGCCTATACAAATTGTCATTTGTAGCCTTTCAGTCGGTCAACACGATTGTGCCCAATGAATGGGCGGGGTGGAAGATATAAATACTGTATGTAAATACACTCCTGGAAAAAATTCTTGTATTAGTTAATTATCATAATTATCACAATTAATTCTGAAGATGCTGATGTTACATAGGCATACCTGAAACCAATAAATCTCTATAGTACGTAAAAAGTAAATTTTGACAATTTCAGTTCGTACGAATAAGATAGATATACTGAAGCAATTATTAAACATTTACTTTTTACCCATATGCAGTGTATTCATAATAAAATACTTCAGTTGGTTAACGCAATGGAATTCCAATTACTAGCACAGTCAAAAAATAACCTGAAATGTACATGTGATGAATATATATATATATATATATATATACTTGTTTTGCACTTAAGAAGAGGGAGAAATCTAATGGATGATACAGAGAGTTTGTTTTATATGCGACGGGGACCCTACCTCACCCCCTCGCCCGCGTTGCGAGCCTGTCTCCCGCCAGGCATTTTCCCGTAATGCGGCACTGAGTCATTGAGTATAGGAATTTGTACTTCAATTTGTACTTGAATGTGATCCTTGACCAATTTTTTGACGAACTGACTTACGGAGAGCGATTGTCAACTTATTTTCAACAAGATTCTGCCACTGGTCACACTGCCGAAGCATCCATGACAAAATTGCGTCACATTTTCGGTACTAGGATTATAAGTCGGACCGTGTGTCCCCTGCGAAGCCCAGACTTATCACCATGTGACTTTAATATGTGGGGACTCTTAAAATAGAGTGTATGCGAGAAACCCACACACTATAAATGAGCTTAAAGACTATATTACACCTGAAATACAGTCAATCGGAACTGAGGAACTTCAGAAAGTAAATGGCAATTTCATAAAGAGGTATCAGCGATGTGTAGCAGTGATTGGCGAACATTTTCGGCACCAGCTGTGAACAACGTAAGTAAAAATTCCTACACTCAATCACTCAGTGCCGCGAGAGCGACGTATAACGGCAAAGTGCCTGGCGGGAGACAGGCTCGCAACGCGGGCGAACGGGCAAGCGAAGGTCCCCGTCGCATATAAAACAAACTCTCTGCATATTTCGTTCGTCAAGCGAGAATGATTAGATCTAAATGGATCATCAGAAAATGAGATCCGTTTGGATACCTATAAGACTATATAAACAAATACATACATATATATATAAGCAACCCGTCCCGGCTTCGCCCGGGAACAGTTATGAATGCATTACGTGATAAGCGCTTTTTAATCAATGTCAATGAACTACGACCTATATCCGTTTTGCGTCTCGGCAAGATGGGTTAAAATCACTGATTGGACTATTAATTATATTTTCATGGAGATGCATGTGCAACGAATTCTTGTCAGATATAATTTAATAATGGCGAGGTGCATGAAACACAAATCCCCCTTCCGTCCAATCTTAATTTGACTATGTATTTTGTGGAACTAAAAGTTCACGTGCGAAATGAAGGAAAGCCGGGTTGCACATCCAGGGAAACTCCAAACACAACCACTCTTCTCTGAAGTCTTAACTCAACACGACCTGACAGTTTGCTGCTGGCTTTATCTGGGGTAATAGGCTCGTCCGCTAACTAGGTTGTAACTGGGGTGAGAGGCTCGTCCCTAGCTAGGTCGTAAATTGTCGCCTCAGTAATTGAATGGAGATTGTTGGAAGAAATGAAAACGTAAAAACACGTATAGTGGGCGATGTATTGATGATAGAGATATGCTCGCCGGACTTTTTTGTAGAACTTTTCATGCTGACCAATTCTTACACTCATAATATATTGATATTTTTAACGGTTTGCCCATCCTAATCTTAAGAAGCGCACAGACGCCAGTGTTTTTCCCCACTGAAATCGTTACTGCTTAGCTTCCTTTAATCATAAATAAATTATTTTCTACAGAAACCTTCCTCAAGATATCCTTTACAGAATGGTGAAAACCGCATCAAAATCCACCCAGTGGTTCTCGAGATTACCCATGACATCCAAGAATCGAGGACTTGCTTTTATACTAAGTAGAGATACATAATGAAACTTGCGCTACTTGCGAGCCCCCTCCCCACCAGTCAAACGAGTGATCGTAGGGCAATGAAACAGTGCGGACACCTTTGGCAGGACATGCGGAAGAGACATAACGAATAAGCCATTGAAAGGAACTCATTTTAATTTCCACATGAGCAGGTAACAGGTGTTATGGCGTACCATATTGACCGGCCAGGATATAAACAATGCTCAATGTAACAACCATCTGTATCCATGAGAGCCTGGAACCAGACTAGCGAGTGCTTCACCACTGCCCGCAACATCTCAGGTGGATCGTTGGCTACCTCTCTCGCCATGCTCACCTTCAAACTTCATCATGTGTCAGTGTCCCGTTGAAACACACTGTCATTAAGGTAACCCCACAGCCCTAAATCACACGGGATCTTGTTGGCCACGCAGTGGGGAACGATCGGCCAATTGCGGGCCAGTTTCGAACGTCAAGCGATCATACAAGTGTATTTATTAATCTCATGTAAATTGTTTTTCAGGATTAGGGAACCACCCAATATAATTGGGTACAATCGTGTTGACTAACGGAAAAACATTATAATTTGTTTGCTAAGGCAACACTGAAAAATGGCTTCCAACACCATTGATGGCATCCCAGATGCAATTTTAAAGAAATGTGCAGAAAATACCATAAATCCACTTACACACTTAATAAACAGTTCAATTCACTCAGGAACTTACCCGGATATTTAGAAGTTATCCAAAGTAATTCCAGTGCACAAAAATGGTTCAAAAGATGAATTGGATAACTATCGTCCTATTACCTTACCAACTGGTATTGCAAAAATTGTGGAAAAAATCATGTATAGGAGACTGATAAGTTTTATAGAAAAAAATTAAATATTATCAAACTCACAGCATGGATTCAGAACGAAAAAATCTACACAGACAGCAATTTATGAATGTATTAATAGTATACTGAAATTAATTGACAATAAGGAACATGTAACTGGCCTATTCTTGAATTTATCGAAAGCATTTGATGTTGTTGACCATAAAATCCTCCTTACAAAACTAAGTCAATATGGTATTAGAGGTCTAGCTAATGAATGGATAGAGTCTTACTTAACGAGGCGTAAACAAATAGTAAGCTTAAGACACAAGGATGATGGAACCAAATTACTTAATGAAACATTGTCCAATGAGGGAATTATTAAATTTGGAGTACCCCAGGAATCGGTTTTGGGCCCACTACTCTTCCTTCTATATATCAATGATATAACACAGAACGTTCATTCACATAAGGAAATTTTGTTTGCGGACGATACAACACTCGTAATAAAAGGTGAAACTAAACAGGTCATACAGCAGTCTGCTGACTCCGTTACAGGAGAGTTAACCAAATGGTCACAAGATAATCGCCTCATAATCAACTATAAAAAACAGTATGTCTAAATTTCCACACTATACAGAATAGGAATCCTGCGAAGCCCAATATAACATTAAATGGTCATCAAATAGAAAATAAATCAGAAACAAAGTTTTTAGGACTATGGATACAACATGACTTGAAATGGAATAAACATATACAATATCTGAATACTAAACTGAACTCGATGTGCTTTGCGTTACGTATTTTGAAAACCTGCACTAGCATGCACACATTACGAAATACTTATTTTGCTTATCTCCATTCATACATAAGATATGGGGTCATACGATTTTGTGGTATGTCGCCAGATGTACTAAGCCCGTTTAGGATACAAAAGAGGGCGATTAGAATTATGGCAAATGTAAACACTGTTTAAAGATTTAAACATTCTCCCTCTGCCCTGCATATATATCTTTGAAAGTATTATGTTTTGTAAAAAGAATTTAATGAATAAGGATGTTTTTCTTAAAACAAACAATGATGTCCATAGGAATAACACAAGACAAAATCAAAACATCCATATTTCACACACACACAAGCATATATCAAAAAGGAACTTATCGCACAGGAGTTAAATTATACAATAAACTACCCCAGGATATAAAACTTGCCCCAGAAATAAAAACCATTGATAGAATGTTGAAAGCTTATCTGCAGTGCCATTGCTTTTACTCTGTAGTTGAATATCTTAGTGTATAGAAACGATGAAATCTATAATTATATTTTACTTTTCTATTTTAATTGTAATACAGTACCTAGCTGTAAGATGTTGTATTTATAGAATTAAGTTTTCATATTATGATAATAGAATAAGGTGTAAATAGTTGTCCAATAACATTGTATCTCTTAAGATCTGTTATTATAAGTTATAAATAGTTATAGTGTTAGTATTACTGTATATACCTATTGGTACTTTTATTTTATAGATGTAAATTCTGACGTGTTCTATATCAAAAATGTATTGTATACATGTATTTGATCTAATGGAATTAATAAAACTATCTATCTATCTATCACTTTCTATCATGAAGGTCCATATTAGAATCAGTCAACAATGTAATTATGCCCATTATCCCCTTCCGACCCAAAACAAAATTTAAAGCTAAGATGTTCTAGGTCTGTCTTTCATTCTTATTAAATAATGGCAAAATGTACACATATTTGAAGACAGAGGTCATGTTTTTAATAAAGCATTAAAATTATACAGTACAGTTGTCGATAGGGATAGTTATGAGTGACAATTCGCGCCAATAGGGCATGTCTATCTACTGACTGGAAATACAGATGGGTTCGAATCCCTCAGTCGAACATTATTGAAGTGGTTTACCATGGTTTGTCGTTTTCAAATCCAGGCGAAACTGGGACAGTATCTTCTAGCAGGCCTTGATCGCTTCCTTCCAACTTCTTGCCCAGTTTAATTCATCTCCCCGCATTTTTAACTCCCAATATCACCCTGGTAATCTAAGTGTCTGGAGGGCATCCGGCCGGAAAAACACACACCAAAATAAGACTCATCTCTCTTCGCCCACCAACCTTATTGAAACGGGATTCACATAACTGCTGCCGAGAAAATGATATTAAAACGTGAAGGTCCACAAATGTGTATCCTGGTTCTGAAAAGGTTAAAAGCACTAGTCCATGATGAATGATCGCACTGTTGTAAATTGTTTTAAAATATTGTTTTTGTTTAGACATATTATTAATGATTTTCAGGACGAGGGGTTGCGTAGCCCAGACGGCATAGGCTTAGCTCTTAACTGAAAAGGAGTGGGCTCGATTTTCACTTGGGTATTGGGTTTTAGAAACAGAACTACCACTTCCAGAAACGTTAATGTCCTGGCGTTCACTCAGCCTGGAACAGAAATGAGTACATGGCAGCACATGTGGCCGAGCATGGAGATGACAACTCCACCCCATCTATTGCTGATGTCACAAGGGGTGAAAGCCTCTACCTTTCACTGCTCAAAGGGTTTCCATGGCCTATACGGCGTTGACTGTGCTTTGGCTTATTAGGACATGTTTTAGCCTGCCTATACACGGTGAGTGGTGGTATAATATGGCACCTGGCAACACATGATTCCCCATATTAGTAAGAGCTGAAATATGTGTGAAAGCATAATAAAAAAATGCGTGGTGTACCGGGAAAAAATGGTTTAGTTACATCAAAGGTGGGCACTTTCGGCTCAATTAACAGCGCTTCAGATCAGGCAGCAAGGAGCAGAGGGTGTGTGCGCTGTGATGGAAAGTACAGCTGCTTACGCGGCCCGCAGTCACAAGGGAATGGACGCGCATCAAAATTGATTTAAGGCAACCTTTTAACACTTTTATTGGGCCTAATGTATCGTTCTACTCAGTGCACTGGATTATGGTAAGGAAACAAAATAATTTTGTGTGAACAAATGGCATGTGCTAAGTCTACCCCTTATTATTCCCGTTTTCAATGGGGTCGTGGATGTGAGGCGATGAAAATCTATGGGGCGGATTGTTTTTGTGGCCAGATGCCCTTACTGACGTCAACCACATGAGAGGGGATACTGAGAGTTGAAATGAATGAAGATGAATGGAACTTGGTAAGGATGTGGGAGGAAGTGGCCGTGGCCTGTCAGAAGTTACCGTCCCAGCACTTGCCTGGAGTTAAAATTGGGGGAAACCACTGAAAACCAATTCAAGGACAGCCGACGGTGGGGCTCGAACTCACGTCTACAGAGTCCGCAGTTATTTTGACTATTTTGCTCATCAGCAAGTTTTATGTTAGGATAATTCTAAATGTTTTACACTAGTGAAAAGTAATGTCTCAAACTGAAATCCAATAAAACAATCATTTGTTACCAGTCCGAAGATTGGTATAATTCTTTTCCCCCTCAAAATTAGAACCTTTAACGTTTAACATATGCCATATTTAGTTTATTATTTGGCTATGGGGGGAATTGGTTCCCCTGATCACCTACGGAGTTACGCCACTGCTGCCTGCAGACCATCATGTCGTCGTCCAACCTGGCTACGTACTATAAGAAAAGAGCGGTGCTTTTCAGGACCTACTAAAAATCACTCTTTGGAGCAGGTAGATAAGAGGCATTATTAGTACAGCCACAGTAAATGGCATTAAGCGAAAAAAAAAAGATACGAAACTTACAGTAGTCACATATGATGTGTAACATCTGACATGTTTTCCTACCTTGAAGTTGTTACCATTTTTATTATCCTTGACATTCAACACACACATTTATTTTTTAATTTTTACACTCTCATAATACATTACAATTCCATGACTCTCTTTTGCTTTCTTCACTGCCTACTTGATATTTCTACTCTCACACTGCCTTCTTGATATCCTGCTGTTACAAAGTAATCCGTATGAAATAAACATTCCAAATGGTACCACTGCCGGCTGGATCACATCCCTTCTGGTTGCAAAACCAGCCAGGAGCGATGCGATCCAACTGGCAGTGCGTCTTATACACTTCCGTCCAATCCACTTCCGTTCAATTTTTCAAAATCCCTCCCAAAAATATATCCAGCAACCGAGTGGAAAGATGTTACACATAAAAAAAAAAAAAAAAAAAAAAAAAACGAAATCAGCCTGGTAATCGAAACTGCTACGAGGCAACTTGGTTGACGCAAAAGCAGCAATGAGGGATTTAGCCTGCTTTGCACCGCGGCTCTCTGTAGCTAAGGTGGCTGTCCAAACGTAAGGAGGGGTTATTCAGAGCTGTGATCGTTTTAAACATCCATTATACAGTAGTTCAGGTCATTGAAATAAATTGAAATAAATAATACAGAGGAAACATCATAGTAGACGTGGATAAATCGAAAAACCACCTTGGTGTCAGCTGAAGTGGGTATTGATGCCATTCCTTCTCAGTTTCATCATTTTAAATGATCTTGTCGACTTCGTCGTTGCGCTGGATTCTGGCGTTACGTTACGGTGACGGAACGAAATGTACCCAGATGCACTGAGGTGTGTGACGTCATAATACCGCTTGGTGCATGTGTTCCACGACAATCTCTACTTCGTTAGTATAAGACAAAAATCCCCGATTCTTGGATGTCACGGGTAATCTCGAGAACCACTGGATGGATTTTGATGCGGTGTTTACCATTCTGTAAAGGATATTTCGAGGAAAGATTCTGTAGAAAATAATTTATGTATGATCAAAGGAAGCCAAGCAGTAACGATTTCAGTGAAAAAGTCGAAAACAAACTTGGCGTCCGTGCGCTTCTTAAGCTTACGCTGGGCAAACCGTTAAAAATATCAATATACTATGAGCGTAAGATGATGATGATGATAATTGTTGTTTTAAGGGGCCTAACATCTAGGCTATCGGCCCCTGATGGTTTGGGTGATCGTGAAGATGAAAATGAAATGCAAACTTAAAACTAAAACTAACTACCAACCTACATACTAGAAGAAGAAATGGAAAACTAAAGGAGAATAAGGCAAATAAAGGACAGGAGGATAAGAAATGCCCTCAACCCTCGAAAAATGCGGATTGTGGGACTTGGAGGGAAGGAGAGCCATGAAAGGCAGATAGGAAAGTGAAAGAGGAGAGGGTCCGCCCCCAAAGGTAAGGGACAAAAGGGGAAAACGGACCCAGCTCAGGAATCCCTCGGGGTCGCCAACTCCCGAACTCACCAGCCGTGAGCCCCTGAGGGTGTAGCATTATCTAGGGTGCACCAAACGTGGTGGGGCTACATACACCCGGCCTCCTTGAGGGCCTTGAGCAGAAGGCAGGAGATAACATGAAAAGAAAAAGAAGGCTGACCCCTCGCAGAAGGAGGGAATCAGAAAAGATGAGACAAGGGCCAATTAAGGCGGGAAAGGAAGAGACTCCCTAGGCCTCGGATACCCTAATACCGTCGGGGTCGGAAGAGAACAAGAGTTGACCAAGTGAGGTCGACAGGAAAGAAGACAGAGAGGAGTCCGGCACAAGTAAGTGGAAGCAATGCCGGGCTCAGCTGGGGCCCCGTGGTCGCCAACCCACAACCCACTAGATGTGAGCCCCTGGGGGGATGAGCGTAAGAATTGGTCAGCATGAAAAGTTCTACAAAAAAGTCCGCGAGAGCATATCTCTATCTTCAATACATCGCCCACTATAAGTGTTTTTAGACTGGATGGAAGGGGCACGTCCCCGCGCGTTCTGGTGAGCGTCCGGCATCCCGCGCGCTTGACCTTGCTTTGCCCTTGGTTTGCACTTGCCGTTCGCGAGAAATTTGAAACAAGATAAGCAAGATAAGTATTATGCAGATAATTTTCTAACATGTCAAGAGTTTTTGGCTTCGAGCGAAGCGAGAAGCCTCCAGCCTTTCTAGCATTTTTCAGCATTTGTAGTATTTAAAATGATACAAAGTGTAGTCTTTCAGACTGACTGTCACTTTTACCACAAGAGATTGAGTGAACTGTAACATAGGCAAATTCCAGTTGTCAGACCAGAATCAAATGTCTTGGTAGAGCCAGGAATCAAACCCACGGCCTTGAGATATGGAATCTCAATATAAACCCTGAGATCAGAGAAGGTGGCAAGGCTAATTAGGGTATACATTAATAAAGGCATGTATGAAGTAAATATTGCAATAATTACTACTCTGTCCCCAGTCTCAGGCAATCCTAGATTCGGAGCGGACGGCATTCTAATTTTAATTCCAATTCAATGCAGTATCCAGTATGCTACCTAGACCACGCATTGCCACGTTCAAGGGAAAACGCTTTGACAGTCGTCCTCAACCTGGTGCTCTTTAAATGAAATTTGGTACTCTCGTCATACGAGCCAAACAAACACTTTTATCATTTCAAATGATCTTGTCGACTTCATCGTTATGCTTGAGTCTAACGGTGTACGTTACGGAGACGGCGACCGCGTGACATCATGCAGCCGCGCGGGAATTCTAAGTTAATGGGTAATGGACGGTGAGTGCATGACGTCATGCAGCCACGCGGGAAGCTTGAGTCAAACGTTATAACATTACGGAGACGGCGACCGCGCGACGTCATGCAGCCGCGCGGGAATCCTAAGTTAATGGGTAATGGACGGCGAGTGCATGACGTCATGCAGCCACGCGGGAAGCTTGAGTCAAACGTTATAGCATTACGGAGACGGCGACCGCGCGACGTCATGCAGCCGCGCGGGAATCCTAAGTTAATGGGTAATGGACGGCGAGTGCATGACGTCATGCAGCCACGCGGGAAGCTTGAGTCAAACGTTATAGCATTACGGAGACGGCGACCGCGCGACGTCATGCAGCCGCGCGGGAAGCCTAAGTTAATGGGAAATGGACGGCGAGTGCGTGACGTCATGCAGCCACACGTGAAGCCTAAGTAAATGGGTAATGGAGTCTTTTGAAAGAGTCCTGGGGCGTCGAGCGACCTGGGGCTTCGAGCGAAGCGAGAAGGCAGTTGTAGCATGCATCATTTGAAATGATATAAAGTCTAGTATTTCAGACTGACTGTAACTTTTTTAAATACCGCAAGCTTGGAGTATAGTCCTGAGGTCGAGCCTCACGACAAAACAATTGAACTAAATTAGATATCAGTGCATTACAATGTATATAAACATTTGCTGTACCATGTTTCACTGCGCTCAGATGATTAAATCGCAAGAAAAGTCTATTTCAATGTTTCAAATTTGCTTGGACGTCATGTTTGTTTTATATTTAACAGATTTTTGAAAGTCACATAGGTGAACTTCTAGTAGTGTCCCTTATCTCCGTACCAAATTTCGGAGTGCTATCAGTAATATTTTCGTAGATATAGGATGCTGGTGAAATAATTCGCACAGTCGCCATGTTGGATTGGTGAGACGTAATAAAATTTGAAGGGCACGTTCGGGGTCGGACAAAATAGTACTATAACCTTACCGAGTATCGTTGAAATCCCTCCAGCAGTTTGGATTTTATCAGGGACACGTACATTCACATACGCACACACACACATACACATACACAGGCAAAGGGTGATCTCATAACCCTATTTTTTTTTTCATAAATGAAAATAGGCAAAAAATAACTCAGAGTCAGTGCTGGATTACCCATTAGGCCCGACTAGGCCCCGGCCTAGGGCCCCCAATTATCTGGGGCCCCCCAAGTTTTATTCCGAAGATTTAGTAAAATTTTATCCAGAACTGAGACAGTTTCAGCATTATATTAAATTACCATATCCTTTAAAAACTGAGTTCACTCATTCTGAACTTCTCGAAATTCTTATTCGAGACAAGCTTGAGTCTGTTTTTCCAAACGTTGAAATTGCTTTTCGCATTTTCCTGACCCTCATGATAACGAATTGTTCTGCGGAGCGCTCGTTTTCAAAATTGAAACGGATCAAAAGTGCGCAAAGAAGTATCATGTCACAAGAACGATTAGACATGCTAAGTTTAATGTATATCGAGCCAGATATTCTGCGGGAAATTGATTTTGATGACATTGTAGAAGATTTCATTGACAGACAAAACAGGAAAAAAATGATTACATTTTACAGAAGTAAAAAATAGTATGATTTGTTAAATTGTTCATCAAATCATCTGAAATGTTTTCAAATAACAATGATCGTTTCAATTGAAAAGTATGTATATATGTAGACTATATATGATTTAATAAAATGTGTATTATTAATCTTGAGGAAAAAAACCCTTGTATAAACTTTATTAAATGTACAGGTGCTAAAAAATAAAAATTATTTGAAAAAAATAAAGGGGCCCCAAAAATCTGAGGGACTTGGGCCTCATTTTACCTTAATCCGGCACTGCTCAGAGTAACTGTCTGGTCAAATGTAAACCTCACGTAAGAGACTTCATGAGATGAAGTCTCAAGAATATCCAATTAAACACTGCGTCTAAGTGCTATCTTGACTATACTAAACATGAAGAAGGATACTTTGGGTATAAATCGGGTAAGAGAGGAGCCTTATGCAACCGACTTCTGTAGACCAAATCTAAGATTGTTTATAAAGTGCAGACATCACCTTGAATCCATAAAATGATAACGAAATTTATCAGCCTTATAAGAAACTTTTTCTGCTGGGACCATAAGTTCCATTATCTGCATCAGGGTTGGGGGTTTGGCCTATATTAAATTTTAATATAGGCCAACTAGGCTACCATTCAAACAGTATGCATTATTTTCAATTTAATACTTTGACGTAATTTAAAAAAATGAAATACATTTGGTTTGAAAATACACCCATGTTCACCAACAACCTTTTATTTCTTGTTCTATAATTTTATCTTTACAGTTTTCTGAAATAATTATCCAGTCAATGACCAGGTTGACCTTGACTTACAACTAGCGTTCCACTGCTCTAAAATTAAGTTATATATTCGAGTTTTCCCCCGATCAGAGGTTTCGGTTCGGCGTACCGGTGCGTACCGTCACAAATCTAGCCCTGCTAGTAACAGTTACTCTTTACAGCAACGAGAGTGTAACGACGCAACTTAAAAAAAAAAAACTTTACGAGCCTTACTGTGCCCAACTCTAGGAATGGGTATTCCAAGTTTCAGACACCTAGATATCAAGGGAAAGGCTGTAGCCGCTTTTGAAAGTTCAGATATTTGAATATCGCACTACATTGCTTCTCGAAGCCTTTCGAAGGAAATTACCGATAGTTGGATGGTAAATGACGTAGCAAGTAACAGCAGAGGTGGAGACTATTTATTGATTAAATAGTTAACTATGGAGCAGAGACTTGAGACTGGGATCAGATTACTGGCACGGCCAAATAAAAGAGAATGCAATTAATATCAAGTAAATCGGACCAGGGATTCAAGAGATATGAGGATTTCTAGATATCAGGCGATGACGCGTGACCCTGACCGTTTTTGTATAAAAGCAGGCTGGAGCAGGCTTAGTTAGCTCACTTCATCACAAGCACTTGGCGAACAAGTTGCGTCTACGCTGAGCCAAGGCACATGGTTGCCGCCTCTACGAAGAAGTACTTTTCAAATCGTGATAGTCACGAGAAGTGCTGCGCAAACGAGTTGGAACTTAGTAAGTTTCTGGTGAGGAGAATCACTGAGGTGATTGTATTTCTACAGACATTGGTGGAAATATTTATATTTCCAAAAGGACATATGCTAGACTTGGTCTAGAAAATAGTATTGTCACAGTCCAATAGTAAATTAATACTTGGATGTTTAGATCCATTTGAAGTCAGTTTTCATATTTTGTAACTATTTAACCACTTCGATCCGTCAGTACATTGAAGAATAGTCTATAACGGTGGCGTTCATTAGTCTACGCAAGGGAAACTGCAGGTTGCTTAGCGCATGGCAGATGGTGATTTTAATAAACCATGCCCAGGGAACGATCTTCAGAACAGCCGTTAACTGCTTAGACTGTCAACGTTTTTCTTGTACTGATGAGATTACAGTGAGTTAAGTTACAACTGACACATTTAAGAAGAGATCGCTTAGATCTGACCCTTTTCAAACAAACTGTTATGGCTTTGTTAGAAGCCCATATTAAAATGGAACCACAGTCATTTAAAACGTCGAAGGATACTACCACTATGTCTGACTAGACGATTTGTGGGTCTACAATGGCGGCCGATACAAGGATTATACATGCTTGTCCGCTAGGGCATGTCTACGGATAAATCTGGTATAGACCAGGTTTACTACACTTCAAGAACATCAAGAAATGTAAGCCACATTTGAATTATTTTATGCCTAGCTAATTGGAACAAACTATTATTTTTCTGCAGATGACCAACACATTTTTTTCGTCATATTTAAAGCTTGTAATGATTTACGCAAGACTTGTTAGATTTATTCTGAGCATTTTCAGCACTCAGAACAGTTTAGGATCGATGACCGAGCATTTTGAGCATTTATTTGAATTTTTCATATTTTTGGGAAATCACGGTAATCAGCCGATGTAACTGTAAAAGTTAAATTTATTTTTGTTGAGGAATGGATATTTTTTCCATATTCAAAGGTTCGAACATGTGGATTCTCACATAATGAGATGATAATTAAACATATTTGAAATAATAATAATAATAATAATAATAATTTTCATTATTTTTCTAAATAATTCTTGGATATTATATTTTATAATAATCATATGTATTGAGAGAAAGAGCCTATGAAGTAGTTGAAACATTTCTAGTTTGGAACAGGAGATTTTACGAAGGAGAGTGGTTAGCGCAAGCCCGCATTCAACCAACATTTCAGTTCTGGTTGAACAGTTGATATTTGCTATGAGCAAAGTATATGTTTCATATAACACGGAGAGGCATGAAACGGGAAGCAATTGATATTTGTATCAAATAGGATATTTTTGTATTTATATAAAATCATGACGTAAATACACTTCGAAAGTGAAATGAAGCTTTTCATGAGTATGGTAAATTCACGGGTTGAACTGAATGGTAAAATAAAATAAACTTGTAAGTTTATTAATCTTCCAGTGTTGATAACAAGCAGAGGCTTGATTTATTGTATAAATTTTGGGAAGATAATTTATGTGTGTGGAATAGTTGAAATGCCATTCCCAGGTGCGCAGGTTTAAGTCGCAGGAATGAAGGTTTTTTCGAGCATCAATCAAATAGTAGGTTCGATGGCTCAGGTTTATTGTAGGAGTATTGGAGCCACACATTTCGTCGTATGAATAACCCGAAGGTTATTTCTTTGAAACCATCAGTTCTTATTTCAACCTTGTTTTACGAATTCCATTTAGACTTTGATTTTGCTAGAACCCGGATTTGTCATGATAGTAGTTTATTCTTCTTCAGAGGAAGACCTTTGCCGTTGTTGTTGTTGTTATAATATTGTGTTCTTACACAAATAGTAGAATGGGCCACTGCCAATTAAAAATAATTCTTTAACCACGAATAATTTGAAGGATATTTTCAAATCCTAGTGCCATGAACTAAATGAATTCATTATAAAACTACAATTCTAATTTTCGCATTCTGTCGAAGAATTGCAAGTTGTGAAAGTTGCTAGAAATGGCCATAAATATAAATATTTTTATAATATTGTTCCCAAGTGGAAAATCTAATAGTTGAATGGTTCAACCATTTGTTGATCAAGTTAATGATTCAGAAATCATATATTTTGTTTGGAACTTGAAGTTCATGATCGAGTCACTTCTCGAATGTTTAATGTCAGAAGAACAATTAATTGTTGTTGTGCTTCGCACAGTTCTTCGATGCTATGCTCAATGGTCAAATATTTTTCAGATGTTGTTAATATGTGTTAATAATTTGTGTTGCTACGATGATAATAATAGTTTCAACGATATATTTTTTGAAAACTGGAAAACAAATGAAAGTCTAAGAAATTCTATAAACATTTATTCTACGAGTGTTAATATCATGTAAATAGTCAAACAGTGATCGACGTTATCTCCAGTATGGACAATTCATTTTGCACTGGAATAAAGTTTAATAATTTTGGAACACAGTCCACAGGACTAACAATCGGACTTGTGTTTTCAAAAAGATTGTCAAATGTGTTTGGAAGATTTCTGTATATTGTGTGTATATAAGAGTGTGGATCGCCACACGTGGATGATGCTGCTTTGAGCATTATTCTTGCAGTCAGATTTTAACTTTAAATAAACTGAGATAATTTTACCAGATGTGTTTCACCCAATTAAATCTCCTTCTATCCTTATTGTTGCATTGAGCCAAAAATCAGCAAAGCATTTTTATAAATTTGATGTCGTTTTTGCGATTTGCTTTAACCCATCTGGCGCTCCGGGATATTTTGATTCTCGTGCTGACTGATTATTGGTAAAATGCATATGTGGTCGTGCGGACTTCGGTCTAAACGGGCACATAAAATAAGATAGAGAGAGAAATGGCTTCGAACGTGGGTCCCGTTTTAGACATGGTCAATCGCATGCCGATTTGAAATTGTGATAATTTTTATAGAAAAATTTTGGGAGTTGAGAGATGTCTGGTTTGGATGAATAAATTAGTAGGAAACCCAATTAGTGGGGAAAATTAAAAATTTAACTGGTTAATAATTAGAATGGGTTTGATTATTTTTGATAATGGCTTAACCATTAGGGCGTCAAGTAAATTCAGTAGTAAACGTTCGATGACTGGAGATACACATTATTAGAATCCAGGTGGAGGATATTTGAGAACTTGCATATTTTTCTTGTGATATTATGGTAAATGTAATTCGTAAAAGTAGAGAATTTTGTTTTTCCATCACGTCGATATTAGGACAAATCTCATTTTATTATAGTGTTCCAATTAGCTATTCATATTTCTTGTTCTAGTTATAAGCTTGTGTTTGCCACTGTTGTATACCCCTAAGTTTTGAATAATTGAAATTATGGAAGAAATGATGAGGATGATGAGGAGTTTGGAGGCGAGTTCGAAAGAGGCTGGACGGCGTGTAGCCGCTATTATGAAAGAAAATACTGAGGCTTTAGAAAAGAAACTTAAAGAAAATTCTGATTCTTTAGAGAATAAACTTAAAGAAAATTTGAATGATAAACTTAAAGAAAATTCTGATTCTTTAGAGAATAAACTTAAAGAAAGTTTAGATGATAAACTTAAAGAAAATTCTGATAATTTGAAAGAAAATTTGAATGATAAACTTAAAGAAAATTCTGATTCTTTAGAAAATAAACTTAAAGAAAATTCTGAGTCTTTAGAAAATAAACTTAAAGAAAGTTTGGAGGATAAACTTAAAGAAAATTCTGATTCTTTGGAAAATAAACTTAAAGAAAATTCTGATTCTTTAGAAAGCAGGTTAAAAGGGAACTTGAAAGAAAATTTAAACAGTAAATTTAATTCAATGGAAAGTAAATTTAAAGAGAATTCTGAAATTTTGAAAATGACACTTGAAAGTAAAATGAATAAATTATGCGATAAAACACATGAGCTCGAAACTTCATTAGCTACTAACGCTAGTTTAATGGACGATAAATTTCGCGATGCCGATCTTCGATCCCAAAGCTTAGCTGATAGGATAGAACATGGTCTTAGGAAAGTTGGTGAAGACATGGTCAACCTGGAAGTCAGAGTGAAGAAGGAGAGTAACGAGATGGGAATTCTGGTTGTTCAACGTTTAACGGAACAATTCAAGGAACTTGTCATGGGAGAAATAAGAGAAGGAGTGATTCATGAATTGCAAACTGAGATTAAAACCACAGTTGTCAATGAAATTAAAGACACACTCAAGCTGGAGAATCAAGAGGGAATCAAGGAGATTAGGGAATCTTTGTCATCCCACATTGAAGTAATTGCCAAGGATATCCAAGCAACTCAGAAGGACATATCAGATATGACAGGGTCATTAAGAAGTCATGAGGCTGTTATGAACCAGATATCCATTGATGTTAAAGACAATAGTAAAGAGACTGAAGCAATCAAGAAGATGGCAGAAGAAAACCAGAAGGAACTTGAGGCTATGAAAACTCAAATAAAGGATGAGAAACAGTCTGATCATCTTTTGAAAATGTCGAATGTAAAAGGAAAGGAACAGATACAGATAAATCTAGGAAGAGCTAGAGAGACTGAAAGACAGGATGAGGTCAGGACAGTATTTCAATCCAACCCCATAACTGTATTTAAGAATATAGAAGACAAGCCTTCTAAATTTTCAGGGCGAGATTCTGTAACACCCGTGGAATTTCTGAGAGAAGCAGGTGATTACCTGAAAGCTTCTAAGATCCCTAAAGAAAGACAGATCAGGGTAATAGGGAAGTTCTTGGAAGGTCCCGCACTTTTGTGGTTTAGAGCATTTAGATCCACTCTAACTACTTTTGAGGAGTTTTCTCGTGGGTTATTGAAGAAGTTTTGGTCCCCTGAAACCCAACAGCAAGTTAGAGCAGAGTTGTATTCGAAGAGATTCTCGACGTCACAACCTACTCGATACTCTACATACTTTTCTGGACAGCTGTCTAAACTCCAACATTTAGATCCGCCAATGCCAGATAACGAGTTGATTACTGCTTTGATACGACAATTTCCAGCAGACGTCCAGAGGACTTTGATCGCTGCTGACATCTACAATATGGAACAGTTTGATGAAGTATTGCAAAAGCTGGATCATACAAACGCTCAATTCTTTCATCAGAAGGGAGTAAAGAGTAATAACGCTGTGTATGCTGTTATGGCTGACAGTTATTCTCAGACACCTCGAGAGATTCGAGAGGAGCGAGAAGAGAAATCGCCGAGGGAAGATTCCAATACGAGAGGATGGAACCAATACCGTAACAGATACAGTTACAAACCATATGCAAGACCGGATGGTGGTAATCGATACAACACTCGATGGAGAAGACCACGTGATACTCAAGGAAGGTACCAGGAAAGAAGATCCTATGGTAATAACTATAATAACAGAGGGAATGTAGATACTCGTCAGTCCAACGAAGAATTTAACAAGGAAACGAGGAAAAATTTGGAAGCAAGACACCAAGATAACTTACAATTTGTGGAGCAGAGGCCCAATGATCCAGGTCCATCGGGAACACAACAATCCCGGGGGAATGGTAAAGTTAAGGATTTTGAATATTGTGGAAGTAAACAATAATGGAAGCTATGAAGTAGCCAATACACGAACTGGTAACATCGTGGGAACTTCTAATGCATCGAATTTGAAGATCTATTATTCAAGAACCAGATAATTTAATGTGTAGATAGGAAAAATAAAAATTTTTCAATTTTTATTTTTTGCTAGGTGTGGGGTGGATGTGCCCAACTCTAGGAATGGGTATTCCAAGTTTCAGACACCTAGATATCAAGGGAAAGGCTGTAGCCGCTTTTGAAAGTTCAGATATTTGAATATCGCGCTACATTGCTTCTCGAAGCCTTTCGAAGGAAATTACCGATAGTTGGATGGTAAATGACGTAGCAAGTAACAGCAGAGGTGGAGACTATTTATTGATTAAATAGTTAACTATGGAGCAGAGACTTGAGACTGGGATCAGATTACTGGCACGGCCAAATAAAAGAGAATGCAATTAATATCAAGTAAATCGGACCAGGGATTCAAGAGATATGAGGATTTCTAGATATCAGGCGATGACGCGTGACCCTGACCGTTTTTGTATAAAAGCAGGCTGGAGCAGGCTTAGTTAGCTCACTTCATCACAAGCACTTGGCGAACAAGTTGCGTCTACGCTGAGCCAAGGCACATGGTTGCCGCCTCTACGAAGAAGTACTTTTCAAATCGTGATAGTCACGAGAAGTGCTGCGCAAACGAGTTGGAACTTAGTAAGTTTCTGGTGAGGAGAATCACTGAGGTGATTGTATTTCTACAGACATTGGTGGAAATATTTATATTTCCAAAAGGACATATGCTAGACTTGGTCTAGAAAATAGTATTGTCACAGTCCAATAGTAAATTAATACTTGGATGTTTAGATCCATTTGAAGTCAGTTTTCATATTTTGTAACTATTTAACCACTTCGATCCGTCAGTACATTGAAGAATAGTCTATAACGGTGGCGTTCATTAGTCTACGCAAGGGAAACTGCAGGTTGCTTAGCGCATGGCAGATGGTGATTTTAATAAACCATGCCCAGGGAACGATCTTCAGAACAGCCGTTAACTGCTTAGACTGTCAACGTTTTTCTTGTACTGATGAGATTACAGTGAGTTAAGTTACAACTGACACATTTAAGAAGAGATCGCTTAGATCTGACCCTTTTCAAACAAACTGTTATGGCTTTGTTAGAAGCCCATATTAAAATGGAACCACAGTCATTTAAAACGTCGAAGGATACTACCACTATGTCTGACTAGACGATTTGTGGGTCTACAATGGCGGCCGATACAAGGATTATACATGCTTGTCCGCTAGGGCATGTCTACGGATAAATCTGGTATAGACCAGGTTTACTACACTTCAAGAACATCAAGAAATGTAAGCCACATTTGAATTATTTTATGCCTAGCTAATTGGAACAAACTATTATTTTTCTGCAGATGACCAACACATTTTTTTCGTCATATTTAAAGCTTGTAATGATTTACGCAAGACTTGTTAGATTTATTCTGAGCATTTTCAGCACTCAGAACAGTTTAGGATCGATGACCGAGCATTTTGAGCATTTATTTGAATTTTTCATATTTTTGGGAAATCACGGTAATCAGCCGATGTAACTGTAAAAGTTAAATTTATTTTTGTTGAGGAATGGATATTTTTTCCATATTCAAAGGTTCGAACATGTGGATTCTCACATAATGAGATGATAATTAAACATATTTGAAATAATAATAATAATAATAATAATAATAATTTTCATTATTTTTCTAAATAATTCTTGGATATTATATTTTATAATAATCATATGTATTGAGAGAAAGAGCCTATGAAGTAGTTGAAACATTTCTAGTTTGGAACAGGAGATTTTACGAAGGAGAGTGGTTAGCGCAAGCCCGCATTCAACCAACATTTCAGTTCTGGTTGAACAGTTGATATTTGCTATGAGCAAAGTATATGTTTCATATAACACGGAGAGGCATGAAACGGGAAGCAATTGATATTTGTATCAAATAGGATATTTTTGTATTTATATAAAATCATGACGTAAATACACTTCGAAAGTGAAATGAAGCTTTTCATGAGTATGGTAAATTCACGGGTTGAACTGAATGGTAAAATAAAATAAACTTGTAAGTTTATTAATCTTCCAGTGTTGATAACAAGCAGAGGCTTGATTTATTGTATAAATTTTGGGAAGATAATTTATGTGTGTGGAATAGTTGAAATGCCATTCCCAGGTGCGCAGGTTTAAGTCGCAGGAATGAAGGTTTTTTCGAGCATCAATCAAATAGTAGGTTCGATGGCTCAGGTTTATTGTAGGAGTATTGGAGCCACACATTTCGTCGTATGAATAACCCGAAGGTTATTTCTTTGAAACCATCAGTTCTTATTTCAACCTTGTTTTACGAATTCCATTTAGACTTTGATTTTGCTAGAACCCGGATTTGTCATGATAGTAGTTTATTCTTCTTCAGAGGAAGACCTTTGCCGTTGTTGTTGTTGTTATAATATTGTGTTCTTACACAAATAGTAGAATGGGCCACTGCCAATTAAAAATAATTCTTTAACCACGAATAATTTGAAGGATATTTTCAAATCCTAGTGCCATGAACTAAATGAATTCATTATAAAACTACAATTCTAATTTTCGCATTCTGTCGAAGAATTGCAAGTTGTGAAAGTTGCTAGAAATGGCCATAAATATAAATATTTTTATAATATTGTTCCCAAGTGGAAAATCTAATAGTTGAATGGTTCAACCATTTGTTGATCAAGTTAATGATTCAGAAATCATATATTTTGTTTGGAACTTGAAGTTCATGATCGAGTCACTTCTCGAATGTTTAATGTCAGAAGAACAATTAATTGTTGTTGTGCTTCGCACAGTTCTTCGATGCTATGCTCAATGGTCAAATATTTTTCAGATGTTGTTAATATGTGTTAATAATTTGTGTTGCTACGATGATAATAATAGTTTCAACGATATATTTTTTGAAAACTGGAAAACAAATGAAAGTCTAAGAAATTCTATAAACATTTATTCTACGAGTGTTAATATCATGTAAATAGTCAAACAGTGATCGACGTTATTTCCAGTATGGACAATTCATTTTGCACTGGAATAAAGTTTAATAATTTTGGAACACAGTCCACAGGACTAACAATCGGACTTGTGTTTTCAAAAAGATTGTCAAATGTGTTTGGAAGATTTCTGTATATTGTGTGTATATAAGAGTGTGGATCGCCACACGTGGATGATGCTGCTTTGAGCATTATTCTTGCAGTCAGATTTTAACTTTAAATAAACTGAGATAATTTTACCAGATGTGTTTCACCCAATTAAATCTCCTTCTATCCTTATTGTTGCATTGAGCCAAAAATCAGCAAAGCATTTTTATAAATTTGATGTCGTTTTTGCGATTTGCTTTAACCCATCTGGCGCTCCGGGATATTTTGATTCTCGTGCTGACTGATTATTGGTAAAATGCATATGTGGTCGTGCGGACTCCGGTCTAAACGGGCACATAAAATAAGATAGAGAGAGAAATGGCTTCGAACGTGGGTCCCGTTTTAGACATGGTCAATCGCATGCCGATTTGAAATTGTGATAATTTTTATAGAAAAATTTTGGGAGTTGAGAGATGTCTGGTTTGGATGAATAAATTAGTAGGAAACCCAATTAGTGGGGAAAATTAAAAATTTAACTGGTTAATAATTAGAATGGGTTTGATTATTTTTGATAATGGCTTAACCATTAGGGCGTCAAGTAAATTCAGTAGTAAACGTTCGATGACTGGAGATACACATTATTAGAATCCAGGTGGAGGATATTTGAGAACTTGCATATTTTTCTTGTGATATTATGGTAAATGTAATTCGTAAAAGTAGAGAATTTTGTTTTTCCATCACGTCGATATTAGGACAAATCTCATTTTATTATAGTGTTCCAATTAGCTATTCATATTTCTTGTTCTAGTTATAAGCTTGTGTTTGCCACTGTTGTATACCCCTAAGTTTTGAATAATTGAAATTATGGAAGAAATGATGAGGATGATGAGGAGTTTGGAGGAGAGTTCGAAAGAGGCTGGACGGCGTGTAGCCGCTATTATGAAAGAAAATACTGAGGCTTTAGAAAAGAAACTTAAAGAAAATTCTGATTCTTTAGAGAATAAACTTAAAGAAAATTTGAATGATAAACTTAAAGAAAATTCTGATTCTTTAGAGAATAAACTTAAAGAAAGTTTAGATGATAAACTTAAAGAAAATTCTGATAATTTGAAAGAAAATTTGAATGATAAACTTAAAGAAAATTCTGATTCTTTAGAAAATAAACTTAAAGAAAATTCTGAGTCTTTAGAAAATAAACTTAAAGAAAGTTTGGAGGATAAACTTAAAGAAAATTCTGATTCTTTGGAAATTAAACTTAAAGAAAATTCTGATTCTTTAGAAAGCAGGTTAAAAGGGAACTTGAAAGAAAATTTAAACAGTAAATTTAATTCAATGGAAAGTAAATTTAAAGAGAATTCTGAAATTTTGAAAATGACACTTGAAAGTAAAATGAATAAATTATGCGATAAAACACATGAGCTCGAAACTTCATTAGCTACTAACGCTAGTTTAATGGACGATAAATTTCGCGATGCCGATCTTCGATCCCAAAGCTTAGCTGATAGGATAGAACATGGTCTTAGGAAAGTTGGTGAAGACATGGTCAACCTGGAAGTCAGAGTGAAGAAGGAGAGTAACGAGATGGGAATTCTGGTTGTTCAACGTTTAACGGAACAATTCAAGGAACTTGTCATGGGAGAAATAAGAGAAGGAGTGATTCATGAATTGCAAACTGAGATTAAAACCACAGTTGTCAATGAAATTAAAGACACACTCAAGCTGGAGAATCAAGAGGGAATCAAGGAGATTAGGGAATCTTTGTCATCCCACATTGAAGTAATTGCCAAGGATATCCAAGCAACTCAGAAGGACATATCAGATATGACAGGGTCATTAAGAAGTCATGAGGCTGTTATGAACCAGATATCCATTGATGTTAAAGACAATAGTAAAGAGACTGAAGCAATCAAGAAGATGGCAGAAGAAAACCAGAAGGAACTTGAGGCTATGAAAACTCAAATAAAGGATGAGAAACAGTCTGATCATCTTTTGAAAATGTCGAATGTAAAAGGAAAGGAACAGATACAGATAAATCTAGGAAGAGCTAGAGAGACTGAAAGACAGGATGAGGTCAGGACAGTATTTCAATCCAACCCCATAACTGTATTTAAGAATATAGAAGACAAGCCTTCTAAATTTTCAGGGCGAGATTCTGTAACACCCGTGGAATTTCTGAGAGAAGCAGGTGATTACCTGAAAGATTCTAAGATCCCTAAAGAAAGACAGATCAGGGTAATAGGGAAGTTCTTGGAAGGTCCCGCACTTTTGTGGTTTAGAGCATTTAGATCCACTCTAACTACTTTTGAGGAGTTTTCTCGTGGGTTATTGAAGAAGTTTTGGTCCCCTGAAACCCAACAGCAAGTTAGAGCAGAGTTGTATTCGAAGAGATTCTCGACGTCACAACCTACTCGATACTCTACATACTTTTCTGGACAGCTGTCTAAACTCCAACATTTAGATCCGCCAATGCCAGATAACGAGTTGATTACTGCTTTGATACGACAATTTCCAGCAGACGTCCAGAGGACTTTGATCGCTGCTGACATCTACAATATGGAACAGTTTGATGAAGTATTGCAAAAGCTGGATCATACAAACGCTCAATTCTTTCATCAGAAGGGAGTAAAGAGTAATAACGCTGTGTATGCTGTTATGGCTGACAGTTATTCTCAGACACCTCGAGAGATTCGAGAGGAGCGAGAAGAGAAATCGCCGAGGGAAGATTCCAATACGAGAGGATGGAACCAATACCGTAACAGATACAGTTACAAACCATATGCAAGACCGGATGGTGGTAATCGATACAACACTCGATGGAGAAGACCACGTGATACTCAAGGAAGGTACCAGGAAAGAAGATCCTATGGTAATAACTATAATAACAGAGGGAATGTAGATACTCGTCAGTCCAACGAAGAATTTAACAAGGAAACGAGGAAAAATTTGGAAGCAAGACACCAAGATAACTTACAATTTGTGGAGCAGAGGCCCAATGATCCAGGTCCATCGGGAACACAACAATCCCGGGGGAATGGTAAAGTTAAGGATTTTGAATATTGTGGAAGTAAACAATAATGGAAGCTATGAAGTAGCCAATACACGAACTGGTAACATCGTGGGAACTTCTAATGCATCGAATTTGAAGATCTATTATTCAAGAACCAGATAATTTAATGTGTAGATAGGAAAAATAAAAATTTTTCAATTTTTATTTTTTGCTAGGTGTGGGGTGGATGTGCCCAACTCTAGGAATGGGTATTCCAAGTTTCAGACACCTAGATATCAAGGGAAAGGCTGTAGCCGCTTTTGAAAGTTCAGATATTTGAATATCGCGCTACATTGCTTCTCGAAGCCTTTCGAAGGAAATTACCGATAGTTGGATGGTAAATGACGTAGCAAGTAACAGCAGAGGTGGAGACTATTTATTGATTAAATAGTTAACTATGGAGCAGAGACTTGAGACTGGGATCAGATTACTGGCACGGCCAAATAAAAGAGAATGCAATTAATATCAAGTAAATCGGACCAGG
This sequence comes from Meconema thalassinum, assembly GCA_946902985.2. Taxonomy (NCBI): domain Eukaryota; kingdom Metazoa; phylum Arthropoda; class Insecta; order Orthoptera; family Tettigoniidae; genus Meconema; species Meconema thalassinum. The sequence goes on from OX336389.2 coordinate 129,913,956, forward strand.
GATTCAAGAGATATGAGGATTTCTAGATATCAGGCGATGACGCGTGACCCTGACCGTTTTTGTATAAAAGCAGGCTGGAGCAGGCTTAGTTAGCTCACTTCATCACAAGCACTTGGCGAACAAGTTGCGTCTACGCTGAGCCAAGGCACATGGTTGCCGCCTCTACGAAGAAGTACTTTTCAAATCGTGATAGTCACGAGAAGTGCTGCGCAAACGAGTTGGAACTTAGTAAGTTTCTGGTGAGGAGAATCACTGAGGTGATTGTATTTCTACAGACATTGGTGGAAATATTTATATTTCCAAAAGGACATATGCTAGACTTGGTCTAGAAAATAGTATTGTCACAGTCCAATAGTAAATTAATACTTGGATGTTTAGATCCATTTGAAGTCAGTTTTCATATTTTGTAACTATTTAACCACTTCGATCCGTCAGTACATTGAAGAATAGTCTATAACGGTGGCGTTCATTAGTCTACGCAAGGGAAACTGCAGGTTGCTTAGCGCATGGCAGATGGTGATTTTAATAAACCATGCCCAGGGAACGATCTTCAGAACAGCCGTTAACTGCTTAGACTGTCAACGTTTTTCTTGTACTGATGAGATTACAGTGAGTTAAGTTACAACTGACACATTTAAGAAGAGATCGCTTAGATCTGACCCTTTTCAAACAAACTGTTATGGCTTTGTTAGAAGCCCATATTAAAATGGAACCACAGTCATTTAAAACGTCGAAGGATACTACCACTATGTCTGACTAGACGATTTGTGGGTCTACAATGGCGGCCGATACAAGGATTATACATGCTTGTCCGCTAGGGCATGTCTACGGATAAATCTGGTATAGACCAGGTTTACTACACTTCAAGAACATCAAGAAATGTAAGCCACATTTGAATTATTTTATGCCTAGCTAATTGGAACAAACTATTATTTTTCTGCAGATGACCAACACATTTTTTTCGTCATATTTAAAGCTTGTAATGATTTACGCAAGACTTGTTAGATTTATTCTGAGCATTTTCAGCACTCAGAACAGTTTAGGATCGATGACCGAGCATTTTGAGCATTTATTTGAATTTTTCATATTTTTGGGAAATCACGGTAATCAGCCGATGTAACTGTAAAAGTTAAATTTATTTTTGTTGAGGAATGGATATTTTTTCCATATTCAAAGGTTCGAACATGTGGATTCTCACATAATGAGATGATAATTAAACATATTTGAAATAATAATAATAATAATAATAATAATAATTTTCATTATTTTTCTAAATAATTCTTGGATATTATATTTTATAATAATCATATGTATTGAGAGAAAGAGCCTATGAAGTAGTTGAAACATTTCTAGTTTGGAACAGGAGATTTTACGAAGGAGAGTGGTTAGCGCAAGCCCGCATTCAACCAACATTTCAGTTCTGGTTGAACAGTTGATATTTGCTATGAGCAAAGTATATGTTTCATATAACACGGAGAGGCATGAAACGGGAAGCAATTGATATTTGTATCAAATAGGATATTTTTGTATTTATATAAAATCATGACGTAAATACACTTCGAAAGTGAAATGAAGCTTTTCATGAGTATGGTAAATTCACGGGTTGAACTGAATGGTAAAATAAAATAAACTTGTAAGTTTATTAATCTTCCAGTGTTGATAACAAGCAGAGGCTTGATTTATTGTATAAATTTTGGGAAGATAATTTATGTGTGTGGAATAGTTGAAATGCCATTCCCAGGTGCGCAGGTTTAAGTCGCAGGAATGAAGGTTTTTTCGAGCATCAATCAAATAGTAGGTTCGATGGCTCAGGTTTATTGTAGGAGTATTGGAGCCACACATTTCGTCGTATGAATAACCCGAAGGTTATTTCTTTGAAACCATCAGTTCTTATTTCAACCTTGTTTTACGAATTCCATTTAGACTTTGATTTTGCTAGAACCCGGATTTGTCATGATAGTAGTTTATTCTTCTTCAGAGGAAGACCTTTGCCGTTGTTGTTGTTGTTATAATATTGTGTTCTTACACAAATAGTAGAATGGGCCACTGCCAATTAAAAATAATTCTTTAACCACGAATAATTTGAAGGATATTTTCAAATCCTAGTGCCATGAACTAAATGAATTCATTATAAAACTACAATTCTAATTTTCGCATTCTGTCGAAGAATTGCAAGTTGTGAAAGTTGCTAGAAATGGCCATAAATATAAATATTTTTATAATATTGTTCCCAAGTGGAAAATCTAATAGTTGAATGGTTCAACCATTTGTTGATCAAGTTAATGATTCAGAAATCATATATTTTGTTTGGAACTTGAAGTTCATGATCGAGTCACTTCTCGAATGTTTAATGTCAGAAGAACAATTAATTGTTGTTGTGCTTCGCACAGTTCTTCGATGCTATGCTCAATGGTCAAATATTTTTCAGATGTTGTTAATATGTGTTAATAATTTGTGTTGCTACGATGATAATAATAGTTTCAACGATATATTTTTTGAAAACTGGAAAACAAATGAAAGTCTAAGAAATTCTATAAACATTTATTCTACGAGTGTTAATATCATGTAAATAGTCAAACAGTGATCGACGTTATTTCCAGTATGGACAATTCATTTTGCACTGGAATAAAGTTTAATAATTTTGGAACACAGTCCACAGGACTAACAATCGGACTTGTGTTTTCAAAAAGATTGTCAAATGTGTTTGGAAGATTTCTGTATATTGTGTGTATATAAGAGTGTGGATCGCCACACGTGGATGATGCTGCTTTGAGCATTATTCTTGCAGTCAGATTTTAACTTTAAATAAACTGAGATAATTTTACCAGATGTGTTTCACCCAATTAAATCTCCTTCTATCCTTATTGTTGCATTGAGCCAAAAATCAGCAAAGCATTTTTATAAATTTGATGTCGTTTTTGCGATTTGCTTTAACCCATCTGGCGCTCCGGGATATTTTGATTCTCGTGCTGACTGATTATTGGTAAAATGCATATGTGGTCGTGCGGACTCCGGTCTAAACGGGCACATTACAGTAGTCGCATGTGATGTGTAACATCTGACATAGAAGAACCATCACGTGAAATTGTTGATACACCGGTATTTTATAATATTATTGGCACAAATATTAATCTATTGTAAAAGGGAGTGTTTTGCAGATATTGTTGTTTATAATACGAAACTCATTTTATTAGATGATTTGTAGCTACACCACTCATAACCTTAAATTCCTTATAAATAGGCCAACTTGCGAGTAAATGCAATGTGCACAGCAGTAGATCATGAAAGGCTTGCCCAGTTCCCGGACCTCTTGATTCACAGACCTACACGTAATTTCATTTATGGATTCTATTAAAATGAGTCATATTGATATGATTAGCAGCAGAGTATCAAGAAGGCAGTGCGATAACAATCAAGAAGGCAGTGCGAGAGTAGAAATATCGAGTAGGCAGTTAAGAGTTAGCAGCAGAGTATCAAGAAGGCAGTGCGAGAGTAGAAATATCAAGTAGGCAGTGAAGAAAAAAAGAGTGTCTTGGATTTTTAATGTATTATTAGTGTGTAAATAAAAATATTTTTGTGTGTTGCTGAATGTCCAGGAGGGATACGATCCAGCTGGCAGTGCGTCTTACACACTTCCGTCCGATCCACTTCCGTCCCATTTTTCAAAATCACTCCCACAAAAATATCCAGCAACCGAGTGGAAAGATGTTACACATCAATCACCGCCGTTTCCTTAAAGAGTAACAAAGTAACAAAATTGCTCGTTACTTCTTTAAGATGGAGCAACCAGACCATCTCTATATTCAACACAAACCATAACCATAAATAAATCGCGAACTTATGATGGATTTGAAAGTTTCGAGTACTTGATCCTGTCTGTTTTATTTAAGTACATCTGCCCGCTCTGGTCCCATAAACGTTCCTAATGCTCTTTGAGCCACAATATCTCTAAGAGTATCTCGATTATCATAAAACGCGCCAAACAGCTCCTGTACATGTTTCTGCATTCAATTCTGAGAAACACATTTTCTACTTGAGAGCCTGAAAACACACCGCAACATATGATTACTTACTTCTGATCTGCTTAAAAGGTTTGGGGTGATGGAACCACTGCCTCTGCCACTTTTATTTTATACGCAAAAGGCCTTGTTAAAATCATCTGTGACGTATTACTTCTCTGGTGAGATTGAATTTAAAACGTGTTTGTATCTCAAGTTGTTCCGGTATTATGCAGCAGAAAGAAGAGAAAGCGATGCCTCGGCTGTCATACGCCCGCATATTTTATTTCTGAAAATCAGATGGGTAGAATAACACCTTTAGATGTAACAAGTAGTTCTGTGAAGAACTAAATAGCCTAATTTCATATATCCTACTTATGTTAATTCCCTCTATCAACATACCAATTTTCAGGTTGATTGCTTTAATATGTATACCATAGAGTAATGTACTTTTGATAAAGATTATTGCGTAGGTTTATTATTCAAACTTCAATCGCATAATTAGGACACAAGAAATAAAAACAAGATTTTTAATTTCGAACAGCCGCCATCTTGAGGTTATGAAAACAATTTTTTTAATGTTATTTCAGGTGTAAGGTTCTCAAGCTTGATACTTTCGGTAAATTAAACCGATCTTTGTGCACTTCGTAGCATTAAATTGTTTAAGTCCTTTATTTAAAAAAAATGCCCAAGCCCGGAATTGAAGCCGGGACTACCGGCTTTTCGCACCACAACGCTATCCATTACGCCAACGCCACATGGTGACATGAATCTTGCCAAAAGTTAAAGGATTGAGAAAGGTAATAGGGGCTTGGGCCAGGTGCCTAACTTACAGGGTGGAGGGCTTGAATCAACCCTTATTTTAGGGGTTAAGGAGGCCGCCCCGACCCCAAGTTCCCTATCTCACATTACTTCTATACCCGTCCCCTACACAACCTATCATTCTCCAAAGGTACATAAAAGACACCCTGTATATTGGTTAAAGGAAATAAGTCACTTGATGGGTTGCTAGGCAGAGATTTTAAATCTAATGGCAGTTCACTAGAGATTTGTCAGCAGGATGAAGTGTTTAATAGTGTATCATTATTAATAATTACTTAATTGCCATTAAATATTTTACACTGTTAATATAGACGTTTTCGCAAAATTAATGCATTTCGTCAGTTTGACTTCCAAATTAATGCATGAGATTATCACTAATTAACCCTCATCTTGTACGTCACTCCGCTGAGAATTCTCAATTTGTGTGTTATAAATAAGGAAACCTTATTTAAAAGACCGGTTTATATATTTTGGTCTTGATTAATGAGAGCGATGATAATTCTGGTCTGCATAAGTTAACGGTTATCATGGTTGTAGCGGTCGCCTGCATTACCGCATCTGATAAGATATAGATCGTTTAGTGTCACAACGGGCTGAGTAGGTAGGATGTCACGGGATATTTCCCTTTCAACATGAATGCAAAGCATGGGTGGTCACAGCAGGGACTTTTATCGATAGAGAAAAGGATTTCAAACTAACAACAAATTTAAATGACCTGTGCATGTAATATACAAAAGATAAACACTGCATCTTATAGATCAGACCAGTGAGAATTTCTTCTACTTCAGTACAAATTCTCTAGCGGTACGTGCTTTTTGCTATGGACTTCAGAATACCAGGCCTCACAAGGCATATCGAGATGTGTAATTCTCGTTATCACTGAAATTTTACGTAGGTTGCAACGAATCCTCTGTGGTGGTATTCTATGCCAAAATTCATTTGAACAATCTCAAGAGAGGGTGGAATTCTACCTAGTTACATGTTTGAATAAGGATTTAGAGCAGTCCAAGTAGACGTGTTTGCTGAGTTCCCATATCCTACCAGACCAATCGAACAACTGCAACTGCTTCCCGTAGTATATACCGTAGGCCCATTCACCATCAAATACGCCTGATAGCGTTGTTAGTTATCGGACCAGATTAAATTTCCTGCTCGAGAAAAAGTTAGTTTTAGTTTCTGGTTCTTGTCTGGTATTGTCGACCTAAAAGTCACCTAAATGAGGTCAATTTCAAAGAATTGCACTAGACCAATGGACTACAAGTGTCACTTTTACCATACAAAGCTGCCGGAGAAGGTGAGGGTAGTTGAGCGTTGGGTCGGAGAGGATATGAGAACTCAGCATACCCATCTACCTGGGTCCCACGAAGTCTCACGTCTGTATTCCAACAGGTACATTTTTGCCATCTCTCTGGGTGGGGATGAAATGCCATCGCTAAAGCTTTCCCTGCTGAATAGAAGGATGCGACACCAAGAGGTTCGTCATGTTCCCTTGGGAGCCTGTTGGAAATAATTCCATAATTTATTAATTGTACTCAACTATTAAGCCTCCGTGGCTTAGGCGGCAGCACGCTGGCCTCTCACCGCTGGGCCCGTGGTTCAAATCCCGGTCACTCCATGTGAGATCTGTGCTGGACAGAACGGAGGCAGACAGGTTTTTCTCCGGGTACTCCGGTTTTCCCTGTCAACATTTCATTCCAGCAACACTCTCCACTATCATATCGTTTCATCTGTCATTCATTTATTCATTGCCCCAGAGGAGTGCGTCAGGCCTCGGCAGCCGGCACAGTTCATATCCTCGCCGCTAGATGGGGGCTTCATTCATTCCATTCCTGACTCGGTCGGAGACTGGAAACAGGCTGTGGATTTTCATTTTTCACTCAACTATTAAGGTGGGGGTTTCATGTAGGGAGAGTGAAAAGTAGATAGTCAACACACGAGTAATACAGCTCCACATGTGTTCAAAGCAGCGGAAACTGGTGATGTACTGAAACAAACTGAACGTTCGCAGAATTCCGGATTAGCATGCACTGTCGTGGAATTTGAACATCAGAGTTGTATAACCAAAGCTAATATTTATAACAGTTAATATGGTGTTCGTTCTGGCGAGTGTGTGTAGGTATCTGTCAGCAAGGATGGAAAACCCACCCCGTGGTTCAATAAAAGTTGCAATGTGTGCGTTTTATCATGAAATCTCGCCCCCCTCCCCAATTGGCCGAGTTAGGTTATCTTCTTAGCCAATTCCCATTGATACCAAGTAGGCCCTATTAAGCGTATAACCTGAGAATGGAGCTGATGTATACCCTGTAAGCTGAGAGAATGTGACTGACGTTTCTCGTCTCACCATGTGGTCTGAGAACGAGATTGCCAAACTGCTCACTCCTACCGCGCGGGTAATTTCGTTAGTTCATTCAACTCACTATGACATCTTTAATAATAATTATTTAAGTGAAAAGGTACAGAATTATTTAGAAACAAGAATAGTTGCTTCAGATATAGAATAAAGAATATCTCCATTTGTGATAATATTAAGGGCTTTAAGAAGAGTTCGATAACTTACGATAATGATACAACTTTTCTGTGGCAATTTACTGCTTCATGCTTAAAGTAAGAATACTCCTATATTGCGCACGAAATAACTACTAGACTACTACTATTGTTCAACTATACTACTACCGGTAGGTCTACAGTGTATAGACTATTACTAAAGAGCCAATGCACAGTTTCGGCAATCAAGAAGCGATCAAACGGTGATGATGATCGTGCGGCTTCCGGAGAGGCCGAGTGCAGGTCTTTCTAGTTGACGCCAGTGGGCGACCTGCGCGTCGTAATGAGAATGAAGTGATGATGAAGATGTCACATACACCCAGTCCCCGAGCCACGGGAATTAATCCCAGGAGATTAAAATCCCTGATGGCTCTGCCGGGAATCGAACCCGGGGCACTTCGTCCAAAGCCTAGCGTGCTAACCATTGAGCCACGGAGCCGGACGATCACACGGTACAAGCCACAGATACAGTGAAGACCCTCCTAAAGAGTGGAGTCGCGCATGCGCCGCGTGACCGGCGGGCCACTGTGGGTAGCCGCCTGTCGAGCAAGGCACTGGCGCTAGCAGGAGCGGAGCGCCCAACTAGTTTAACACAATTACACTTTTTTACGTTTTTAATAATCATATATACTTACATGAATTTAACGGTAGTTGCTGGAAATGATGTCCTTCTTTTTCTAGACACACCTTGCACCGACGTAGGGGTATGCTCGCTGTAATTCATCCTGACTGATATTTCGTATCGGTGCAGTTATTTCGTTATCGCGAGCCTCCAGAGTACGCGGATTGTTTCTGTATACATTTTGTTTGAGATTCCCTCACAAGTAAAAATTTCACGGGGCTGAAACTTTTGAACAAATTTACTGCACACTTCTTCTTGAAAATATAAGTTTCCACTAGGAAAATTCGATATTTTGCTCTATACCTAACCATGTTCACGTGATACGAGGTAGGCTTCAGTACTTCACAGCTAATTATCACAACTATGGTATCTTGCTAGCTGCGTATGTAATAAATGCTATGACAGCTTCCAGGGCTTATCGGCGCGCTCTTGTAATCGGCACATGCTATAAATCTGACAGCGAGTCATTGCGACGTGCCCGTCGCACGGGCTTTGGAAAGCCCCGTTCTATACGGATGGTCCTCACTTTGCAACTGACAAGACACTCTGGGCTGTGAGATTGCAACGCAGCGTATCATGACATCAACTATGCGAACTTGGATTGGTCGAGAGGCAGAGAAGTGATGACTGACATGGAATCTCCGGCCAACTGCCAATCCCATTCCCCAAGCTTACAGAGTTTAGCCTTTAGCATGAGGCTGCATATCACCTGTAACGATGACCCTCTTCATTTTATAGCAGCCAACACACCTCCACTTACATAGGTTAACACTGTAGATGTGATGGCAGCGGCTAAGTCCACTGTGCCATCCATCCACCATGGAATACACTTGATTTAAATCTAATATACTGTAGCTGTGTGTGTTTGAGTCTTCAGTCTTTCGACTGGTTTGATGCAGTGGTCCTTGCTTCCCTGTCCTGAGCTAATCGTTTCATCTCTACATAGCTAGCGCACCTTAGGCAATCTGTTTAACATATTATAACCTTTGTCTACCCCTACTATTCTTATCCTCGACCCTTCCTTGTATAACTAAGTTTGCTATTCCTGGGTGTATTAGTATGTGTCCTACCAACCTATCTCTTCTCTTCATTATTAGTCGCCAGAAACATCTCTCCTCTCCCTATCTACCCTATCTACCCTCTGATATTCATCACTCTCCTGTAACACCACATTTCAAACGCTTCAATTCACCTGTTTACTGCTGCTCCAACAGTCCAAGTTTCACTTCCATATAGCGCTACGATCCAGACAAAGGCTTTCAAAAATGACTTCCTAATACCTTTAAATTTAAATCTATATTCGATGTCAACAGATTCCTTTTCTGTAGAAATGCCTTCCTTGCCTGTGCTAACCTACTATATCTATCCTCTTTGCTTCGTCCATCATTGGTTACTTTGCTTCCTAAGTAACAGAAGTTACCTACAGTACTTCCACTTGCTTCTCACCTGCCAATTTGACGAGGACACTTTCCAGAGAATGCAACGTAACAGGGGATAAGCCAGTTGAAAGCAAACTGTTCACGTGTTATTCTGTTACTTGTGCAGACTGGTAGGGGTTACTGTAGAAATATACAGAACCTTGTAGGGCGTAGAGTTTGATGACATGTCATCTTTTAAATGGCTCACCGCAAACATTGTTATCTTATACACAAATTTTGATCATAATTTGTAGTAATACTGGTTTATTACATCATTTCTGGTAATGTTTGTAGTTTTTTAATTTTTACGTAATTTTCTAATAGTTTGCATTATTATTTAGTAATTTTATGGAAATGTTTGGACTATTTTTGAGTGGTTTTCTCATATTTTTAAGGGTTTTGATGCATTTTAGCAAAGTGAGGATGAATACGGAGACATGAGCATCTTCACAACTCATCGTTGGTCTGAAGACAAAAGTAATTTTGTTCAGTCCTTACTTCTTGGAAACATCCACATTCCTGGAGGCACATCTGCACTTGCTACTAATCCGGGAGCGATGTTGAAAGCGAGGGTAGCAAGACAGACTACAGCAGGCCCAGTTATGCCAGTCTCAGTGCAACCACAAGCGTGATGAATGAATTTGTGTTGTCGGCTGCGATTGTTATTTTGAATGTATTTTAAATGCCGAAGTTAAAACAATCTAGGGCTGTTCATTTCAGGATATTTTTTCTACCAATGGTGAAATTATTTTCTATATAAACTCGATGAATAAATTGGTTGTAAAGTTACATCCAAACTTATTGGTATTTTTTTAAATGATTCGGGTAATTTCATTGGATGTTTGCAGTCATTTTATAGATCACTTTTAAACATTCTTAGGTCATCATAGTCAGCGCCCTGGTAGTTTGGTTAGTGAGATGGAATGATGACGATTATCATGGACAAGATCGTCATCAACACTACCGCAGAGCTGAGCAATGAGGGTGAGAATCGTGTCTCTGAAGACTCGCAGTCAGGCAGTGAATGAATGAGGTGAGTTGAAAATATGAAAAATGAAAATCCACAGTCTGCTTCCAGTCGACCAACCAGGTCAGTGAATGGAATTAATGAAAACCCCGTCTAGCGGCGATAATATGAACTGTGCCGGCTGCCGAAGCCTGTCGTACTCCCCTGGGGCAATGATTTAATGAATGGCAGATGAAATGAAATGACAGTGGAGAGTGTTGCTGGAATTAAATTGTGACAGGGAAAACCGGAGTGCCTGGAGAAAACCCTGTCTGCCTCCGCTTTGTCCAACACAAATCTCACATGGAGTGACTGGGTTTTGAACCACGTACCAAGCGGTGAGAGGCTGGCGTGCTGCCGTCTAAGCCACGGAGTCTCCGAGTTGAAAATATGTTTCTTCGAAACGTCAATAACAATTAATATAGACATATGCCTACGCAGCACTGCTAGTAGAAATACCGTTTTACAAAGTGGCATACACATTTTTGGGTACAATAAGCTTTTCTCCTGCTGGAGCACTGTGGTGTCTGAAAAGTGACTCTGTCGCATTAAGTACGGCGGGACTGAGTGCACCGCACCCACTACCCCAGCCTGTTCCTAATCCACGAGTTTGAGTTTGCGTACACGCGGGTACTCAGCAGTGATGCTTGGAGTATGGTTGGAGAGGGACTGGTGATGATAGCCAATACGTCACAGGGCTAAGGTCTTAAGTCCATGCGCTTCCTGACAGTCTTGATGTATCCACCGCGCAGTGACGGCATCCCGCACAGCAGAGCTGTATTGCATGTTGCAGGTCTACTCACGCAAGGCGGACAGTACTCCTCTGCACACTGGTGAGCAGCTCAGCTGGAAGAGCCTGCACTACCCCATGCTTCTGTGGCTCTACAGAACATGCACGCACAATACTGTTAGAGAATTTATTATAGTAGGTGTGGAAGAATTTTCTGTCAGTTTTATTGAGGATAATCAACAAAAATTAAACTGCCTCGGAATCAAACCATTTAATTCCTTGTTGGAGGAACCAATCTATTCGTGGTCAGACCCATAATCATAATCATACCTTCTGGCAGTATATTCATATTGTGTGAAGAATTTACCAATTCCGTCCGATTGATATCAGTCTCAGGCAATGACTTTCCTATAGTTTTCATCCCAATGAGTCTGGAAGTTATGGATGTGTGTAAGGGAAATTGCATCTGTCATTTAGATATCCGGACTTAAGTGCAACTTTGTACTTGAGATTAGAGTTGGATTGGAAGATATCGTGGTTTTGGAAAAGGTATCATTGTCACACTGCAATCGAAATATGAAATCACGGGTAACCTATTTGATATGGTCGAATGTTGAAGACATAATCCAACTGTTTTCTGATTCGTGTACACAACACACTGCGTTCTTGACAGTTTACGAGTGGATGCCTGAGGGACGCCACCAATCATAGTTACCAGTCTTAAAGTGATAATATTAGGTCTAACAATAATAATGTTGCTGGTTTTATGTCCATTTTGACTACTGAGGCTTTTAGAGACGCCGGGGTGCAGGAATTTTGCCAATAAATCTACTGACACGGTTCCCTCGCTTTTGCGCACCCTAAAATGTTAGCTTTGCCAGGTTTCGATCTTGCAACCTTGGGAACAGCAGGCGAGAACTTTACCACTGAGCCACGCAGCCAGTTACCATCCAGCTGGCTAGAAACTCTACTTATTCAGTAAACGTAGTCAGCCGTATCTGTGTAATGCAAGTGTATAAAGATACAGTAGTATCTAAAATACTGTTGAGTGTTGACGAATGACACTGTGTATATCCCTGAAGACCATAGAGACGGAAAGTTTTTTTTCTTAGTACCCGTGTGAGATGTCTCGTTGCCGAGAAAATAAGGACACAAGTCACCAGATTCATTTCCTGCAGGCTTTGTCCAACAGCCCAAATACCAAGCAAGAGTCAACTTGGTTAGCACACAGCTTTCGAGTGAGCCACCCAGTGCTAGTAGCGATGGGACCGGGCAACATCAAGCAGTTTACAAATATGACGATGCAATTTGTAAATGCTATTACAGTAGCCACCCAGTGAATTATGCGTTGCAATATTGAGTGTGGAGGAATAGTTAGGGGGAGAGTCTTTAGGAGTTAACTGTAGGAAGCGCAGGGAATGTACTGTTAGCTCACGTGCGAGCTCACCAGACGAAACCTGCACTTAGATGCTTCAGAATTGCAGGCTTGAATATGTAGTTCTGTAGAACAGTATCACAGCAAGTGATGTACGTAACTGGTGTCTGGGAGGAATGAGTCAGATTTAACGAATTGCTGTAAACAAACCAGTGAAACCTTACTCTCTGGTATAAGGCATACGTGTTCTTTTGATTGCGGTATTCTGCCTGTAAAGCAAACAAGCTGTGTTATGATAATGAAGGAAATCACCTGTAGTTTCACTATTTACTTGTGGGTTTCAATAAACACCATGGATGCAGGGACAATTGTGATGCTGATGATGGACACTACAGAGTCAAAATGCGCACCTACCGCATATGCCTGTTTTGTCTCTGTCAAGTACGCATCCGCTCCCAGGGCAGTGCGGACTCCACTGTCGCTGCTGGTCACACGTCTCTCGTGACGGTTAAGGTTACACACATTCATAATCAACGCGAAAAGTCGATTCGCCGAGTCGAGACAGTGCCCTTGGCTACCCGGACAAGGAAACACGCCCAGCTCACGTCATCGGCACTGCCAGACAGGGGTAGCCAAGAAGCTCCGAGATTGTTAGTCTTGCCGTAGCCCTAGAAAAGACAAGACATGCTGCACTGTGTACTGTTGCCTGTCATATGCGGTTAAGAACTCATTATTAAATTAATTAAATAAATACATAAACGAACAATAAATAAACCGTGCTGTAGCATGTAACCGATAAGTCAGCCCGCTTCGCATGTAGGCTATACACAGCACTGAAGTTGGCGTTTTCAAAAGGCACAGCTCTATGCACCCCATGCGGACATCCCTGCAATCACGTGTACGACTGTGTTTTCTTTCACTATCCCGACTCGGCGAACAGAATTTATTTTAGAAATTTCTTAACACTATTCCAACCACACAATTTCTTCGAAACTAGTACTTCGCAGACATGTCGCTTTCAAAGTCTGTCTTCTGTTCCTTCGCAGATGGCAGTCTAAATATTCGTAAAAAGTATTTCAGGTACATCCTGTATAATTATTTTCAGGACACTGATGATTGCTTGTACGTTTGTACCCACCAGCTAACAAAAGGCAGTCCTGCCACAAATCATCTGTGCATACATTAGTAGCTTGGTTGGTGGTCACTACTACATAAAAGTTCGTCAGGTTACGTGTTTCGAATGAAACTCTGTAAGCTAAGACTCAAATTACTTGGGACTGATGTTTCAGTGTGGGTGGAGTAGCCACTGTCACTCACTCATTGACTGTCAACTCATGTCCAGTGCCAGTGGGTGGAGGAGAGGTGACGGATGGCCTATAAATAGCTGGCACGCTGGCCGACTGTAAGATGTAGATTGTGATCACAGATCTGCCTTCTGCACGTAGACAAGAGGGACCAGACGAGGGCCGAGGCTGAATTCATCAACATTCAGATGAGAACCTTTGCTAGGGTTACCAGGTCACTGAGCGAAACAACTGAGTACGCATTTTATGGTGGCAGGCGCGGATTCAAGGGGGGGGGGGGGGGGGGGGGGGGGGTCATGACCCCCCTCCCCCAACGGAGACCAAATCTTTTTGCAAACTCAAAAAACGAAAACACAATAACCAGACAAATAAAACTTAACGAATTTTAACTGAAAAACAGTATTTTTTTTCATTTTATTCAATACTGAAAATATCTTTATTGCAATTATTATGTTCTGTTACAACTGTATATATTTACAACTTCATACCTGTTATATAAAAACGATTATTTATATAACAAAATCAACTCGTCTATTTTGTTCAGCAAACCTTTTGATTACTGATTCGATGTCTATAGTGATGTCACGATGAATGTGCAGCAATGCAGGTATTTGGGGTTCTTTTCGCACCAAAATATTTTGCCGACGTCCAAACCGCAAGCTTGGTTGGCAATTTGAGCTGTGACTTTCTCCCTTTGTCGGTACCAACTCGACTTGCCGAAACTGTAACGTACTTTGATACTTTTCTCGACTCTCGATGTAAAAGTCGCATAACACGCCGTTGCAATTTGTACGAATATTTTTGGTGCGCTAAACGCATCAAATTTCCATCCATGTAGCTTGCAAAAAAATTGGTCTGGTTTTGTACGTTTGGTTATTTTGTGATTGCGTTGTTAGTGATACAATTTTTCTTAACAATTTCGATTCTGTGACCCCCCCCCCCCAAGCCAAACTCTAGATCCGCGCCTGTATGATGGAGGAGAGGTTTAAAGAAAAAAAAAATGAAAATCCACAGCCTGCTTCCAGTCTCCGACCGGGTCAGGAATGGAATGAATGAAGCCCCTATCTAGCGGCGAGGATATGAACTGTGCCGGCTGCCGAGGCCTAACGCACTCCTCTGGGGCAATGATTAAATGAATGACAGATGAAATGAAATGATAGTGGAGAGTGTTGCTGGAATGAAATTTTGACAGGGAAAACCGGAGTACCCGGAGAAAAACCTGTCTGCCTCCGTTTTGTCCAGCAC
This sequence comes from Meconema thalassinum, assembly GCA_946902985.2. Classification (NCBI taxonomy): domain Eukaryota; kingdom Metazoa; phylum Arthropoda; class Insecta; order Orthoptera; family Tettigoniidae; genus Meconema; species Meconema thalassinum. The sequence continues at coordinate 129,929,020 of OX336389.2, forward strand.
AGATCTCACATGGAGTGACCGGGATTTGAACCACGGACCCAGCGGTGAGAGGCCGGCGTGCTGCCGCCTAAGCCACGGAGGCTTTGAAGAGGTTTAAAGATGTTTCTCAAATGATTAATTTAGTTACTCTTTACAGCACTATAGCACTGACACTATAACACGCAACACAAAGATTGTTAATGACTCAATTAGGGGCTTCCCAAATTGTGGTAATGGAGCCCCATGTACTTGAGTGAGTGTGGATTATGTTTGACAACCTGTGTCATTGTGATGGCTGTGCAAGTGTGTGCAATTGTAATTTCGGTATTTCGGTAGGAGATGGCTGTGTGCTTAATTTAGGTCCCACTCCCATTCGCCTGGAGTAGAAGTGGGGAAACTACGGAAACCACGTATAGGATGACCAACCGAGGTAGGAATCGAACCTACTTCTTCTCAGCTCTATCACTTTACATGTTTCATTCGGTCAACAAGTGTTTGCCCAATATGATGGAGTGGGGTTATACTATAATTATAACAAGTACAACAGAGAATGGACTAACCCTTTTAAATAACGAGATTCACTGCGATTCGTAATACTAACATTACCGAGACAAGTTTTGCGAAAATATAACGAGACTACAACTTTAAATGTTTGTATTCATTTTAAACTTCGACCCAAGTGATCAGGATCTGATGATGACTGCGTGACGGTCAAAACGCGTAATTTTTAATTTATCAGTGAATAATATTAATATGCGTACATTGTTTTCAGGACTCGTGTTATACAGTCTAACCCTGCCCAATCATATTAGGCTAAAAGCATATTGACGGACTGAAAAGTGTAAGTTGATAGTTTGTGCAGGAAACACTGAAAATCAAGTAGTTCCATGAAGAACTAAATAGCCTATTTTCATATATCCGACTTATGTTAATTGCCTTACAAATTTTCAGTTTGATTGCTGTAATAGATTCGTAGAAATTGAGAACCGTCTAAATATTTCGGATGGTCACCATGTTGAAATTTTATATATATATAGGCCTTAGAGTTATGTACTATTACATGGAGATTATTATGTAGGTGTTTTATTCAAACTTTAAGAGAATGATTAGGACACAAGAAATAAAAATGAGTTTATAAAATTTCGCTCAGCCGCCATCTTGTGGTTATGAAAATAATTTAAATGAATATGATGCCACTAGATTACAAGTTGTATGAGCATATAACGTACCAAGTTTCAGGGTGATATAGGCTACAGTACTTAACAGTAAGTCTTAATTATCACAACTAAGGTATTTTGCCAGCTGCGGATATAATAAATGCTATGACAGCATCCAGGGCTTATCGGCGTGCTCTTTTAATCGGCACATGCTATAAATGTGACGGTGAGTCATTGCGACCTGTCGGCGGTACGGCATTTGGAAAGCTCCGCTCTTTAGTGACGGTCTTCACTGTACTTACTGACCGTAGTCTTGAATTTCTTGGAAATTATAATCCAGTCACTGAATTCATATTTGAAATAGAATTATCTATCGCGTAAAACAGAACCAACAATGTATATATGTGGATAGGCCTGTTCCCTAGTTATTGAAGTTACCTTTTAGTTTTCTATGTAATCATTTAAAACCCTGTGTTTATATTTGACATTAGATATAATTTAGATTTAGTTTTTATATTATATTTAGATTAAACTTTTTAATACTATGCATTTTGATCTGAGTGAACTTCCTAGTTTTAAGAATTACATTTAGATATTAATAATGTAGAAATTCCTGGAAATACAATTTACTGTGTCGGTGCACAGTTATTGGGGCGCACCCTGAGCCCTGTTGTGTAGCGTCAACAAATAAGTAAGTAAATAAATAAATAAATAAATAAATAAACCGCATTCAATAGCGATTGCAATAATTACTATGGAAGCGCAGATATTCACAATTTTTAATTTCCCAATTTCCTTAGAAGGCCATCGAATTCGAATAAATTTGTGAATGACTATGATAATAAATTATTACAACGACCATGGTGAATCGAAACGATACAACTAGGTCCAGCACGGTAACCAGATATTGCCAAATCAACGGAAGTAAAAAAAAAGAATAATTCACCAAACCAAAATTAGAACAAAACGCAAGACTGCCACAAGTCAAAAAAGACACATCTTCATGAGAAACATTTAAAGATTTTGAGCTAATAGGAAAAATATAAATATTTACACAATTAAAGTGAAAGTAACGTATTACTAACTTCTAACATTGTCTAGAACTATACAATAACATACAAAGTTCTTTCATGGACTATAATTATGTGTTTTAATAAAAATAATAATAATCTTGAGTTTTGGCAGTTTTCTCTTCAGTGCCGTAGAATTGCTATTTATTGAATGTGAGTTGTGGCAGTTTTACAGGACACGGACTTGATCATAGACTCTATAAGTACTGTACCACATACTTCAAAATTCATGTTTTATGACTTGTGGCAGTCTTGTTCCGGCGGTACGAAAATACGTACGATTCACTTTCGTGAACAATAACACACAAAATTACGAATGTCTTCAAGAAATATGGACTCAATACAGCTTTTAGAACAAAGAAATCACTCGGTAAGCACCTAAATACTAGCAACTTAACAAAGAAAAACCCGCATTCAAAATCAGGTGTATATTTGCTCGCGTACCAAGATGAAGGATATAAGGTTAACTATGTCAAACAAAGTGGAAGACATTGGAACACGTTACAAAGGACACAGGTCCACGTTCTAAAGTAGCCAAATTCCTCTGAAGAATTTTTGCCGCGAAATTGCATTTTGTCCTCTAAAACCAATTATCAGCGGATATCTAGAGACCAATACAGAATTTGAAACTCTTAACTCCTACGAAAGTTTTCTCCATTTGCAACTCCGTTCATTCCTGCTGATTGGGAGTAGAATTGAGACAATTTGTATTCTTCCGCCGACATTGACCGAGATGTTTGTATGTTTCTTGTTGGCTGGCACGTGATTATACTGTTTATTTTCCGTGTCAAGTGAGCACGTATACTCTTCATATAGCTTGATTACAGGTGAGAACATTAATTGCAGTGGGTTTGATGTAGAGCCGAGGAATGGAATGTACTGATTGGCCGAGATCAAAGCAGTGATACGGGCTCAGGGCCTCATAGCAGGCGCGCAAGGTGTTATCTGTCTTAACAATGAGGATCATGCATATAAACGTGTTTCAAACTGTAGGCCTATAAGTGTGATATATGGAAATTTGACACAAATTATGTAATGAAGCGAAATATTACCTTGAATAAAGAAACAAATGTCTTCCTTAAGATTTTACACCGTGGCGTAGCCTTCCACGTTAAATTGCTCACTTCAACCACACTTACTACCTTTACATGGCGAACTCAATTCGATTTGAATACGATCCTGTTTTCAGTAATGTCCGTTTACATGAGCAGTTTCAGTTCGTATTGAAATCGATTTTAATACGGTATTTAATTTATGGTGGCCAACCAGCAGTTATGTTGGCTAACTCATATTAAACAGCAAAACATAAAGGACCCGTAATTATCATCCGACGTTTTTTTTGACGGGTTGATTGTAAACATGAAAAAAAGATGCGCGGATGATTTTGATGTTTTTTGTTCTTAACAAGTTTATGTTGTTTAATAATGATAAAATGTTATTGGTTTTACGTCCCATTTAACTACTGAAGCTTGAAGCTTTTAGAGACGCCGGGCTGCCGAAATGTTGCCCCGATTGAGATCTGCAACGTGCCACAATTTACGTACGGATAGGCTACACCAGACATTAAAGGTAAAACAGACAAAAATAGAGGCAGTAACGAAGAATATGGGCAGAAAGTAAAACAAGTGATTTGAGAGTCGGAGGACAGACGAAAGTAGGCCTAAATTAGTTTAAAAATGTAACTCAAGAGCGCGCAGAATCTCTTTTAATACGATACGCTTTTCATGTTCCTGAACACCAGTTTGGATACGATCCGATCCCACAATTTTACCTATCGACCATGAAATTCAATACGATCTGAGTCCCGTTTACATGATGGTATTCGTTGATGAGGATACTTGTTGTTTTAAGGGGCCTAACATCCAGGTTATCGGCCCCAATGATGGTATTCAATACGCTCAGGGTACTCAAATCGATTTGAGTTCACCATGTAAACGCACTAAATGGGGGGATGCTGCAAGTCTGGTGATCAGAGGTTCGAATCCCGGCACTGACATTGTATATACTAAGTGCGGTTTTATCCCGGGTTTTCCCACTGAGGATTGGGATGTAGGTGGTCGTAGCCTTAAGTAACCAACCATCCCGACATTTGATTCGAGTAAAACTGGGAAACCTTGGGAAACCTCTTCCAGGATTGCTGAGGTTGGGAATGAAATCGGCCTGTTCTCAGTTTTGCCTTACAAGGGTGAGTGTACCCTGTTTCAGCCCTCAGACCAGAATTACATTTCTTGACAGAGCCTTAAATCGAACCCGGATCCTCTAGGCGACAGCTAGGAATGCTAGCCGTTATACCAATAGCTGTTCGATATGGAATATAGGACTTGGAGTTTAGGAATGGCCAAAAAGGCAGACAGGAATGAGGAAAAGGTAAGGTCCGTACGAAAGTTACTGGAGAAAGATAAAATGTAATCCATAGAGTTATTTACCAGCAGGTAAAGATTACTATGGAGGTTCAGTATGAAAGACTTCGATGGTGGTTTCGGTGGCGTAGTCGGTAGCATGCTGAGCTTCTATGCCCAAGATCGCGGGTTCAAACCCGGCCGAAGCCGTCGGATTTTTAAGAGCGTTAAAATCCCTCAGTATGCCTTCCTTCGGAGGGGAAGTAAAGCCGGCGGTCCCATCTCATAGATTTATGGCATGTTAATGAACCTTCCACTAATTGCACCTGTGTGAAGCTAAATTGGATAGGTTAAGAATGTAAACAACGCTCTTAGGTTTCTACGTTCGTTGCCAAGAGCCGACTGCGGTGGCGTCTAGTAGCTATGTTCTGAACTTGGCTCAGTAGTCGTTGACGGTGGCGCTTGGCGGCAAAAGTAGGAACTATTTGAAAAATTCTAAGTTGCAGTACTTAAATTAAAAAAACAGATAACACACACTATTACAGTCATCACAATTAACATCGGTTATCAGACAGATTCTACACACACCCAAAGTACACGGGGCTACATGACCGTGTTGTCGCAGCCCCTAAACTTAAGAACCAACCAACCAAAGACTTCGATCATTTGAAAAGAATACGGGTAGCAAATTACAGTATATTATTTTATATTTGCTCTGTTGTCTTTTTTTTTTAGATAATTGAACAACGTTAGATGCCGATATATTTCAAAGGTTTACTGTGCCACGTGTCAATGCGTTTGCATGATTAGATTACCAGAAAAGTCAAATTATATATTTGAAATTTGTGACGCAGCCATGTTGCGTCTGTTCTGATGTGATTCTTTAAAGTCACATATGTGTACAAGCTGAATAGTCCTCTATCACCAGAGAATATTTAATTTTGATTGCCTTAATAGTTCCGGAGATGTTGAATTCTAATAAAATATTTCTCGCTGTCGCTATGCAGAATTTAGGACACTTAGCGAAATTTTAAAGGTGCGGTCAGGGTTGTCTGACCAAATTTCCTTGAAATCCATCCTGCTTATAAGTGGGGACCCACACACACTTAGACACACATATGGACCAACGAACAAATTTGATCTTATAAGACAACGTCTTAGGCTATATGATGAATTGCCTATAAGCTAAAATGAAAAATGTAGAATCTAAACTAATGTCAGCCAGCATCCCTTGCCAATACAAGTCAATTGGATAATTGTGAAAAGATAACAATCTATTACAAGACATCTGAACCACATTCTTCTGAACATTTGACTAAAAAATTATGTGAATAAAATATATTCCACAATGATGTGATGTCCCGAATTGAAGTGAATGAACTAATAATAATAATAATAATAATAATAATAATAATAATAATAATAGTCATAACAGGTGTGTTGATATAGCAATCGCCCTTATCGGCTTGGTCCACCTTATTACGTGGTGGCTGTCACTGCGGAAGCCCGGGTTTGAATCCCGTGTCTGCCAAGAAATTTAATTCTGATCTGAGGACTGGAACGGGGTACAACACTGAGCCTCGTGACGCACAACTGAGAATAGGCTTTTTCGATTCCTACCTCGTCCATTCTGGAAGAGGTTGTCCGTTGTTTCCCACTTCTACTCCAGGCAAATGCCGGGATGGTCCTAACTTAAGGCCACGGTTCCTTCCTACATAAATCCTTCCTCAGTTACAATAATACACACACTAGTACAGACATCACAGAGACACAGGTTATCAGACAAATTCTACACACACATGGGGTGACATGATCACGATGTCGCAAAGCCCCAACAACAAACAACTCGTATCGGCATGTAACTTGTGGATCCACCAACGCGTATTACGTAACTCCACATTCAGGTGTGTACGCTGTTCATCTCAGCTACGCCTATGTGTAATGGAGTGCTGGAGTTATTAATTGTGGTCTTTCCAATAACGGACAAGTATAATAGCGGTTAAAGTGCTGCCCAACCTCTCATAGGTAATTTGCTGTTCATCGTCTGGTAGCTATTATGGAGACATTTCCAGTTAAAATTTGGATGATGGTTGCTTGTAATAAAACATGCCTTGAACTAAATTTGTCACTGTATTCTTGTCACGTAAAAACATATAGGTTTTAAAATGAAAATACCTGCACGTATAGTTACATCATTAACTACTGTGCTTTAACTGAAAAGAAAATATAAAACTTGTATCTAATATAGTGGCCTATGTGGCTCAATTCAATATACTGCAAGTTCGGAGCTAAATGGGATTCTGATGTTGACATTGGAATAGATTACATCAACAGAACGTGGCATTGGGAAAACTGAAACTAGAGGTGGTAATTCATGTTTCACCATGACGGGGAATATTATAGGAGCCTCCCCGAAGATGGGTAGAATGATTATACGGCCTTCAAACTCTCTTATTGGGCGACTTCAGTGGCGTAGTTGGTAGCGTTCTGAGCTTCTATGCCCAGGGTTGCGAGTTCAAACCTGGCCGAAGTCGATGGATTTTTAAGAGCGTTAAAAATCCTTCAGTATGCCTTCCTTCGAAGGGGAAGCCGGCGGTCCCATGTCATAGATTTATGGCATGATAATGAACCTTCCGCTAATTAAACTTGTGTGAAGCTAAATTATAGGTCCAACGTTCGTCGCCAGGAGCCGACTGCGGTGGAATCTAGTAACCAAGTTCAGAACTAGTTTGTCGTTGTCGGTGGCGTTTGGTAGCCATAGTTGGATTTTTTTAAAAAATTATTTAGTCGATTTACCCTCTAGGTTGGTGGCTCCCACGGACTCAGCGAGGGAACTCACCACTACCGCCGCTACGGGCAGTGTCCTGGAGCTTGGAACATCTGATCGGGGTGGATACAACTGGGGAAGTGTGATCAGCACTTCGCCCAGGCGGCCTCACCTGTAAAGCGAACAGGGGCCTCATGTAGGATGGGAAGGGAGGGGATGATTGGGATGGATAGGCCAGGAAGAGGGAAGGAGGCGGCCGTGGCCTTACAGTAGGTACCACCCTGGCATTTGCCCGAGGACGAAGTGGGAAACCACGGAAAACCACTTCGAGGATGGGTGAGGTGGGAATTTAACACCGGTTGCTCATTTGGACCACCCGAGGCTGAGTAGACCCCGTTCCAGTCCTCATACCACTATTCAAATTTCGTGGCAGAGCCAGGAATCGAACCCAGGACCTCCAGGGCGGCAGCTAACCATGCTGACCGCTACGCTATGGAGGCAACCAGCAAAACTTGGAACTACTTGACAATCGAATGTCTGCAGTCCTTACTTGAATTAAAAATAGATAACACACACTAATAAAGCCATCAAAATTAACACCGGTTATCTGACAGATTCTACACACACCCAAAGTACATGGGGCTACATGACCACGTAGTCGCAGCCCCTAAACTGAAGAACCAACCAACCAAACTCTCTTATTCTTAATGTTGTTGTTGTTGTTGTTGCGTCAAACAAGGGCTTGAGCGTCTTGATCATGAACCCCGTCGATTTTGTATGTATGTCAAAACAGTCTGATAGATAGTGTAATTTCAATAACTGTAGAAGCGTGTGCATTCTTAATATCACAGGGGTTTTTGTTATTTTTCTTGGTTGCGGTGATGGTGGTGGTGGTGATGATTAATTTAGAGACATTGCTCCTTCATGGTTATGTAGCCCCGTGTACAGAATCCGTCACATACAATAGCTATGCACTTGCCATTGAGAGCTCAGCGGTAGGAGAGGGGTATGGAACGGGGCGGTGAACATACCGAATAATTTCATACTAAGAACATTGACGCACGTGAGAGTAGGTTCTCACAATTAGACACAGACACGCTCAGCGTGGCAAATGTTTTACGCTGCAGTAGTATACCGGGGGAGTGGTATGGGGAAGTGCAGAACTAACTGCCGGTTACTCTGCATGGGTGTGTGTTGAACCTGGTTGATAACCTGTGTCATTGTGATTGCTGTAGTGCAGGGTCATCCAGACAGCTCTCCCCGAGCTCTAGCGCTCCGGCCGCGCTCTAAGCCAGTGCTCCGAGCGCTTTGGTGGAAGGTAGTTTCAGAAGTGGTGGGAGGAGCTTGACTGGCTGAACACGCTGAAGTGTGCAGCCGATCCCTCAGTGGCTAGTCTAGTCCAATGCGCTTTGTTGACAGCGTGTAAGTAAATCAGTTTCACAGTGGTCATGACAGAACAGCATACAAAAAAAAAAAAGGAGTGGTGAAGCAGCAGTCCTTAAAGCAGAATGGGAAATTTCATTTTTCTGTACAGCTTATGAAGGGCATGACAGAGATGTAATGTGTTAAAAAAGTACACAGTTTAATGTTGAATTTTCCTCTCTGGGGCCCGTATATTAATAGTTGTTGTAATAAAATTTACTGCTCCTAAAATGTTCACATTTCAGTTTGGAATAAATCACAATATTCTTTACTTAACACTTGTGTTCATTTCCTGCACATTCTATACATCGGAGTACCATTCGATTTGTGTATGCGGTATATTTGTTATGGCAAAACGGTCCTATAAATATGTCAACAATCCCACAAGAGCAGTCGGCCGCACGACTGTGCGTACGTATCTGGTCAGCGTGGTCCGAACATCGTCCGTCTTCTCGCTGCCACAGCATAGTAGTGGTAGGGGAAGGAGCGCTAGTCTGACTGCCCAGTGCTCCCAGAGCGCGGCCGCGCTCCCGGAGCACAATGACTGGATGACCCTGCTGTAGTGTATATTTTAAAATAATTCAGGCTTGGACATCGCAGCAGGACAGGAGGAAGTAAGGTACCATACCGGTATTTGGCTAAAGTAGAAGTGGGAATCTATGGGCAACCACTTCTAGCATGATCGAGCTGGGAATGGGAAATTTCTCTTCTCAGTTTTGTCTCACGAAGCTCAGTGTACCCCCTTCTAACCCTCAGACCAGAATTACATTTTTCGCACAGCCGCAAATTCAACATGGACTTCAGGGGTTGTTGTTGTTTGAGTCTTCAGTCTTTTGACTGGTTTGATGCAGCTCTCCATGCCTTCCTGTCCTGAGCTAATCGTTTCATCTCTACATAGCTACCACACCCTACATCCGAGGCAATCTGTTTAACATATTGTAACCTTGGTCTACCCCTACAGTTCGTGTCCTCGACCCTTCCTTCCATAATTAAGCTTGCTATTCCTGGGTGTCTTAGTAAGTGTCCTACCAACCTATCTCTTCTCTTCATTAGCAGTCGCCAGAAACATCTCTCCTCTCCCACTCGTCTTAATACCTCTTGGTTTGTAACCCTATCTACCCATCTCCTGTTACACTACATTTCAAACGCTTCAATTCTCCTCTTTTCTGCTGCACCAATAGTCCATTTTCACTTCCGTAGAGCGCCACGCTCCAGACAAAGGCTATCAAAAATGACTTCCTAATACCTAAATCTATATTCGATGTTAACAGAATCTTTTTCGGTAGAAATGCTTTCCATGTCTGAGCCAACCTTCATTTTATGTCCTCTTTGCTTCGTCCATCACTGGTTATTTTGATTTCTAAGTAACAGAAGTCTGCTACTTCCTTCTGCTTTTTCACCTGCCAATTTGATGTCCATAGAGGTTTCTGATTTATTTCGGTTGCATTCCAATATTTTTGTTTTATATTTATTAATTTTCATCATGATTTTTTTTCCTCAAGACAGAGTCCATACCATTCAGGGGTAACAGCCAAGAATGCTTGCCACTACACCAAGAGGTGGTCTTGCAGAGGGTTCCATGCGATTCAAATTTATTACAATAACCAGATGATTAGGTGGAAGTTAGGTAAGCTAGCTTATGCTGATGACCTGGTTGTAATGACGGAGTCCAAAGTTAGAACTTGAACTGAAATGTCGGGAGTATGGAACGAGGATCAGCATTTCCAAGATGAACAATCACAAGGAAATAGAATGTCTAGTTGGAGGAACTACATCGGATCAGGTGGAACATTTCATGTACTTGGGCAGTGAATTCTCTCAGGATGGAAGTATGGGGAAGGAAAGAGAGTCAAGGTGTTGAAAAGTCAATGAAGTGAGTTGTCAGTTGCGATCTGTAGTATTCTGCAATAAAGAATTTAGTGTAGTGACGAAACTCTCCCTACATCGCTCAGTATTTAGACCAACCTTGCTGTATGGAAGTGAGAGCTGGGTAGATTCAGGATATCTGATACATAAGCTAGAGGTAATCGATATGAGGGTAGCTCGATCGATTGCTGGGAGAAATAGATGAGAGCAATGGCAATAAGGTACTCGTTATGAAGAGTTAAAGTCTAAGTTAGAAATTAACACGCTAGATGTAGCTGTTCGTATGATCCGACTCAGTTGGTGGGGTCATGTGAAGAGAATGGGGGAGACGTGATTACCTAAGAGTTCGGCTGTAGAAGGTAAGAGAAGCAGAGGTAGACCTAGAAGGCGATGGTGAGATTCAGTGTGGAACGATTTCAAAGTGAGAGGTGTAGAGGCAGAGCAGGCTGCAGTGCTAACTACTTATAGGGGATCATGTAGGTGACTTGTCCGCAAACAAAGGCTTAATGAATAGACTGGACACTAAAAGGCAAAACAATCTCAAATGAAAATGTATGTACGTAACCAGATGATAGCTGTTTAGGAATGGTAAGCAAATTGTGGTTCAGAAATGCACCTACTATAAAGTAGAAACGCAAACATGAGAGTCCTAAAAGAAAGTTTCACATGGTTAATATTTTCGTTCGAGAATAAATGAATCTGCAGTAGTATTATACAGCTGCTCACTGTCATTGCGTACTTGTACTATAGACTACTATGCCTTTGCTGAGCAACATGCTAGTACTTGCTTTAGAGGTTGAAAATGTAATGCATCTCCGAAAACTAATCAAAGTCTTGAAATTATAATGAAGTGAGAATACAAAAAGTGTCAGCCACTTGTGCTAGGCAAATTACTACATTCTGATCTCGTGTTTAGGATTCCAACCGTAGCTCTGGTCAGGATTGGTTATTGGCCAATTGACAGGGATGGTGCTGATTCAGACGAGGGGAAGGGTCAATTAGAAACCATCTAGCAAGACGTGCCATGTTTTCAAGCCTAGAATCAATCTGCATTTCTATAAAAACATCGTAGATCACGAAATTCCCAAACTGTCATATTTAATTACGTACTTGTACTCAGTTCTAGCCATCATTGGTTTAATAGTAAACTTTAGAGAATGTGTGATCTAATTCACATTTCGTAATTTCCAGCACAACAAAGAACAAGACAGGAACCTCCCCGAAAATGGCTAGCAGCATGGTCTTCGAGATTTTCTGTTGCTGATGTTGGCATTGCTTCATTGAGGAACTGGGGCATAGACAGCAAATACTCACTGAATCAATGCTGCTGAGTACACGTAGACGTAAGATACACATCCAATTTCGACTAGAAGCAACTGTTTCTATTTACTGGATTAATTACACTGTTCACGCTTTGTGTTCTGTGGGCGGCCAGCAATAAGGGGCAGCTCCGTCCAGCTGGAAATATCGGCTGGTACCTGCTTTGAGCTCTCTTACATGCACGGCTGAAGAGCTTAATATGTGGCCTCATAGCAGAGGCACCAAATGTTCAAGTTACATTCATACAAACTAGGGGCAATATAATCATTAGTTCGGTGCTTTAATTTTGACTGGATTTAAAATATTTACATATTTTAAAGACATTTAGTAAACTATTATTATCTAGCTCAAAAAGTAAGAAATTTGATTTGTGGATTTGAAATAATACAGGAGTCCAGTGCTTGCGAGGAATGAATCACATGCCGGATTTGATAATTATAGAAATCCACTGCTGCTAGGTTGGAACCATTAATCCAAGGATTCAGTGCCATGCCACTTCATATGCATGCCTATGGTGGTAGGCTCATCGGTAGCTGGTTAAATTCTAATCTGTAGATAGGTAGGTCTTCCCCTCTGTTCTCGAGGTGGTAGCTACAAGATTCGTGTAGAAACTTACTTTATGGCACCAACACAAATATTACTCGTAACTCATATGGCTAATTTGCCAGAGTTGCAAGAAACAGTGAAGTGTTAATAGATATATGGCACCATTGTGAATAGCCGTCATGGAAACGGCAACGCACCATGCTTATTTGATGAGCGAGGTGAACATCGACTACGTTAGTTTGGCAGAGTTGACCGACATGTTACAGTGGAGCAGTTTGTTGTCATAATTATCTATATGTACCATAGCCAACTACATATGGATTACGATGAAGATGCATCTGCGTAAAAGGCTTTAATTGGCGTGGGACGTGGCTTTTCAGGCAAGATATATTGGTAAGTGAACCCCCTGCAACCATTGAAGTATGAACACAAGCTGGTGACGAAATGTTAAGGTACTTTGTGCCAATTTCTGGGACACTCACAGAAATGGAGAGCAGACTGCTATAAATGTCCGGCATTGATTGGAATTGCAAGCCCAAATTTCAAAGTACCTGCATTGTTCCCTGGACTTGGCCTTAATTAAACAACTATAGGACCAGCTCTTATCTGCTTGTTCGCTCATTGGGGTGATCACAAACATTCTCCACAACTGTGGGTTGCACGCTATCAGCGCTGCTCCAGATGATTTTGACTAACTACCAGCGTGTTTTCTTGTGTCACTCGCAGCCGTTTGTGATATACAGGGCATATATTCCCCATATTATCTGGTGTCATAATAATGGAACTCGACAGCATAGCACCATGAGCACAACATTAGACAATCCTCTTAATTTAGGGATATTGAGAGCAACATAGAGAACGGGTGATAGTAGTTTAATTTTGTGTGAAATCCATGATATGCCTATTAATGCAGATATAATTGCCTACTAATTCATCGTAAATAAATATATAAATATATAAATAACAAATAAACACATCACGCAATTTAGAGATAACGAGTAATCATAGTCGAAGAGGATTGGAGCGTTGCTCTAGAAAAAGTATGTGATGGAACAATGGTAGGTCAATGATGGAGGATTTGGTGTTTTATAAGGTGGAATTGGTTTTCTTTGGTTCGCCAAAGCTACTGTATTTACAGGTCGTCATGACTAGAATTGCGTATATTGCGTGAATGTATCATCAAAAGATACCATATATCGCCAGATTAAGAAACTTGGAAAATCAAAGGGAAGCTATAGATCTGTACCTCATTAATTGACCCCTGAACAGGCTCAACGTGGAGTGGATATCTGTTGTCAGCTTATCGGTAACCGCATGGATGAGAGATTTATCAGAAGAATTGTCACATGTGATGAAAAATATGTCTATTGCCGCAACGCTGACGCCTCAAAACAGTGGCTCAGTCCCCGTCAACCTGCCAAAGTTATCGTTAAAAAGGATCGGTTCGACCCCCAAAGTGATGTTGTGTGACCGGTGGAATTTTGAAGGAGTGATTCACTGGGAGTTTGTTCCATTCGGGCGTGCAGACAATGCGGATCTTTATTCTCAACAACTGGAACGAGTTCATGATACTTTGAGACGGAGATACACAGCATTAGTTAACCGAAATAGAGTTATCTTGCAGCAGGACAATGCAAGACCTCATACTGCACCAACAACCATGGCAAAAATTCAGGAATTGGGACGAGTCAAACTGCTACCACATCCAGCATACAGTTATGATCTTGCACCTTCAGATTACCATCTTTTTCTATCCATGGCCCATTTCTTACGTAGAAGATATTTCGAAAACATTGAAGCTGTGGAATTGGGTCTCGCCGAAGTCTTCGCATCAAAACCCAGAGACTGGTACCGTCGTGGGATAAGAAACCTCGCTGAAAGATGACTGAAGAACATAGAATCTGTTGGTCTCTACTTTGAAGAATAGTTTAATTTCTTGTCAGAAAACTTTCCAAATAAAAAAAATATATTTTAAGGAACGACTTTACTTATGAGACATCCCCTGTATTTCCTTGCTCATTTCTAGAAAACTATAGTAGGCAAACATAATGAAATAAAATAAAACTAAACTTTCAGCCATGAACGACTTGCTATTTCAAGTAATAGATGATAATAATTAATCAATAAGTAAATAAATCTTCCATTGTTTCATTCAATCAATAAACGAATCAGACAATCAATCGTTGAATCAAGCTATCAGTCCTTAGAAGATATTACATTTGTCACTACATTCATGAACTGAATGCTGTAGTGGGGTCCTTCACAGGTAGAAACAGAAACGAAGGCGCCATCATTGGTGTTGCACAGCCATTCTTTTAACGACAGCGCTGCTAAGATGATGAGCTCATTAGGATGGGAAGCTGAGGAAGTTAATGAGAATATATGGGGTTTATAAGACGTTCTCAGGCCAGCGAGCTTACACAGAATTATGGCTGGCAGAGGCGGAACACATAGGCAGAAACGATCATAAATTCTGGGTTATAGGTATGGAACAACACAGAGACGCTGCAAAGCAGTCGCTCATTAACTGGGCATAGTCATGGGACAAAGTCTGTCACCTGTGATGAGGCTAACAGCGTTTTGTGTTGGTCACTTGATAAGCACGTACACTGATGGATTTATTCTTTGAGGCGACGGACATACAAGGATCTCCTGCCTTATATACATACTTCAAGTACGTACTATGACCATACTGGACTAAGGCAGCACGAAGCAGAACTAACTGGCAAAAGCTGCATCAAATAAAAAGTGTAAAGTGATGGCTGGTTGGTTCCTCAGTTTAGGGGCTGCGACAACATGGTCATGTAGCCCCGTGTACTTTGGGTGTGTGTAGAATCTGTGTGATAACCGGTGTTAATTGTGATGGCTAGGGCTCGGATTTTTAGGTAAATAAATATTTTTTTATGTAAATACATATTTCAAGCATTTTTCTATAAATAAATAAATTCCTGCTTTTCACTTATTAGCAAATAAAAAGACATAATATTTACATTTTTTGAAATCAGTATGCTAGATATTTCAGTTTATTGCACGTTTGTTCTGTGTTACTTCAACATGTGAGCTATCTAATCTTCATGCAGAACGTATGTCAGCTTGCAACTGTGTTATTCTTAACTTTTCGCCCCGTCCCACTCACTGTGGAAGCCGGGGATTTCCTTGTCCATAGCCATATTGCACCACGTGCTAGCCCTCCCCCTTCCCCAGCTACCAATAACCAGTGTCACTCAGATGCAGTTAATTTCTGGCACTGAAGTGTAAGGCAGTTCTACGAGACCTAAAGTAAAAACAACTACATGTTATAATCTGTTGCAGAATTTAAAGATAATTTTACTTCTGATGGGGGCGTTCTGTTCTGCCAACCATGTGGGAAAGCTATCAAGGCTGAACAGCGACGTCAAGTTACACAACACCTCAAGGGCAATAAACATATTACCGCATTTTCACGCCTTCAGAAGAAGTGTTTCGCGATAATCGTCGGTCTTTTGTGATGGACAACCTGAAGATGTATCTCGTTGTGTATTGTAATGCCTCAGCAGTCATTGAGACATAGCATAAATTGGATTCGTGAGTACTGCATATTGCTTATATTCACATTAATAAACTAAATTATAATTAAATATTTTTAGCAACTAAAAATCCGAGCCCTAGTGATGACTGTATTAGTGTGTTTTTAATTCAAGTAAGGACTATCGAGATTGAATTTTCAAGTAGTTCCTAACTTTGCTGCCAAACGCCACCGTCAACGACTACTAGTTCAGACCTTGGTTACTAGACGGCACCGCAGTCGGCTCCTGGCGACGAACGTTCCAAAATAATAGCATTATTAAACTTTTTAAACTATAATTTAGCTTCACACAGGTGTAATTAGTGGAAGGTTCTATGACATGGGACCACCGCGCCGGCTTTTCTTCCCCTCCAAAGGAAGGCATAGTGAGGGATTTTTAGCGCTCTTAAAAATCCGACGACTTCGGCTGGGTTTGAACCCGCGATCTTGGGCATAGAAGCTCAGCATGCTTCTAATCACGTCACCAAAGCTGCCAAAGTGAAAGGTGAAGAGTGATAAATAGATGGAAATGTTATGAACGGTAAACTCACCCGAGTGAAGTAAAAAAGTGTTACAATTCTTTAGTAATAATGTTGCTAGTTTTACGCTACTTTTAACTACTGCGGCTCATAGAGACACCCAGGCAGTGGCGTAACTATGGGAGGGGGTGATCAGGAGGACCAATCCCCCCTCATTCCCGAGCTAAATAATAAATATAGGAAATGTGTTGGAAGTTTTTAAGTTAAACGTAAGTTGGGAACTGTAATTCATTAATATAGTACATATAGACCAACAATGACCGGGAATGCAAAGGGTCAGATGATTTCGCTTTATAATTTAATATTAACAAAATTGCTCATCTTTGAGCATTTGCACATATATAATTGCAAATACAATGTAATAAATGCTAATGAAATCAAACACGGAAAATATAGATAGGAGGTTTTGAAGCTTGGGCATCGTATATTTGCGTTCATTGATTATATTTCATTATGTCCTAAATCTCCCCCCCCCCCCCAATTTAATTTTGGCTCAGATAATCTCACTCCAGAAGCAAGCCCTAGTTACGCCACTGCACCCGGGTGCTGGAAATTTTTCCCTGAAGGGGATCTTTAACATACCAGTAAATCTACTTACACGGCTCTCTTGCATTTGCGAACCCTCAAATGCCAACTGAATGCGCCATGATTCAACACTGCAACATTGGACACAGCAGGCAATGAGGTTACCGCTCTGCCACGCAGTTTAGTATCCAGCTATTAGGCTTACAACGTGACATAAACAACCAGCTCACGTGGAAATCCTCACTACACTCATTAATTATTGTATTTATTTACTCATTCACACAAAAAGGAGCCTCCGTGGCTTAGGTGGCAGCACGCCGACCTCTCACCGCTGGGTCCGTGGTTCAAATCCCGGTCACTCCATGTGAGATTTGTGCTGGACAAAGCGGAGGCAGACAGGTTTTTCTCCGGGTACTCCGGTTTTCCCTGTCACAATTTCATTCCAGCAACACTCTCCACTATCATTTCATTTCATCTGTCATTCATTTAATCATTACCCCAGGGGAGTGCGACAGGCTTCGGCAGCCGGCACAGTTTATATCCTCGCCGCTAGATGGGGGCTTCATTCATTCCATTCCCTGACTCGGTCGGTCGACTGGAAGCTGGCTGTGGATTTTCTTCATTCACACAAAAAATCCTTTCTGGGCACAAATTCAAAAAATACTCATCCTAATCTAGTTCTAATGCTGGTTAGTAATATGTAATCAGAATACTTCTATTGCGCATCTGCAACATCTACTAATCATACTAATAACTGTGTGAAATTAACTGCACCAACCTGCAAGGGACTAGGAAGAAGGGAAGCTTGTAGTCTCATGTGACCGATATCCTTGCGGGTATAAGCCACGTGGCCTCTTTCTTAAGTGGAATCCAAACCATTGGACGTGACATTCCACCTCGAAAATCTCACATGCATTATCCAGAAACTGAACCCGGCAAGAAGGTCCCCTACTACACTTTAGGAGTTAGTAGATGTAAATGAAGACCCCACGGAAAGAACGGGATAAGTCAATTTGTTTCCAAAAATTAGTTTATGGCACATTCGGGTGGTCAGCCATCGTCACTACAGAGCAGTGAAATTAATTTCAAATAAAGCGAAATATAACCGAGATACAGAGTTATTATTTTTAGTGGAAACTGAAAGAACGTCCCATATCCTCTCTTTTTCATAATTTAACTTTAGTTTGTATTTGTTTTACATGTACTTCCTTTATATTTATTAGTTTTTGATTTAATTATTTGTTTTATTGATTTTCGGTCTTTTTCAAATTTAGGTGTCCACCTCTAAATTTTAAATTCCCTTCCAAATTTGTATACTTTAATCTGTGTTAAGAAGGGCAGATGAGCTCGTAGTTCCGCTCCTTAAAACAACAATAACATTAACTAAGTAACATTTACTTCCCTCCTTTATAAGAAACTAGCAACCCGACCCGGCTTCGCCCGGGAACAGTTATGAATTCATTACGTGATAAGCGCTTCTTTTTCCAATGTCAATGAACAACGACCAATATCCGTTTTACGTCTCGGCATGATGGGTTAAAGTCACGGACTGGACTATAAATTATTTTATCAAGGAGATGCATGTGCAACAAATTCTTGTCAGACGTAATTTAAGAATGGCGAGGAGCATGAAACGCAAATCCCCCTTACGTCCAATCTTAACTTGACTGTGAATTTTGCGGAACGAAAAGTTCACAGGCGAAATTAAGAAAAGCCGAGTTGCATTTCCAGGGAAACTCTAAACACAACCACTCTTCTCTAAAGTTTTTATAATTTTAAATGATCTTGTCGACTTCGTCGTTACGCTGGGGTCTGGCGTTACGTTACGGTGACGGGACGAAATGTACCTAGATGCACTGACGTGTGTGACGTCATAGTTCCGCTTGGTGCATGTGTTCCCCGACAATCTCTACTTCGTTAGTATAAGACAAAAATCCCCGATTCTTGGATGTCACGGGTAATCTCGAGAACCACTGAATGAATTTTGATGCGGTTTTCACCATTCTGTAAAGGATATCTCGAGGATGATTTCTGTAGAAAATAATTTATTTATGATCAAAGGAAGCCAATCAGTAACGATTTCAGTGGAAAAGTCGAAAACAAACTTGGCGTCCGTGCGCTTCTTAAGCTTACGCTGGGCAATCCGTTAAAAATATCAATATACTATGAGCGTAAGAATTGGTCAGCATGAAAATTTCTACAAAAAAGTCCGCGAGAGCATATCTCTATCTTCAATACATCGCCCACTATAAGTGTTTTTAGACTGGATGAAAGGGGCACGTCCCCGCGCGCTTTGGTGAGCGTGCGGCATCCCGCGCCCTTGACCTTGCTTTGCCCTTGGTTTGCACTTGCCGTTCGCGAGTAATTTGAAACAAGATAAGCAAGATAAGTATTATGCAGATAATTTTCTAACATGTCGCTTCGCTCGAAGCCTCCAGCCTTTCTAGCATTTTTCAGCATTTGTAGCATTTAAAATGATACAAAGTCTAGTCTTTCAGACTCACTGTCTCTTTTAACTCAACACGACTCGACAGTTTGCTGCTGGCTGTATCTGGGGCAATAAGCTCGTCCGCTAGCTAAGCTGTAACTGGGGTGATAGGCTCGCCCCTAGCTAGCTCGTAAACAGTCGCCTCAGTAACTGAATGGAGATTGTTGGAAGAAATGAAAACGTAAAAACACTTATAGTATGCGATGTTTTGAAGATAGATATGCCCTCCCGGGCTTTTTGTAGAACTTTTCATGATGAACAATTCTCACACTCATAGTATTTAGGTATTTTAACGGTTTTCTCAGCGTAAGCTTAAAAAGCGCTCGGACACTTTTTTTCGACTTTTCCACTGAAATCGTTACTGCTCGGCTTCCTTTGATCATAAATTAATTATTTTCTACAGAAATCATCCTCGAGATATCCTTTACAGAATGGTGAAAACCGCATCAAAATTCATTCAGTGGTTCTCGAGTTTACCCGTAACATCTGAGAATCGGGGACTTTGTTTTATACTAAGTAGAGATACAGTTGCAAAAAACTTTAATCTGACCTCATAGTTCCGCCCCTTAAAACAACAATAAAAATAACAATAACTAACTAACTAACTAACTAAAAACAAGTACTTCCTTTATAAGAAATACATTTGCAAAAAGAAACTATATTGCTTAACCTCAATTGGGGTGTTTTAAGAATTTCTTTTAGTGTTGAAAGTTTAAATTCGCTGTGCTGAAAAATTTACAGAATTTAACTTTCCCCGTATTTCCCGTGGAGTCTTCAAATATATTTATCACCGCATTAAGAGCCAAATACTCTAATAATGCAAGTGTATGTCACTCCCAAATTTCACCGAAACGAAATAAGTTATCAACAAGCACATTTATTCGAACTCCATCTTGTCAATGGATACGAGTGATGAGGCTCCTCGCACTCAGGACTAACTCTCTTAGCATGGACAGGTGGGACAGTCTCATGGAGAATGAGGCAGATTTACTGAGACTGATCGTCTCCATACTTCACCGGTTGTGAGATTGAATCATGGCAGCTGGACCATCGTATTAATCCCATTGATACAACAGTCATTTTGAGGACTACGAATAGTATACACCAACGTTGCAAACATCAAGAGGGGCTACCACAGTCGGGGTCGTTGGTCCGCTTACTCTGTCTGTTAGGTAGTCAGCCCGAAGGCTGGTTGGATCCTCAAAACGTACCGCCGTTAGGTTATGTGGGTGGATACCCACAAAAATCCAAGGCAGCGCTATATTGAGGCGTACTAGGCTAGATGAGGAGTGAGGTAGTTTGCCAAGGCTTTCGCCACCGATTCCGAACAGCAGTACTAACCCTATGAGTAGAACCTTTCACAGCATCCACAGGCACTGACTGTGCCCTGAATGTCATTCCTAAGCACCACCCATACATCAGTAGCTTCCATATAATCACAGCTATTAGTGAGTCTGAGACATCGGTGAAAAGCCACATTTTACTCTAGCCTGTGCGAACAGACAAATGCAAATGTACTGCATTCATCAAGAGATGGCAAACAGGCCACCGTTTACCCTATACTTTAAAATATAAAGTGTTACGCTTTGTTTTGGAGGGCAGTATATTATTCTCGTATTCCACAAGGAGATTTCGTGTACCTGGTCTATTTGAGCACGACGACCTCGTGGTGCAGTGCCTAGCATTCTTGGCCCTGTCATGAAATGTAATTCAGGTCTGAGAGTTCGAACGTGGCTCACTCAGCCTCGGGAGTTAGAACTGAGAAGAGGTGGGTTGGACCCCCAACTCAGCCGTCCTAGAAGTGGTTTTCTACTTCTACTCAAGGCAAATGCCGGAATGATATTTAAATTAAAGACATGGCTGCTTCCTTCCCAAACCCTTACTGAATTACAAATAAACACGCACAGTAATATAGCCACCACAATAAATCATGTTATCAGACAATTTGCTCCTACTTAAGTTCACGGTGCTACACAACCACGAAGTCATAATAGTACATTATGCAACGAGCCTATAATGGCAATAATTAAGACACAAGTATGTTTATAAAACGAGCGTATGCGAGTTTTATAATTTCCATACGAGTGTCTTAATTACCATTATAGGCGAGTTGCACACGACTGTTAATGTTCGACGATAATTATTATAACTATTTTATGTTCGAACAAAAATATTCATAAATATCTGTCGAGATTTCGCCAGTTTTATGTACTGAACAGAGCGCGTGAGACGCAGGGAATGCCTTGTATTTGACCATGGCCACCTCGATTACTCTACTATGACACTAGGCCAGGCAGTGTGATTTACATTAGAAGGCCGTGGAACTCAGCGCATCTAATTATCTAATTGGTCAAACAACTGTTTCTTGAGCTCTGATTGGTGGGAGAAACTGTTTCATAATGAAAACGAAGACAAAAGACCATTACAACTCTTAATCCACTTACACGATGATGTCGAGCAGTGCTGTGAGAAAATTTTCACATTTAATTTTAGCCTACTTTTGATTTTTACAAAATATCAAAGTAGACCTATGAGATGTACATGGGCCAAATATCCGTGTGTATGTGTGTGTGTCGGTAACCCCCTCTATCAATTCAAACACGACGAATCCGAATTGATTCAAATTTGATGTTTTATATCGCTGCCATCTTAAATAAAGTGCCGGACACCCAAATGTTCAAAAGCTTAAATCAAATCACGACTGAACTAATCATCGGATCTCCACCAAATTTTGAAAAATATATCTTCATGTGGGAAGCATCTGGTGC
This sequence comes from Meconema thalassinum, assembly GCA_946902985.2. Lineage (NCBI taxonomy): Eukaryota > Metazoa > Arthropoda > Insecta > Orthoptera > Tettigoniidae > Meconema > Meconema thalassinum. The sequence continues at coordinate 129,951,350 of OX336389.2, forward strand.
CCAAACTACAAGGTCATGAGCCAAATATTTTTAAAATGGAGGCCGTGTGAATCATGCAAGCATTATAATCCTTTGAATCAATGTTCACGGTATTTGGCTTTCAGATTGTCTTATATAAGGACTCTCTGATGTCAACGTAATAGCTACATAAGAGCTCACCACATATGCGTCAGTCAAAAAATTATCACACTGAATATAGCGCACAACAGTCATCTTGACGTTTGGAAATAAATTAATACCTTTCGGTAACCTAGAGGTATAATAACGAAATTTAGTAATGAAATAGAACCATATAAGTCGCTTCGTATACCCAAGGCAAATGACCAGTGACTCCTTAGTTTCAAGATGGTGGCAAACAAATCAGTTCGCCTCGTAGTGTAGTGGCTAGCATTCTTGGCTGTCACTGCGGAGGCCTTGTTTCGATTCCCGGCTCTGTCGAGAAATTTAATTCTGGTCTAAGGGCTCGAACGGGGTACACTCCGCCTCGTGAAGCAAAACTGAGAATAGGTGGGTTCGATTCCTACCTCAGCCATCCTGGAAGTGGATTTCCGTAGTTTACCACATCTACTGAAGGCAAATGCCAGGATGGTGACTAACGCATGACCACGGCCGCTTCCTACCCAAATCCTACCTCAATTATAAATACCCACACGAGTACTGTCTTCACAGTGACACAGGTTATCAGACAAATTCTACACACACCCAAATACTCGGGGCTACATGACCACGATGAAGAATCAATAACAAACAACAACAACAACGCAAATAGTTCACCATTTGGCACATGTGTATAGATCATTTTGCAGATTAATTTCGAACAACCCATACGTGACAGTGTTGCCAACATAATTGTGCGCGTGCTGAGAAGTTCAATGTTTAGCTGCATCTACCTTCGTAATATTTATAAGATGAATCCGGGAAAACGTATGTGTCCCTATAAACGGCTCCAGCTATCGAAACCGTGAAGAACTAAAGCCTATTTTTATATATCATACTTATGTTAATTGCCTCTATCAACATACAAAATTTCTGTTTGATCGCTGTAAAAGATTCGTAGATATTGGGAACCGTCTAAATATTTCGGATGTTCGCCACGTTGGATTGTTATATGTATAGGCCATAGAAATATGTACCATTAAAGGAAAATTATTGCGTAGGTTCATTATTCAAACTTTCACATCGATCGCATGATTACGACACAAGAAATAAAAAATTAAAATAGTTCTTCCGGTTCCGTGGCTAAGTGGTTAGTGTGCTAGGCTTTGGCCCGAAGTGCCTCGGGTTCGATTCCCAGCCGAGCCATCAGGGATTTTAATCTCCTGGGGTTAATTCCCGTGGCTTGGGTACTGGGTGTAAGTGACGTCTTGAAAGTCACTTCATCCTCATTAGGACGCGCAGGTCGCCCACGGGCGTCAACTAGAAAGACCTGCACCCAGCTTCTCCGGAGGCCACACGGTCAAAAGTCTGTTTCGATAACTGGAGCCGCTTATAGGGACACACACGTTTTCCCGGATTGATCTGATAAGTCTACTTTTTCATCATTTTTGCAAAATGTGAACGAGTAGACCAAACAAAATGTGTTTCTATGATTATTCCATCACAAGTATTAACATTAAACTGTCATCTCAGATTCAAGGCTAACGCCTAACAATAACGAATCACACTCGACAATCCAAGCACATTATGTCAATATAACAATGTCAGATAGACGACTCAATTTATACTTGTTGACATACCTTTCTCATGGGAGCGCTGGTAGATAAACTTGTTCAAATACCGGCAATACCGCTGTAAAGTAGAAAAAGCTTTTGGTAAAACATTACGAATCATAACTCACATGCATATTTCATTTTGGTCTTTACAGTATTGTCGATTTATTTGACCAAATTAAAACACACCAAATCAGTTGATGAAGAGCGCCATCTATGACTTTTTGTAACTACGAGCTCCGATATTTTTCAGCAAATAGGGCACGTATGACACCCTGTTTGTTGTTGATTGATTTGGGGCTTTGCCACATCGTGGTCGTGCCGCCCCGTGCACTTGGGTGTATGTGGAATTTGTATGATAACCTGTGTTATTGTGATGGCTGTATTAATGTGTAGACTATATTTGTAATTCAGATGAGGATTGGGAAGGAGGCGGCCGTGGCCTTAAACTAGGATCCATCCCGGCATTTTCCTGGAGTTGAAGTGAGAAACCACGAAAAATCACTTCAATGACGGCTGAAATGGGACTCGAACCCTCCCCTTTTCAGTTTTGCCTCACGAGGCTGAGTGTAGCCCTCAGACCAGAATTGAAATTACTTGGCAGAGCCAGGAATCGACCCCGGACCTCCGGGGCGACAGCCAAGAATACTAGACGCCACACCACGAGGTAGTCGAAACACTGTTTACGCGTCAGCAGACTTCCGAATTGCCACGTTCAAGTTTCAAGTGTGGACTCTCAACAGCTGCCTTAGATTAGGACGGATGATTTAATGTGGATTTTGCCACCTTATGTCCCAGTGATCCGGGGTTCGGTTCTCGGCCCTACAAGAAATTTGATTCCTGTCTGAAGCTTGGAAATGGCGAAATGGGCTTCGTGTTGATGACTGAAGAATGCTGGAGTCGATTCCAGAAGTGGTTTTCTGTAGTTTCCCTTTTCTATTCGAGCCTCTCCTAACTTAAAGACAAGGTTACCTGGCCTAGGGTGACCAGACGTCCGGTTTTTGAACCTACAATCTTAGAGTATTGAAGGCTAATGCTAAACCAAGCCACTCAGCTCAACACTGCTCTTAACGAGTTAATGACAAATAGTAGTTGTTTGCATGTTTTCATATTTCGGATTTGATTTCTTTTTATATGTAGTCTAATGGACCTTCTGTTGCAAAAGATTGGAGTTTTTCTTGAATAACAAGTAGCTCCGTGAGGAACTAAAAAGCCTACAAAGAGTGGTTATTGAAAAGAAATACCTATTCCCACGTTAAATTGCTGAGTGAATTCAATATATATCCGCGTGAATGGCATAATTATCTCAGAATGATTGAAGATACTTATTTGAACCTTTTGTCACTCGTAACACATTTAATTAAAAAGAAGAATACGATCATAAGAGAAGCCATAACACCCCACAAAAGACTGACAGCAACATTGCGATTTCTCGCGACCAGAAGGAGTTATGAAGACCTCAATATTCAACTAGGCCTATAATTTCGCCACAGGCTCTGAGTTACATAGTTCCTGAAACCTGCCATGCTATTTACGACGTGCTGAAGAGGGATTACTTGAAGGTAAGTGAAGCGCTTGATGTGTTGAAATAATTTATTAACCCTTGAAATTTTTACATGAGATACAAGAAAGGAAAGACCGTGGTGAAACTCTTGTCACAAAGTATTACAAACTAAATTAGGCATCGCTGAAAATTAAAACATACTAAGTGATTGACTGGAGTTGTCGCTATTCACGTTTACAGGAGACATCATTTCATAAAATGATGGTTCTAAAAAGCAAGCTTGTAGTTTAACGTGACCCTTAATCTCGCGATCATGAGCCACGGAACTTCATTTTTACGTGGAATCCGAACCACAGGACATGGCATTTCACTTCGAAAATCTCACATGCATTGACCGGGAATCCGACCCGGTCCGCCTTGATGAAAGGCCAACAGCTTGACCGCTGCGCCACCACGCAGACTGAGAGAAATGACCGTTGTTATTATTAGAACTAGCAGAAGTACCCATTCTTCGAACGGTCTTCGGTATTAATAACCAGACGTAATCAATTGAGCTACTGTTGCAATGGTTAGAGACTTGGAACCTGTTTCTCGACAAAGAAAAATGCTGAGTTAAAATATGCTCTGAAACTAAATTTACCTAACGTGTACTTCCGGACGTGAAAAAAAAATGAAAACCTCGTAGACGAAACGCAATACACGTCAAATAAAACTGACCTTCACTGTTGTGTCATGTCCCCATCCAGAGGAAGACCCCTTTAATAATTTATAAAGGCTTGAGGTGCATGAAAATCCAGGTTTTTTAGACTCCAATGGCCCAAATTCCTAAAAGAAAAAAAAAAAGAAAAAAAAAAAATTACCGTATTTCAATTCAGGAATTTTTGAAAATAATGCTTCTGTTTGGAGATATAATAGACCTTCTGTACGACATAACCCACATTTAAGTCGTGTGAAAAAATCTAGGGTACCCCTTGACCCCCTTAAGCACAGTGATGAATTTTACAGTTTTAGTTGATTCCGTAATAACCTAATAGTCATTTGCAAACATTCACATTTACTTCTTGCAGAAATAGATGGAAAGTTGGATGTCACATTTTCAGATATTGTTGTCATGGTTACTGGCTTGCATTCCTTCATTAGTTTATTAAATGAAATTAGTTTTCTGGGAATATCTCAGAAACTGTTGGTTTTAGAGCCTTAAAATGTACTTTTCGGGGACCCTTTACTGCTATTTAGGGGCACCGAGTTTTGTTTCTGACACCAAGGGGCTGAAAATAAGCTTTGTCTCGTCGTTGTAGGCCGTAGTATAATAATAATAACTATAATAATAATATGACAATATAGGGATAGGGATATAATAGACCTTCCGTACCACACCCGCACGTGTAAATCGCGTGAAAAAATCTAGAGTACACCTTGACCCCCTTAAGCGCATTATATGACACTGATGAATTTTACAGCTTAATTTGGTTCCGTTATAACCTTAAGCCGTTTGCAAACTATCTCAGTAATGTAATAAATGGAATTGTATTGCGTCTCACAGCAATAGATGGACCTGTGAGATTCCGTTGCCATGGTAACCGGCTTGCATTCTTTCGTTATTGTCTTACATGAAATTAGTTTTCAGGAAATATCTCAAAAACTGTAGGTTTTAGGGCCTTAAAATGTGGTTTTCGGGGGCCCTTTTAAAGGCCCCGAGTTTCGTTTCTCACATTGAGGGGCTGAAAATGAGCATTGTACAGAGAAGAGTTACATCAATGATTTGTGTCGTGCCTCTGAGGGATATCTGTACCAAATTTTACGTTGATCCACCCAGCCGTTCTCGAGTTATAAGGGAACAACCACTTTGTCCACAGACAGACATACAGACAGACAGACAAAATTTTTATTTTCGCGCGCATCCGACATAAAACAGTCTGAAACGCGTAAATAACGCAAATTTCCGTAGAAATTCAGAAAAAAACACACAAACTTTCATTTTTATATATATAGAGATGGTGATATGTAGGAAACCCCACAGGAGATGATGGTGTAGGCCGACTGTTCACAGAATGTGATATAGTCAACTGACCCATTTCAGCCATAAACAATGTGAAAATGAAATCCACAGCCTGCTTCCAGTCTCCGACCGGGTCAGGAATGGAATGAATGAAGCCCCCATCTAGCGGCGAGGATATGAACTGTGCCGGCTGCCGAGGCCTGACGCACTCCTCTGGGGCAATGATTAAATGAATGACAGATGAAATGAAATGATAGTGGAGAGTGTTGCTGGAATGAAATTTTGACAGGGAAAACCGGAGTACCCGGAGAAAAACCTGTCTGCCTCCGTTCTGTCCAACACAGATCTCACATGGAGTGACCGGGATTTGAACCACGGACCCAGCGGTGAGAGGCCGGCGTGCTGCCGCCTAAGCCACGGAGGCTTTCAGCCATAAACAATGTATCATTACTTATTTTTTCTGCTAGCAATCTTTGCGCGGTATTTGCTATATCTCTCATTTTAGAGACACATTTTTACCAAAAACATCATATCTATCTTCTTTCGGCTTCGGTTTCTTTAAAATGATGTTTAATTTTTCTAACACAGAATCACATTTATCGTTACTTCGCTTGAAGGGACTTGATCGAGGTGATTTTCTGGGAGTACATTGAACAGGCATTTCCCCCAGTGAATTACATGTGCCATGTACTGTTGGAGAAGTTGGCTCATTTTCCAGAATAGATTCCTCCAAATCTTGTGTAGAGTGAGTTGGTTGTTGTTCTCCAATTTCTTCCTAAAAATAATATGTTATTACGATAATGTTTTTGCTAGCTGATTGAATTACAGTCTTAATACTATGATCTACTATTTCTTTGGAAATTGTGGTAAAAACTATTCATCAGTAAGTAATGTAATGTAATTTTATCATAAATATCTTTTTTTTTGTAGATAATATTTGGGATGTAATGTTTGTATTTTTCCAGGTCCCACAAACTGAAGATGATTGGATCACCGTAGCGAGGAATTCCCCTCACTGTCTTGGCAGCCTGGATGGGAAACATATCGAGATAATTCCTCCAGCGGGTAGTGGTTTTTTTTTTAATTACAAGCATAGACACGGTATGGTGCTACTTGCAATTGCAGATGCAAATTATAGATTTATTGTGTTTGATTTCGGTACGAATTGCAGAGTATCAGATGGAAGCGTTCTCCAGAATACTACATTTTTTTAGGAGACTACAAGGAAATTCACAAAACATTCCGAGAGAAAAAGTAGTTGCAAATAGTTCACGAACACTGCCGTATGTTTTCGTTGCAAACGATACTTTTCCTTTGAGGACTGGTATGTTATAACCGTACAGACAGAGTGATGTAAACTCCATCGAAAAGAAAATGTACAACTACCGTTTATCAAGAGCACAAAGAATTATTGAGAACGTTTTTGACAGAACGCTTTTGAATTTTCCACACCGCTATCAATTTAGAATTAGAGCATATTGATGAAGTAGAGAAAGCAACGTGTGCTTCACATAATTATTTAATGTCAACTATGAGTGAAGCCTACGCTCCACCTGATTATATAGGCTCTGAGGACATAGAAAGTGGCACAGTCCGTGCTGGTTTAACATCAGAGAATTCCAATTTGGCCTCTGTGCAAATGTCTCGTATCGCTGGTAATCTTCCATTGCTAGCTAAACATGAAGTTCCGTGACGAAATAAAGAGCCTACTTTTCTTAAAATTTAAGATTCCTGCCAATGATTAATCTATATGAATCTATCTAGAATAATGACGAAATTAAGTTGCTAATATCGAAATTTCTAATTAGTTCGAAATACTGTATACTTGGCATAATGTAGCCTAATAGAGGACTACAGTTGGCAGCCCTGGTGACTGAATATATTCTTAGTTCCATCTCTTAAGGTACAGAATACTAAATTTGGTTGAATTCCAATGAATAGCATGGACGTTACATGCAGTTAAACATTGGATCTAACAGCACACGTAAAATCATGTTGGCAACAATGTCATGCATGCAATGGTCAGAAATAATCTGTAATAATATGATCTATTGTTGTGCCAATTTTGAATGAAATCCATTAGTTAGTATAGAAGTTACATGCATTTTAAAATTGGACCTATCAGCAGGCTTAGAATCATGCTGGCAGCACTGGCGTAGGCCTATATTAGTTACTACAAATTAATCTAGAATGCCAGGTACTATACGTGTGCAAAGTTTACAGCTATTGGCTTGCATACTTCCTGATATATTGATATTAGGGTAACAAATATAGAGACAGTATTTGTTAACAGTTGGCAGCCCTGGGTACTCTTAAGAATCGGCATATTCATATATGTTTTGGTACACATAGCACACACAAATTTGGGTTGAAATCCAAATGATAGTATGGAAGTTACATGTATTTAAATTTGGACCTCTCAGCAGGCTTAGAATCATGTTGGTAGCACTGACGTTTATAAGTTACTCCAAATTAAAATAGAATGTCAGGTACTATACGTGTGCATAGTTTAAAGCTGTCGGCTTGCATACTTTCTGATATATTGGTATTTGGATAAAAGAAATTAAGAGCATTTATTAACGGTTGGCAGCCCTGGTGGGTCTTAAGAATACGCTCATTCATATCTGGTTATGTACACATACAACTTACGAAATTTGGTTGAATTCCAATTGATAGTGTAGAAGTTATATGCATTTAAAAATTGGACCTATCAGCAGGCTTATAATCATTTTGGCAACACTGCCACGTATGGCCTCCTGGAAATTAATCTGCAATATTATTATCTATAAGTGTGCCAATTTTGAAATAGCTCCCATTCATACTGTTACGGCTGTGAGTTTGTGTCATCGCTCGCCGCTTGAGTCACAACTGCCCCAGGGGCTGGGCTGTGGCATGCCTCCTGTATTGCGTGTGCCTTATGCAACAGGGCTACTAAGACAAAGGGATAGTCCAGAATATTCGTGACTGGACCAGCGATGGAAACCTCGAGAAACCGTGAACCCTGGATGGATCTAGAAGCATGTATTGAGTCACCGGCCTGCTATATAAGTGCGACCTGTCAAGCAGGGGTTGTTGTTGTGTTTTACGAGCTAGTGTGAGCGTTTATTCTGAGCGACAGAAGTGTGGTGACTTGCGAAACCCCTAGTGTAGCGGCGAAGTGAGAAACATACAGGGGACTGCCTGAGTGAGTGTGCTTTCACTGAGTGTCTGAGATATTGTGGTGTCGAAATCCAGTGACATTGTTTCTCCCAGCTTGTGAACAGCGTGCAAATGCTCGTAAGTACTGTAGTAGGCGCACATTAGGAAGAAGTTGCATGTAGTTCTGTCAAGGCCACTAGGCTCATTAGCGGCAGGATTAACTTCTGGGGTTTGTTGACAAGTGAAAGGGCAAGAGCTCTCCGCAAGCAAGAGACTTGAGGAAACTGGAGTAAGGTTCCAATTGCTTGTGTTCGCTGATGAGTAGTGTAATTTTCTGGCCGCAATAAAGTTAATTATTTCTTTAAGCAGTAATTGGTGTTGTGCTTCCTACCCACCGTAATCCAGTTAACAAAAGTGCCACTAGGGGTGGCACGTCGACGGGCGATAAAGCATCCAGTGCTTGTGGCTGACGTATCAAATGAAGTGATCATCGGACTGGACTTCCTGGACCAGAACAACATCATCTTGGATCTGAGTACCAACACTCTGCACTTCGGAGGTGAGGAACTGGCTTTGCAACCTGCGCACGAGTCCATCACCGCACGACGAGTAAGGCTGAGAGAAGACGTCATCGTTCCTGCCAGGACGGAGGTCAGCGCCGCCGTAATTGTCGGCGGAACTGCTGAGGGAGTGGCGGCTGTCATCGAGCCAAAATATGAGGACATCCAGACAAAAGGATTGCTAGTTGCCAAGACCCTCATCAACACGACGTCTCGGCCGTACGTCCGCCTGTCCAACCTGAACGACTACGACATTACGGTTCACCGGGACACCAACCTAGGAGTCTGCGAGCCCGTTACCTGTATTGCCCGCATCACCGACACGACGGACGGACACCTGCAGACGGACAACCGAAGAAGACGCACACTGCCAGAAGAACTACAGAAGCTGTACCAAGGATCCCAGGACCATTTAGACGAGGAACAATCACGCCAACTTCAGGACCTGCTACGCGAATTCCAGGACGTCTTCTCCGTGGGGAGCAAAGACTTCGGCAGGACAAGCTTGGTCCAGCACAGAATCGACGTTGGGGACAGCGCACCGATTAGGGCCCCATTCCGACGAGTCCCGCTCGCCAAGCAAGCCGAAGTAGACCGGATGGTAGAGGAGATGAAGGAGCAAGGGGTGATCGAGCCATCACATAGTCCTTGGAGTTCTCCGGTCGTGCTAGTGAAGAAGAAGGACGGTTCCACCAGGTTCTGCGTGGATTACAGGCGGGTGAATGACGTCACGAAGAAGGACAGCTACCCTCTACCCCGGATCGACGATACCCTGGACACCATATCAGGGTCGAGATGGTTCTCCACCTTGGATTTGAAGAGTGGCTACTGGCAGGTGGAGGTCCACCCTAAGGACCGCGAGAAAACCGCGTTCTCTGTGGGCAGCGGGCTCTGGCAGTTCACCGTCATGCCATTCGGTCTGTGCAACGCCCCTGCGACCTTCGAAAGGCTAATGGAGTCCATTCTGAGGGGACTACACTGGAAGACCTGCCTGGTATACCTAGACGACGTCATCGTTCTGGGAAGGAGCTTCGAGGAGCACTACAGCAATCTGAAGGAGATCTTGTTGAAGCTACGGGCTGCCCAGCTGAAGTTGAGCCCCAAGAAGTGTCAGCTCTTCCAGAAGCGGGTCCAGTACCTTGGGCATATCGTCTCCGAGGAAGGGGTGCGCACCGACCCAGAAAAGACCGCAGCTGTGAGGGAGTGGCCAGTTCCGAAGGACAAGTCCCAACTACGAAGCTTCCTGGGACTCTGCACTTATTACCGTCGCTTCGTGAGAGGATTCGCCGACATCGCCAAACCTTTACATCGACTGACTGAGAAGGACCAACTCTTCACGTGGACAGCAGAATGCCACAGTGCCTTCGAACAACTCAAGCAGGCTCTGTACACCGCGCCTATTCTGGCCTACCCCAGACCTGGAACAAGGTTCATCGTCGATACCGATGCCAGCGACTTTGGCATAGGGGGAATCCTGTCGCAGGTAGTGGACGGCGAGGAGAGAGTAGTGGCCTACTTCAGCAAGGCCTTGTCAAAGCCAGAAAGGAACTACTGCGTCACCAGGAAGGAGCTGCTCGCCATCGTGAAGACCATTGAACACTTCCACAAGTACCTGTACAGGCAAGAATTTCTCATCAGGACCGACCATGCATCCCTGCGGTGGCTCCTGAACTTCAAGCAGCCCGAGGGTCAACTCGCGCGGTGGTTAGAGAGGCTTCAACAGTACAACTTTGAGATTCAGCACAGGAAAGGCCAACTGCATTCCAACGCCGACGCCCTGTCACGAAGACCGTGCCCCGAAGACTGCACCTTCTGTGCCCGAAGGGAGGAGAACACCGGGATACTGTGCCGACGGACTACTGTGGAACTTCAAGGGAACTGGAGCCGCGAATCTTTCACGCGGGCACAAGCAGAAGATGATGACCTGGGACTGATAGCCGAATGGAAGAGGGCCTGTGTCCCCAGACCCGGGTGGAACATTGTGAGTGACTGCAGCCCAAAGTTTAAGTCCTACTGGGCACAGTGGGACTCGCTGATTGTAAGGGATGGCCTCATCTGCCGTACCTGGGAGAGCACCGACGGGAAGACATCTCGGGAACAAGTCGTCGTTCCAAAGGCTATGACGGAGGAAGTCCTGAAGGAAGTTCATGGAGGATCATCTGGTGGACACCTAGGGATAAAGAAGACCCTGGAGAAGCTGAGAGAGCGGTTCTACTGGATCGGATGCCGAACAGACGTGGAGAACCACTGCGCGAGGTGCCACGATTGCGAAGCCAGCAAGGGCCCAGGACGAAGACGACGGGATCCACTGAAGACCTACAACGTGGGCGGCCCCATGGAGAGAGTGGCCATCGATGTTGCTGGGCCATTCCCGTTAAGCGAGGCAGGGAACCGCTACATATTAGTCGTCAGCGACTACTTTACCAAATGGCCGGAGGCGTATGCGCTCCCTAACCAAGAAGCCGCGACGATTGCAGAGACCCTGGTGAAAGAATTCATCAGCCGGTACGGAGTACCCCTGGAGCTGCACTCCGACCAAGGGAGGAACTTCGAGTCGCAGGTGTTCCAGAACCTATGCCAGCTGCTGGGAATCCGGAAGACAAGGACAACGCCGCTACACCCTCAGTCCGACGGGATGGTAGAGCGATTCAATCGCACCATCGAGAACCATCTCCGAATAGTCGTCAGCGAGCACCAGAGGGATTGGGACAAACATCTTCCACTGTTTCTCCTGGCCTACCGCGCCGCCGTGCATGAAGCCACCGGATGCACACCAGCCCGGGCCATGTTTGGGAGGGAGCTCCGTCTACCTGTCGATCTTGCCTTCGGCCGACCTGGGAATGATCCGATCCCGGTAAGCCAGTATTGTCAAGAACTGGTCGACCAACTGGAGGACGTGCACGCGTTCGCGAGGAGGAAACTGCGGATCGAGACCGACCGAATGAAGACCCGATACGACCAGCAGACGGATGCCGGCGGATTCCACGAGGACGACCTGGTCTGGCTCTTCAACCCATTACGGACGAAAGGCCTGTCACCCAAACTGCAGAAGTCCTGGGAGGGCCCGTACCGAGTCGTGAAACGGATCAACGATGTCGTCTACAGGATCCAGCGGAGCCCGAGGGCAAAGATGAAGATCGTGCACCGAGATCGCCTGGCAGCCTACGGAGGGACACAGACGGACCAATGATTGATCGGGACGATCAGCCTTTTTAGGAAGGGGGTGGTGTTACTGCTGTGAGTTTGTGTCATCGCTCGCCGCTTGAGTCACAACTGCCCCAGGGGCTGGGCTGTGGCCTGCCTCCTGTATTGCGTGTGCCTTATGCAACAGGGCTACCAAGACAAAGGGATAGTCCAGAATATTCGTGACTGGACCAGCGATGGAAACCTCGAGAAGCCGTGAACCCTGGATGGATCTAGAAGCATGTATTGAGTCACCGGCCTGCTATATAAGTGCGACCTGTCAAGCAGGGGTTGTTGTTGTTTTTTACGAGCTAGTGTGAGCGTTTATTCTGAGCGACAGAAGTGTGGTGACTTGCGAAACCCCTAGTGTAGCGGCGAAGTGAGAAACATACAGGGGACTGCCTGAGTGAGTGTGCTTTCACTGAGTGTCTGAGATATTGTGGTGTCGAAATCCAGTGACATTGTTTCTCCCAGCTTGTGAACATCGTGCAAATGCTCGTAAGTACTGTAGTAGGCGCACATTAGGAAGAAGTTGCATGTAGTTCTGTCAAGGCCACTAGGCTCATTAGCGGCAGGATTAACTTCTGCGGTTTGTTGACAAGTGAAAGGGCAAGAGCTCTCCGCAAGCAAGAGACTTGAGGAAACTGGAGTAAGGTTCCAATTGCTTGTGATCGCTGATGAGTAGTGTAATTTTCTGGCCGCAATAAAGTTAATTATTTCTTTAAGCAGTAATTGGTGTTGTGCTTCCTACCCACCGTAATCCCGTTAACAAAAGTGCCACTAGGGGGGTGGCACGTAACAATACCTTCCAAGATATCCAACATGGAGCTCAAATTTCAATTGCGATATTTTAGCAGTTGGTAGCACTGACACCATTTTCAAATATGGCCATGAGATATTCAGGTATAGATCTTTACTCCTACCAAATTTTGTTTCGATTGCTCCAGCCGTTTAGGAGTTGATAGGGGGGGGGGGACACACACACAGCCAGCCAGACAGACAGAAGGACAGACAGACAGACAGACAGACAGACAGAAGGACAGACAGACAGACACACATTTGCCCGATCTCGTAAGTCTACTTTTTCCTCTTTTTTGCAAAATGTGAAAAGTAGGCTAAAAAGTAAGACGAGAAATCATGGACTACGTTGCCAATGAAGGACAAGTGCCGTGGCAACAACACTTTGTACATTAAGAAACGAAAAGTGAGTGTTTTGAAGTTGTGTACGAATTCATACATAAGTTTTGTTTCTATGAGTAAATAAAAACAAAACGAAAAGTGTGTTTATATAAAACAAATTGTAGTAGGAAGCCATTTTTCGGTGTTGCCCAAATCCACCCAAAAAAAAGCCCTTCATTCGTCCAATCACAGGTATTTGTACATAAAAACGTGTTAGTTTGTAGGGTATGTAAATACTTGTTTCCCGCCTAATGAGACTGAAGGGCTTTCTTGGTGGTTATATAAAACAGTTGATAAAACTCACCTCTTCTTCAGTAATGTTGGACGAGGAACTATTTGGAGTCTCTTGATTTTCCAAGAAACCAAACAAGTGGTAGTACCAAAGTGAAGGCTCATATATGTCATCTGTACCCGCGCCAGTGTGACGAAAAGCTTCCACTTTTTTCTTTTCCCTTCTAAAATTAGTGCTCAATGCATTTATTTTCTTAACAACGGCTTGCTTATTGGCAGTTTTGTCAATTAATCTATATTTATTTAATAATATAACGTACACTGCATTCTTCTTCGCCTTATCGTGATATTCTTGAGATTGAATATGCCAAAGACATGGTTGACTTTGGTATGCTCGAATAAAATCTTCCAGCAATTCACGGTTGACCTTCTTCACTATAACATGATCCAAATGATGTCACCACCTGTAGAGCTCCTTCACGACTGACGTTTCCTTGCACAAGCTGGCAGATCCTTGGTACACACGCTCCGTTTCGCTTGTACAAGTTTGCAGGATTTCAATCCATCTTCAAGCTGCTTGTACAATTGTAGGATAATTCTGCGCAAGCATTTTAATTGTACAAGCAGCTTGAAGATGGATGGGCGCAGCCATATTTGGCCAGTTAATTACACTGATAAAATCGGACAGACTTTTCTCGCCACCATGATCTGCCCTTTTGATAATTCATAGTCCGATTGGGCTAGTGATAGCTCATTAGCAACCTCCCCTCTCTTCCCCCAACTCTGTAGCCAACACGTATCATAGGGTAAGGTCGGGGGAATCGGGTCAAAAATAGGAAAACTATGATTTGCAGTCAACTCGTCACCCTAAACTCTGATTATTGCAAATATCTTTAATGAGCCACCTTTCAGCTACAAACATCAATACATAACAGTTTATAAATATTGCTCACTGTTTATAAAAATAAGTTTTAAAAGAGTCCTGCATGACCCTATTCGCCTTTCTCAGGTGAGGTGAATCGGGTCACAGTGTCTGGCGAATAGGGTCAATCCAAAATTTGAAATATCACTCAAGAGCAACACATTTTCCACAAATAAAATGTTTCTCCCTTTAGCACCAACACAGTTCTCATGGTACCATTCCCTCCCCTTGCGTTGACACTGAATCCAGTCCCCAAGTTTAACTGACATTGGATCCGTGTGTTTGATGCTGCCAAGTTCACATGATGTGTCATTTTCCTCGCCATCCGCTTCTTCCTTGGATTCGGATGACTCTGATGATGATGATGATGATGATGATGACGATGACGATGACGATGACGATGATGTATTACCCTTACGCATTTTTGTGGTAAATTGCATTCTATTTTCCAGTTTCCAGTTTCTTACATCCGTTGAATCTAACGGGAACCCTCAACCAGACAGTTTCAGGATTCGAGAAACAAACTAATTGTCTTGGTCTTTATCAAATATACTTTGACCACCCTTTGTATTTGCAGGAGTATCCATACCAATTTGCAGTCGCCTTTGAAGGCATGAATGCGGAACTCCAAAGAACTCTGCTGCATGGCACTGGCTTCTACACTCACGGAAAGCTTTAATTGCTCTTTGCATATCATCCTCGGTCCACTGAGAGCTGGTTTTTCTTTTATATTTCCCCATCTGTAATTTAAAGCGAAATAGAATAAATTTTTGAGAGGAAAATACGCGGGAAATATTGACCCTATTCACCTGCATTTAAGTGACCCTATTCCCCCAAAATTCAGCATTTAATTTTCTACGTCGGCAAGCCTGCACGAGTCAGTAAAAGCGCATAACGACATAACCTCTTTCATAATAATATATCAGTTTATTTTATGGCAAATATTCAATCTATTAATGATACAATTATCGGAGCCAGTTCAATATAAAGTTAATACTATTTTGAAAACAAAACAAAAATTCGAAACTTACCTGAAACAGCACGTACTTACTCAATAATAAAACACAAACAAATAAGACTCACAGTAGCTATTTGTCACTAGCTTACAGGCGACGTTCAGATGCGTGCCACTAGATGGGAGTACTTCCTTGAATGTGTTTCATTTGGTGGCCAGGAGAACATTTTTAAAATTGACCCGATTCAGTTGTTGGCCCGATTCGTCCGTCCATACCCTACTGTACACACGTTCCAACATTTCGTCATTAAACTGTTGGAGGGGAGGTGACTCCCATTTTGACGGTCCCAGGGGTGTCAATTACTATAAATTCACATAGGCCTATGTAGTTTTCAGGATATGGTGACAACTACTGTATGTGGAGGAGCTTTATACAAAGAATACGACATGTCCTCAATAGTTTCACAAATATGGACATCCATGAGATTGTGTTCGATAAACTGACAGCGTTAATATAACCTAAGTGCAAGCTCTAACATTTTACCCGATCTTCATTGCATAAACTAATGAATGAGCAAAATTAATTTTTAATTAACCAAGGGAACAATTTTCATTGAATAACCTAACCTATTAGATGAAATTAAAACATACTTAATACCAGTACCATAATTAATAGTTGGAGATTCATTTTAAGAGCTGGGATAGCTTGGCAATCAGCCCCGTGTACTGAATTTTAATTGGTGTAAATTATATTTATATACTAACCAAGGGTCACAATATTATTTAGTAATTATATTTCGACCACGCTGCCAGCCTGAAATGGTTTACCGTGCATTCCTATTTTCAACTCTATACAAATCCAGGAACTGTCCCTTCTAATAGGCCACGGCTGCTTCCTTGCAACTCCTTACTTAGGTTCATTATTTTCTTGTTGTGAGGTTAGCTCCAGGAAGGGCATCCGGCCTTTAAACAAGTAGTTCCGTGACGAAGTAAAAAGCCTAATTTTCTTCAAATTATAGAGACCATATATCAACAGTTGGCAGATCTGGCGACTCTAAATATATTCTTAGTTCCATCTCTTATGGTCCACAATGCACATACAAATTTTGGTTGAGATCCAATAGATACTAAATACGTTACATGTACAAGGTGCCCGGGTTAAAGGTAGGCCTATAATAATATAAAATTTAATAACTTGAAAAATAATGTAGATATTTATTGGTGATTTGTTTCTACAATTAGGGTAACTCAAAATGTTTTCTGTGTTTGCTTGCGGTGGTACCACATGCGCATGCGCGTAACTGCATTGTTCACGAGAAGCGCGCCAGAAGCCATGTGAACTCCACAGCAGAAAGTGTTCTGTGTTCTTTTGCTCGCGGAGATCAAATCCGTTACACTAGTACAACGTAGATTTCGGCGTGAGTATGGACTGTTACCAACTAATGATGGCCCCACTTACGTAACAATCAAGAAATGGGATTTCTTGTATCGTGAGTTCCCAGATCGCTGGATTAGGAGAGGTAGCCCATCAATTGCTTGGTCCCCTAGAAGCCCCGACATTACGCCACTAGTAGTGTGGTAAGGGGAAAGCTGCTCCACTTTTTATTGAGCCACCCTCGTATTTGCCCCGAACTTGATATCTCGCTAACCAAACATGGGATTAGAACATACAGGGTGTCCTAGCACTGCTAGTAATGCCCCCTACTTTCCTATAGCCTCTTTATTTGATTAAAAGACCAAAACTAAAAGGTCATTCGCGAGTAGTGGGGTAGTGTTGGTTTCCTGAAGTCGCGCTCGTGCTTGAATATGTATGCCTATGTTGGGAAAGGGTTAGGTGGTGGGGGAGGAGTAGGGTCGAGTGAGGGGTCGTTTAGATGGTATTTTTTCCGCTCTAGATGATGGTGAGGTTATTTTTTAAAAATGGATGGAATTGGGAAACGCCATTTGGGGTAAACATGTTGTTTTTTGACATTTTGGCGATGAATGTTTTTAATACGCATGCGCACTTGAGGAGTTTTGTAAGAGGGCGGGCTTTTTAAATGATGATTTATTAATGAGTGTTTTTAATATGTATTGAAATAAACCATAAAAACTAATAGGTCATCGGCTTTTGACTATCTCGCTAACCAATAATCGGATTTAAACCTATGAGGTGTCGTAGGACTCGTGGTGAACTCTCCTTTTCCATGGACGGGGTATATCCACCCCAAAATAAAAACTACCCTTACCCGGGGGATGAAATAGTAATTTATTTTTGTATACCTACGAACTTGGCGGTTTTTGTAAAAGAGCGGGCTTTTTAAATGATGATTTATAAATGAGTGTTTTTTAATACGTATTTAAATAAACCAAAAAAAAACTAATAGGTCATCGGCTTTTTACTATCTCGCTAACCAATAATCGGATTTAAACGTATGAGGTGTCGTAGGACTCGTGGTGAACTCTCCTTTTCTATCGAAGGGGTATATCCACCCCAAAATAAAAACTACCCTTACCCGGGGGATGAAATAGTAATTTATTTTTGTATACCTACGAACTTGGCGGTTTTTGTAAAAGAGCGGGCTTTTTAAATGATGATTTATAAATGAGTGTTTTTTTAATATGTATTTAAATAAACCAAAAAAACTAATAGAACATCGGCTTTTTACTATCTCGCTAACCAATAATCGGATTTAAACGTATGAGGTGTCGTAGGACTCGTGGTGAAATCCCCTTTTCTATGGACGGGGCATATCCACTCCAAAATAAAAACTACCCTTACCCGGGGGTTGAAATAGTAATATTTTTTGTATGTGCGCGCACGGACGGCTTTTGTCAAAAGGACCTAACTATACGTTAGTTAATATTTTCTGAACACCTCATGGGATTTTGCCATAGGCAGTATCATAGCCCTGGGGGTGACGCCCCGTTTTTGAATGTATGATTCATTTTTGTCGAAAGGGCCTAACTACACTTTTGTTCATATCTCGCGAACCAATCATGCTAGGGACTTGTATGAGGGGTCCTAGCACTTGGGGCAACATCCCCTGTTTGGGGGTGAAACTACCCCCCAAAATTGAAAAATCCCTATCTAGGAAACGAAGAAGCCTAAAATTAGGTGTGATAGCTCAAAAAATAGGGGATGATATAGGCTTTTACCTCGATTGATCATTTCACCCCTAAAACAGTAAATAGTCATGTTATGGGAAAAAAAAAACGTGTTAAACACCTAAAAATGATAAATGAACCTAAGATCTTTTGTTTTTGATGAAAAATAGCAGGGGGTGAAACTACCCCCCAAAATTGAAAAATCCCTATCTCGGAAACGAAGAATCCTAAAATTAGGTGTGATAGCTTAAAAAATAGGGGATGATATAGGCTTTTACCTCGATGGATCATTTCACCCCTAAAACAGTAAATAGTCATGTTATGGGAGAAAAACGTGTTAAACACCTAAAAATGATAAATGAACCTAAGATCTTTTGTTTTTGATGAAAAATAGCAGGGGGGTGAAACTACCCCCCAAAATTGAAAAATCCCTATCTCGGAAACGAAGAATCCTAAAATTAGGTGTGATAGCTTAAAAAATAGGGGATGATATAGGTTTTTACCTCGATGGATCATTTCACCCCTAAAACAGTAAATAGTCATGTTATGGGGAAAAAACGTGTTAAACACCTAAAAATGATAAATGAACCTAAGATCTTTTGTTTTTGATGAAAAATAGCAGGGGGGTGAAACTACCCCCCAAAATTGAAAAATCCCTATCTTGGAAACGAAGAACCCTAAAATTAGGTGTGTTAGCTTAAAAAATAGGGGATGATTAGGGCTTTTACCTTGATTGCTCATTTCACCCCTAAAACAGTAAATAGTCATGTTATGGGGAAAAAACGTGTTATACACTTAAAGCATAAGCATATTTGTGAAACCATGCTTTAATGGACATGTGTATGGATGATGATGGTTGTTATTATTATTAGGTAATTATGGATTAATGTGTGTATAGATAACTAACCTGTGGGGAGCGTGATGGCGCAGGTGCTTAGCTGCTCGTCTTTACCCGGACGGCTGGGGTTCAAATCCCGGTGACAGCGGAGGTTGGAATTTTCACTTGAAAAATCACGTGGCGTCAGGAAGGGCATTCGGCCTTAAATCCCCGGCCAAAATCAAAATGAGCCTGGTTGGCTCCGGCGACTCAAACTAATAGGGAAAAGCCGAAGAAAGAAAAAAAAAATGGTAACTCACCAGTAATAGTAAACATTGGTTGGAGGTGTTGAAGAAGTCAGGATGGCCAACCCTTGCCATGGTTCACGAATGCACCCCAAAAAGTTTTACCTGTCAAGACACAGTCTACCCTGTTGCAGCCTTTAGAAAAAAAATCGAACCGGGGCCTCTGTGGTGACAGTGGACTTATTTTCATGATGATTTTTAAACAAACATAGGCTTGCATACTACCGCTGGCTTGAATCTGCACAGAGACACTGGCTTTGGTTTGCGTAGTGTGCCTTGCTGATAACAGCACAGCGACCTTGTCAGGAAGTTTCATATTACTCATTTGCTTGATAGCGGACGTGCTCTGCACATGACTAGATCGTTGTTAGGTTTGACAAAGGCTTAGTGAACCTTATGGCAACCTTGAAATGAATGTCATGGTATAGTCGGGCTTGGAAGCCAAGACCTTAGGGTTGACAACCAAGTAGGTTAACCACTACACGGTGAGATGGTCAAATAATAATGTAACAGAACATATAGAAACGTTTTCTATAGTTTAACGAATTGCCATACCATGAGAAGTGTAGGTAATGGAAATTGAATCCTTAGCTGATGATTATACTACTTTCCATGCCCACGTTTAAGCTATCATGTTAGAAAAAGAATGGTATGGCTTGTTTTAAACGGAGAATAATAATTGTGTTTACTGTGAAACACAAATCTGAATTTAAAATAATTAATTTTAAATAATTAATTTAAAATTAACTAATATAAAATTAGTTTAGTACGCTGAAGTTAAAATGAATAATGATCACGTTACAGACAGCCAGTTTCAAAGCCATGAGAACTAAGTGAACAAAGTATAAAATTCATGAGCCAGTGAGGAATTCAACATGCTGTCCTTTGGACAAGAGAGAAGCGTTCTACAGCGACCCTCAATGGTTTGGGTCATCGTAAAGATGAAAATTAAATCTAAGCTACTACACGCTTATATACTAGAAGAAGAAATGGAAAACAATAGGTCAAATAAAGAACAGAAGGAATAAAAAATGGCCCTCAACCCTCAAGCATGTGGATTGAGGGAGTTGGAAGGAAGGAGAGCCATGAAAGGCAGATAAAAAGTATACTAGGAGTGGCTTTGCCCCAGAGATAATGGATAAAGAGGAGGAAAACTGGACTCAGCTCAGAAATCCCTTGGGGTCGCCAACTTCCAAACTGATCAGCCCTTGAGAGTGTAGCCATATGCAGAGTGCATCGCAAGTGGTGGGGCTATATACACCCTACCTTCTTGAGGGGGGCTTGAGCAAAAGACAGGAAATAACATGAAAATAAAAAAAAAGCAAGGCTGCCTCCTCAGGATATCAGAAAAAATAAATAAACCAGGGCCAATGAAGTTGCAAAAGGAAGAGACTCCCTAGGGCTCGGATACCCTAATCATGTTGGGGTCGGTAGAGAACAAGAGTTGAGCAAGTGTGGTCGACAGGAAATAAGACAGAGAGGAGCCTAGCACAAGTTAGTGGAAGCAATGACGGTCTCAGCTGGGACTCCGTGATCGTCAACCTACATGACACTAGATATAACGCCCAGGGGTGGAATTAAAGACCTATATTGTTTTATATCACATGGCATGCCTTATAATGCAATACTGGTCCTAGGGTGTGCAAAATTGTATTAGAAACTCAGCTAATAATAGTGTGCTTGCCCATGATTATTTTCCCAAGGACTGATAACCATGATTTCCAAGCCCCTAAGTAAGACAAAAAACAAATGATTTTCATTTTCCAATGAGTTGGGGTGAGGTGAGTTTTCTATACACCAAACTGATGTGGTTTCCCACTTCTACTCCAGGCAAATGCACATTTGATGTTAAGAATAGTCAAATGGTTTGCAACTGCTCAATGCTAGGACCTGATTAGTGGCTTTTAAAAAAATGGAATGGAATGGAGTACACTTCCCCCAAAACCAACAAGAGGAGTGTTCGATCCCCCACAACAACCA
Source organism: Meconema thalassinum (assembly GCA_946902985.2). Classification (NCBI taxonomy): domain Eukaryota; kingdom Metazoa; phylum Arthropoda; class Insecta; order Orthoptera; family Tettigoniidae; genus Meconema; species Meconema thalassinum. Next base: position 129,972,919 of record OX336389.2, read on the forward strand.
TCCATAAAGTCAATATAAATGACTATGCACTTCAGCTCATGACGGTCTCCTCTCTCCAATCCTACCCCTTGGTGGTGAAAGGCACACTCTAATACAACCATCATAGTGACAGGTTATCTGTTAAATACCTAACTATCCCCAGATTTACCTTAAATTTTCCTAAAATCCACTACATTTTCCGAAAATTGACCAAATGACACAACATTCCAGCAAAATTCAACAAATGACTACCAGATTTATTGAAATTCCATTGATTTACCTAAGCATGGTTTAAACTACCTCAAATTCATATAAAATTAGACGAATATAGATGAAAATTCACTAAAATTTATCAAACTTACCCAAAGTGGGCTACAAACCACTAAATTTATTCATTTTTTTTGTAAATTGACTACATGTACTCGAAAATTTCCTAATATTCCCTTTACATGTATGCTTTTATTGTTGTTGTTTCGTTTACCACACTCCCTGCAGACAAATACCTCAACATGACTTTCTCCTAGAATAGGAGATCCACATTCGACATGATAGCTGAGTTTCATTTCCCATAAACTTGTCTCTGAGGTGGGTGTCAGGAAAAGGCATTCAGCTGTAAAAACCACACCCTCACATAGACTTTCATAACCTCTTACGTTGAGGTTTCTTACACTAACGACATTAAATGATTGAACGGTTTCCTTTTCACAATTCCTGTCTATACTTTCCTCTTTAAGGTTGCAAGATGTTTGCAAGATTCCTAAAATGCAATTAAATGTAATAAATACCTTAAGATGGTTTCATTTGTTTAATGATATGGTGTTGATGATGGATATATACGTTAAGACTAATTTTTGTTAGGTCTTGACTGGCCTTGCAATTAGAAATTGACAAACCAAACATGGGTTATCTACCAAGGGAACACTTTGACCACTATGTTGGTTATTGACCAGTAAGTACAGTTCTAGTAATGAGACAGTAATCCAACACAAACAATGAGCGCGCAATGCGGCGGAGATTGGTACCACGATGTACTGTCGTTTATGTAGCTATGTGGAATGTACATCACATATGGTTTACTTGAAGGTTTGGAGATTCCATTAAAGATATTTCTACAATAAACCATTTTCAAATGGTCATTCGTTGGAGTGAAAATATTTATTATATGGTATTTTATGAAAACAATTATGATTTATAAAAAAAAAAATATACGTTTACTGTATTCTTATTTAATGTAAGCACTGGAGGCACTATCGACCAAAATACAGCACTATCTGGAATGTATATTGCATACTTGAAGGTTTTCTGATCCCATTAAAGATATTCCTACAATAAATGATTTTCAAGTTGTCGTTCTATGGCGTGAAATTATTTAATATATGATATTTGCTAAAAGGATTTACCACTGGAATTATTTTACAAGTAGTTATTTTAATGACAAACAGAGTTCACTGTTAAGAAGGTAGATCCCTATGTGGAATGTAGGATAACATGTTATACATGATACGTGACAACTGTAAGGCTTGTGATTTTTAAGATGCCTTTATCCCTATATTAATCACCCAGTTTGCAATACTGATAACTGCAATGTTACTGAAAAAAAATTGAAACAAAACAAAAACCGGCATTGAAAAACCAAAAAGTGGTTGAGCATATATATAGTGGGGAAAAGAAAAGTTTTGTAAACACTAATGTCCAACAAGACTAATTAAATCAGTAACTGTCAGGGTGGCCGAGTGGTTAAGGCGTTTGACTTAAGATCAAATTTCCAAATATATAAGGAAGCAAGGGTTCGAATCCCTTCCCTGACATAACTATTGCTTGAACATGCAAGAAAACAAGAAATATACACAAACTATGTTTATCAATTTAATCTTTTTTTTTTACAAGAGATAGACACACACAATACAGCTCTTTTGGTTTATCATTTCTTTTAAACATAACACTTGTTGAAAATTATTTTTTAGGGGATGGGGGTGTTGCTACGTTGACCCATCACACGATAATAGCAGCTTTACTAAGTTCATTTTCTATATTTAATAGCTCTTTCTCATAACCAATATGACCAAGCTGTTTACAGGCATGCAAGAGCTGTAGACGTTCGACTAATATATTAGGATCGTTCCATTTACTATTTTTTATGAATGGTTTCAGAATCTCGGGAAGCAGTTCATCATTATCACCATTAATATGATTATCATCCTCATTATTATAATCATTTTCATAATGATGATCATTATCATCGTTATCATTACCATGATAATTTCCACCTGTGTCCACAGTCTGTTCAATGGTTTGAGTTGTCTTTGATAGTGTTGAAAGCTTCCTTTTAGATGTGCGAGAATGTTTTAACATTGTTATGTTATTATTACCACTATTACCTTTCCCCACTAACTTTTTGATGGGGTATATTGTCTCTGATAGGGTTGAGGGCTTTTGAGATGTGGGTGCATGTCTGAACATGGGTTTCACAGGAGGTGTTAAAGTTTTCTCATTAAACAACTCGCTAACAGCATGAGTGCGTTGTAGTGTATTAAACTTGAGGTTAATATTATCTTGATTAGTACTATCTTTCTCTTGGACTTGGTTTCTTGCTTTGGTTTGGGTTTTCCTTACATTTAGACTAGCATGATTATTAAGTTTACATTCATGATTGTTTGAAGAAAGTACGTCCAATTCTTTTGTTTTAAGCATTCCTCGACACTGTTTCGATCGTTGCTTTGAACAGCGCCAAATAACAGTTCCATTTTTATTGCTTCGTTTCACAATACATGAATATCCTTTATAGTATGCATAAGGCTTACCATACCTAGTCACTGATACTTCCATATCAACTGTCAAGCACAAACTAATCTCTAGTAAAGACAACTTGGTAATAACAACAATAGTTTAATGTGGGAGCATATATACATGCAAAAAGTGGGAGCAAAGGTGGGGGGGGTAAAAAGTGGGAGCAAAAGTGAGAGCAAATGTGGGAGAAAAACATAACTGTGAGCAAAAAGTGGGAGCAAATATGGGATCAAATGTGGGAGCAAAGCAAATATATAAAAAAAAGTGGGAGCAAATATGCTAACAAATATGTCAACAAATATACCAGCAAAAGTAAATACACAAGTCAATATAGATTCAAGTGCAGAGAAAATATGTAAGCAAATATGAGAGCAAAAATATTGTTTTTCTAAAACAACTAGACATAACAAACTTAGTCATAACCTAACCTAACCTAACCTCACCTAACCTCACCTAACCTAACCTCACCTCACCTCACCTAACCTCACCTCACCTCACCTAACTTCACCTAACCTAACCTAACCTAACTTAACTTCACCTAATCTAACTTGACTGAACTTTACCTAACCTAACCCATCATAACTTCACCTAACCTAACCCATCATAACTTCACCTAACCTAACTTTACCTAATCTAACTTCACCTAACCTAACTTTCAACTCACAGATCAAAATTAAATTCTAGGCATAGTTGAGTTGGAACCCAAGACTTCAGGGATAACACACAAGTATACTACCCACTACACCGCAAAATGGGCAAATTATCATGCAACACAACATAAAGTAAAAGTTTCCTGTAGTGTAACTCATTGGCTGTCAACCATAGTTTGGGAATTCAAACCCAAGACCTCAGGACTTTTGTTTTGAACATTATCAGAAATATTATTCCATTTACATTTTGCTGCTGCTGCTTATAGTTATAAGAGTTGGCATTAATATGGAAAGCAAAAAAAAATGTGGGAGCAAAAAGTGGGTGGAAAACGTGTAAGCAGAAGTGGGAGCAAACAAGTGTGAGCAAATATGGGAGCAGAAAGTGGGAGCAAATGTGAAAGCAAAAGTGGGAGCAAAAAGACTGAGCAAAAGTGAGTGTACAAAGTAGGAGCAAAATGTGTGAGTAAAAAGTGGGGGCAAATGTGGTGTTTTACTAAAACAATCTCCCCTAACCTAACCTAAACTAACTTCACCCAACCTAATTTCACCTAACCTAACTTTACTTAACCTAACCTTCCAACTCTCAGATCAAAAATTAAATTCTGGCCATAGTCGAGTTGGAACCCAAAACCTCTGGGATAACACCCAAGTATACTAGCCACTACATCGCGAAATGGGCAAATTATCATGCAACACAACACAAAAATAAAAAGTTTTCTGTAGTGTAACTCATTGGCTGACATTCATAGTTGAGAATTCAAACCCAAGACCTCAGGACTTTTGTTTTGAACATTATCAGAAATATTATTCCATTTACATTTTGCTGTTGCTTATAGTTATAAGAGTTGGCATTAATATGGGAGCAAAAGTGAAAGCAAAAAGTGGGTGCAAGCATGGCTGGTTGTAGAGACTTTCATATCAACAAATACACATAAACTAAATTTTAGTAAAGTGACTTGGCTAATAATAATAATAATATTAACAGTTTAAAAAAATTTTCAAGGGGATTGATATTTTTCAGGGTGTAATTTCCAAAGTACTGTCAAGAATAATAATTACATGAACAGATTCCAAGAACTCTAGAGTGCTTTTAAGGTTAATGATTGGCTAGGAGTGAGATAGAGCTAGCTAACCTAAGTTAACCTCAGCTCAGTAAACCTAACCTTGTCACATGGCATGTTCTACAAGTATAGACTTGCTTTGAGACTGGCTATGACGTCACAGATGAATGGCGGTGGGAGGCTGGACATGACGTTTTTATTACCCAAAAACATTTTCCTTTTTGCCAGCCTCCCACCGCCATTCATCTGTGACGTCATAGCCAGTCTCAAAGCAAGTCTATACTTGTAGAACATGCCATGTGACAAGGTTAGGTTTACTGAGCTGAGGTTAACTTAGGTTAGCTAGCTCTATCTCACTCCTAGCCAATCATTAACCTTAAAAGCACTCTAGAGTTCTTGGAATCTGTTCATGTAATTATTATTCTTGACAGTACTTTGGAAATTACACCCTGAAAAATATCAATCCCCTTGAAAATTTTTTTAAACTGTTAATATTATTATTATTATTAGCCAAGTCACTTTACTAAAATTTAGTTTATGTGTATTTGTTGATATGAAAGTCTCTACAACCAGCCATGCTTGCACCCACTTTTTGCTTTCACTTTTGCTCCCATATTAATGCCAACTCTTATAACTATAAGCAACAGCAAAATGTAAATGGAATAATATTTCTGATAATGTTCAAAACAAAAGTCCTGAGGTCTTGGGTTTGAATTCTCAACTATGAATGTCAGCCAATGAGTTACACTACAGAAAACTTTTTATTTTTGTGTTGTGTTGCATGATAATTTGCCCATTTCGCGATGTAGTGGCTAGTATACTTGGGTGTTATCCCAGAGGTTTTGGGTTCCAACTCGACTATGGCCAGAATTTAATTTTTGATCTGAGAGTTGGAAGGTTAGGTTAAGTAAAGTTAGGTTAGGTGAAATTAGGTTGGGTGAAGTTAGTTTAGGTTAGGTTAGGGGAGATTGTTTTAGTAAAACACCACATTTGCCCCCACTTTTTACTCACACATTTTGCTCCTACTTTGTACACTCACTTTTGCTCGCTCTTTTTGCTCCCACTTTTGCTTTCACATTTGCTCCCACTTTCTGCTCCCATATTTGCTCACACTTGTTTGCTCCCACTTCTGCTTACACGTTTTCCACCCACTTTTTGCTCCCACATTTTTTTTTGCTTTCCATATTAATGCCAACTCTTATAACTATAAGCAGCAGCAGCAAAATGTAAATGGAATAATATTTCTGATAATGTTCAAAACAAAAGTCCTGAGGTCTTGGGTTTGAATTCCCAAACTATGGTTGACAGCCAATGAGTTACACTACAGGAAACTTTTACTTTATGTTGTGTTGCATGATAATTTGCCCATTTTGCGGTGTAGTGGGTAGTATACTTGTGTGTTATCCCTGAAGTCTTGGGTTCCAACTCAACTATGCCTAGAATTTAATTTTGATCTGTGAGTTGAAAGTTAGGTTAGGTGAAGTTAGATTAGGTAAAGTTAGGTTAGGTGAAGTTATGATGGGTTAGGTTAGGTGAAGTTATGATGGGTTAGGTTAGGTAAAGTTCAGTCAAGTTAGATTAGGTGAAGTTAAGTTAGGTTAGGTTAGGTTAGGTGAAGTTAGGTGAGGTGAGGTGAGGTTAGGAGAGGTGAGGTGAGGTTAGGTTAGGTGAGGTTAGGTGAGGTTAGGTTAGGTTAGGTTAGGTTATGACTAAGTTTGTTATGTCTAGTTGTTTTAGAAAAACAATATTTTTGCTCTCATATTTGCTTACATATTTTCTTTGCACTTGAATCTATATTGACTTGTGTATTTACTTTTGCTGGTATATTTGTTGACATATTTGTTAGCATATTTGCTCCCACTTTTTTTTATATATTTGCTTTGCTCCCACATTTGATCCCATATTTGCTCCCACTTTTTGCTCACAGTTATGTTTTTCTCCCACATTTGCTCTCACTTTTGCTCCCACTTTTTACCCCCCCACCTTTGCTCCCACTTTTTGCATGTATATATGCTCCCACATTAAACTATTGTTGTTATTACCAAGTTGTCTTTACTAGAGATTAGTTTGTGCTTGACAGTTGATATGGAAGTATCAGTGACTAGGTATGGTAAGCCTTATGCATACTATAAAGGATATTCATGTATTGTGAAACGAAGCAATAAAAATGGAACTGTTATTTGGCGCTGTTCAAAGCAACGATCGAAACAGTGTCGAGGAATGCTTAAAACAAAAGAATTGGACGTACTTTCTTCAAACAATCATGAATGTAAACTTAATAATCATGCTAGTCTAAATGTAAGGAAAACCCAAACCAAAGCAAGAAACCAAGTCCAAGAGAAAGATAGTACTAATCAAGATAATATTAACCTCAAGTTTAATACACTACAACGCACTCATGCTGTTAGCGAGTTGTTTAATGAGAAAACTTTAACACCTCCTGTGAAACCCATGTTCAGACATGCACCCACATCTCAAAAGCCCTCAACCCTATCAGAGACAATATACCCCATCAAAAAGTTAGTGGGGAAAGGTAATAGTGGTAATAATAACATAACAATGTTAAAACATTCTCGCACATCTAAAAGGAAGCTTTCAACACTATCAAAGACAACTCAAACCATTGAACAGACTGTGGACACAGGTGGAAATTATCATGGTAATGATAACGATGATAATGATCATCATTATGAAAATGATTATAATAATGAGGATGATAATCATATTAATGGTGATAATGATGAACTGCTTCCCGAGATTCTGAAACCATTCATAAAAAATAGTAAATGGAACGATCCTAATATATTAGTCGAACGTCTACAGCTCTTGCATGCCTGTAAACAGCTTGGTCATATTGGTTATGAGAAAGAGCTATTAAATATAGAAAATGAACTTCGTAAAGCTGCTATTATCGTGTGATGGGTCAACGTAGCAACACCCCCATCCCCTAAAAAATAATTTTCAACAAGTGTTATGTTTAAAAGAAATGATAAACCAAAAGAGCTGTATTGTGTGTGTCTATCTCTTGTAAAAAAAAAAAAAAGATTAAATTGATAAACATAGTTTGTGTATATTTCTTGTTTTCTTGCATGTTCAAGCAATAGTTATGTCAGGGAAGGGATTCGAACCCTTGCTTCCTTATATATTTGGAAATTTGATCTTAAGTCAAACGCCTTAACCACTCGGCCACCCTGACAGTTACTGATTTAATTAGTCTTGTTGGACATTAGTGTTTACAAAACTTTTCTTTTCCCCACTATATATATGCTCAACCACTTTTTGGTTTTTCAATGCCGGTTTTTGTTTTGTTTCAATTTTTTTTCAGTAACATTGCAGTTATCAGTATTGCAAACTGGGTGATTAATATAGGGATAAAGGCATCTTAAAAATCACAAGCCTTACAGTTGTCACGTATCATGTATAACATGTTATCCTACATTCCACATAGGGATCTACCTTCTTAACAGTGAACTCTGTTGGTCATTAAAATAACTACTTGTAAAATAATTCCAGTGGTAAATCCTTTTAGCAAATATCATATATTAAATAATTTCACGCCATAGAACGACAACTTGAAAATCATTTATTGTAGGAATATCTTTAATGGGATCAGCAAACCTTCAAGTATGCAATATACATTCCAGATAGTGCTGTATTTTGGTCGATAGTGCCTCCAGTGCTTACATTAAATAAGAATACAGTAAACGTATATTTTTTTTTATAAATCATAATTGTTTTCATAAAATACCATATAATAAATATTTTCACTCGAACGAATGACCATTTGAAAATGGTTTATTGTAGAAATATCTTTAATGGAATCTCCAAACCTTCAAGTAAACCATATGTGATGTACATTCCACATAGCTACATAAACGACAGTACATCGTGGTACCAATCTCCGCCGCATTGCGCGCTCATTGTTTGTGTTGGATTACTGTCTCATTACTAGAACTGTACTTACTGGTCAATAACCAACATAGTGGTCAAAGTGTTCCCTTGGTAGATAACCCATGTTTGGTTTGTCAATTTCTAATTGCAAGGCCAGTCAAGACCTAACAAAAATTAGTCTTAACGTATATATCCATCATCAACACCATATCATTAAACAAATGAAACCATCTTAAGGTATTTATTACATTTAATTGCATTTTAGGAATCTTGCAAACATCTTGCAACCTTAAAGAGGAAAGTATAGACAGGAATTGTGAAAAGGAAACCGTTCAATCATTTAATGTCGTTAGTGTAAGAAACCTCAACGTAAGAGGTTATGAAAGTCTATGTGAGGGTGTGGTTTTTACAGCTGAATGCCTTTTCCTGACACCCACCTCAGAGACAAGTTTATGGGAAATGAAACTCAGCTATCATGTCGAATGTGGATCTCCTATTCTAGGAGAAAGTCATGTTGAGGTATTTGTCTGCAGGGAGTGTGGTAAACGAAACAACAACAATAAAAGCATACATGTAAAGGGAATATTAGGAAATTTTCGAGTACATGTAGTCAATTTACAAAAAAAATGAATAAATTTAGTGGTTTGTAGCCCACTTTGGGTAAGTTTGATAAATTTTAGTGAATTTTCATCTATATTCGTCTAATTTTATATGAATTTGAGGTAGTTTAAACCATGCTTAGGTAAATCAATGGAATTTCAATAAATCTGGTAGTCATTTGTTGAATTTTGCTGGAATGTTGTGTCATTTGGTCAATTTTCGGAAAATGTAGTGGATTTTAGGAAAATTTAAGGTAAATCTGGGGATAGTTAGGTATTTAACAGATAACCTGTCACTATGATGGTTGTATTAGAGTGTGCCTTTCACCACCAAGGGGTAGGATTGGAGAGAGGAGACCGTCATGAGCTGAAGTGCATAGTCATTTATATTGACTTTATGGATGGTTGTTGTGGGGGATCGAACACTCCTCTTGTTGGTTTTGGGGGAAGTGTACTCCATTCCATTCCATTTTTTTAAAAGCCACTAATCAGGTCCTAGCATTGAGCAGTTGCAAACCATTTGACTATTCTTAACATCAAATGTGCATTTGCCTGGAGTAGAAGTGGGAAACCACATCAGTTTGGTGTATAGAAAACTCACCTCACCCCAACTCATTGGAAAATGAAAATCATTTGTTTTTTGTCTTACTTAGGGGCTTGGAAATCATGGTTATCAGTCCTTGGGAAAATAATCATGGGCAAGCACACTATTATTAGCTGAGTTTCTAATACAATTTTGCACACCCTAGGACCAGTATTGCATTATAAGGCATGCCATGTGATATAAAACAATATAGGTCTTTAATTCCACCCCTGGGCGTTATATCTAGTGTCATGTAGGTTGACGATCACGGAGTCCCAGCTGAGACCGTCATTGCTTCCACTAACTTGTGCTAGGCTCCTCTCTGTCTTATTTCCTGTCGACCACACTTGCTCAACTCTTGTTCTCTACCGACCCCAACATGATTAGGGTATCCGAGCCCTAGGGAGTCTCTTCCTTTTGCAACTTCATTGACCCTGGTTTATTTATTTTTTCTGATATCCTGAGGAGGCAGCCTTGCTTTTTTTTATTTTCATGTTATTTCCTGTCTTTTGCTCAAGCCCCCCTCAAGAAGGTAGGGTGTATATAGCCCCACCACTTGCGATGCACTCTGCATATGGCTACACTCTCAAGGGCTGATCAGTTTGGAAGTTGGCGACCCCAAGGGATTTCTGAGCTGAGTCCAGTTTTCCTCCTCTTTATCCATTATCTCTGGGGCAAAGCCACTCCTAGTATACTTTTTATCTGCCTTTCATGGCTCTCCTTCCTTCCAACTCCCTCAATCCACATGCTTGAGGGTTGAGGGCCATTTTTTATTCCTTCTGTTCTTTATTTGACCTATTGTTTTCCATTTCTTCTTCTAGTATATAAGCGTGTAGTAGCTTAGATTTAATTTTTATCTTTACGATGACCCAAACCATTGAGGGTCGCTGTAGAACGCTTCTCTCTTGTCCAAAGGACAGCATGTTGAATTCCTCACTGGCTCATGAATTTTATACTTTGTGCACTTAGTTCTCATGGCTTTGAAACTGGCTGTCTGTAACGTGATCATTATTCATTTTAACTTCAGCGTACTAAACTAATTTTATATTAGTTAATTTTAAATTAATTATTTTAAATTAATTATTTTAAATTCAGATTTGTGTTTCACAGTAAACACAATTATTATTCTCCGTTTAAAACAAGCCATACCATTCTTTTTCTAACATGATAGCTTATACGTGCGCATGGAAAGTAGTATAATCATCAGCTAAGGATTCAATTTCCATTACCTACACCTCTCATGGTATGCCAATTCGTTAAACTATAGAAAACGTTTCTATATGTTCTGTTACATTATTATTTGACCATCTCACCGTGTAGTGGTTAACCTACTTGGTTGTCAACCCTAAGGTCTTGGCTTCCAACCCCGACTATACCATGACATTCATTTCAAGGTTGCCATAAGGTTCACTAAGCCTTTGTCAAACCTAACAACGATCTAGTCATGTGCAGAGCACGTCCGCTATCAAGCAAATGAGTAATATGAAACTTCCTGACAAGGTCGCTGTGCTGTTATCAGCAAGGCACACTACGCAAACCAAAGCCAGTGTCTCTGTGCAGATTCAAGCCAGCGGTAGTATGCAAGCCTATGTTTGTTTAAAAATCATCATGAAAATAAGTCCACAGTCACCACAGAGGCCCCGGTTCGATTTTTTTTCTAAAGGCTGCAACAGGGTAGACTGTGTCTTGACAGGTAAAACTTTTTGGGGTGCATTCGTGAACCATGGCAAGGGTTGGCCATCCTGACTTCTTCAACACCTCCAACCAATGTTTACTATTACTGGTGAGTTACCATTTTTTTTCTTTCTTCGGCTTTTCCCTATTAGTTTGAGTCGCCGGAGCCAACCAGGCTCATTTTGATTTTGGCCGGGGATTTAAGGCCGAATGCCCTTCCTGACGCCACGTGATTTTTCAAGTGAAAATTCCAACCTCCGCTGTCACCGGGATTTGAACCCCAGCCGTCCGGGTAAAGACGAGCAGCTAAGCACCTGCGCCATCACGCTCCCCACAGGTTAGTTATCTATACACACATTAATCCATAATTACCTAATAATAATAACAACCATCATCATCCATACACATGTCCATTAAAGCATGGTTTCACAAATATGCTTATGCTTTAAGTGTATAACACGTTTTTTCCCCATAACATGACTATTTACTGTTTTAGGAGTGAAATGAGCAATCAAGGTAAAAGCCCTAATCATCCCCTATTTTTTAAGCTAACACACCTAATTTTAGGGTTCTTCGTTTCCAAGATAGGGATTTTTCAATTTTGGGGGGTAGTTTCACCCCCCTGCTATTTTTCATCAAAAACAAAAGATCTTAGGTTCATTTATCATTTTTAGGTGTTTAACACGTTTTTTCCCCATAACATGACTATTTACTGTTTTAGGGGTGAAATGATCCATCGAGGTAAAAACCTATATCATCCCCTATTTTTTAAGCTATCACACCTAATTTTAGGATTCTTCGTTTCCGAGATAGGGATTTTTCAATTTTGGGGGGTAGTTTCACCCCCCTGCTATTTTTCATCAAAAACAAAAGATCTTAGGTTCATTTATCATTTTTAGGTGTTTAACACGTTTTTCTCCCATAACATGACTATTTACTGTTTTAGGGGTGAAATGATCCATCGAGGTAAAAGCCTATATCATTACCTATTTTTTAAGCTATCACACCTAATTTTAGGATTCTTCGTTTCCGAGATAGGGATTTTTCAATTTTGGGGGGTAGTTTCACCCCCTGCTATTTTTCATCAAAAACAAAAGATCTTAGGTTCATTTATCATTTTTAGGTGTTTAACACGTTTTTTTCCCATAACATGACTATTTACTGTTTTAGGGGTGAAATGATCCATCGAGGTAAAAGCCCATAACATTCCCTATTTTTTGAGCTATCACACCTAATTTTAGGATTCTTCGTTTCCGAGATAGGGATTTTTCAATTTTGGGGGGTAGTTTCACCCCCAAACAGGGGATGTTGCCCCAAGTGTTAGGACCCCTCATACAAGTCCCTAGCATGATTGGTTCGCGAGATATGAACAAAAGTGTCGTTAGGTCCTTTTAACAACAATGAATCCTACATTCAAAAAACGGGGCGTCACCCCCAGGGTTAGAATACTGCCTATGGCAAAATCCCATGAGGGGTTCAGAAAATATTAACAAACGTGTAGTTAGGTCCTTTTAACAAAAGCCGTCCGTGCGCGCACATACAAAAAATATTACTATTTCAACCCCCCGGGTAAGGGTAGTTTTTATTTTGGAGTGGATATGCCCCGTCCATAGAAAAGGGGATTTCACCACGAGTCCTACGACACCCCATAGGTTTACATCTGATTATTGGTTAGCGAAATAGTAAAAAGCCGATGACCTATTAGTTTTTTTGGTTTCTTTCAATACATATTTAAAAAACACTCATTTATAAATCATCATTTAAAAAGCCCGCCCTCTTACAAAAACCGCCAAGTTCGTAAGCATACAAAAATAAATTACTATTTCATCCCCCGGGTAAGGGTAGTTTTTATTTTGGGGTGAATATACCCCTTCGATAGAAAAGGAGAGTTCACCACGAGTCCTACGACACCTCATACGTTTAAATCAGATTATTGGTTAGCGAGATAGTAAAAAGCCGATGACCTATTAGTTTTTTTTGGTTTATTTAAATACGTATTAAAAAAACACTCATTTATAAATCATCATTTAAAAAGCCCGCTCTTTTACAAAAACCGCCAAGTTCGTAGGTATACAAAAATGAATTACTATTTCATCCCCCGGGTAAGGGTAGTTTTTATTTTGGAGTGGATATGCCCCGTCCATAGAAAAGGGGATTTCACCACGAGTCCTACGACACCTCATTGGTTTAAATCCGATTATTGGTTAGCAAAATAGTAAAAAGCCGATGACCTATTAGTTTTTTTGGTTTCTTTCAATACATATTTAAAAAACACTCATTTATAAATCATCATTTAAAAAGCCCGCCCTCTTACAAAAACCGCCAAGTTCGTAAGCATACAAAAATAAATAACTATTTCATCCCCCGGGTAAGGGTAGTTTTTATTTTGGGGTGAATATACCCCGTCCATAGAAAAGGGGAGTTCACCACGAGTCCTACGACACCTCATACGTTTAAATCCGATTATTGGTTAGCGAGATAGTAAAAAGCCGATGACCTATTAGTTTTTATGGTTTATTTCAATACATATTAAAAAAACACTCATTAATAAATCATCATTTAAAAAGCCCGCTCTCTTACAAAACTCCTCAAGTGCGCATGCGTATTAAAAACATTCATCGCCAAAATGTCAAAAAACAACATGTTTACCCCAAATGGCGTTTCCCAATTCCATCCATTTTTAAAAAATAACCTCACCATCATCTAGAGCGGAAAAAATACCATCCAAACGACCCCTCACTCGACCCTACTCCTTTCCCACCACCTAACCCTTTCCCAACATAGGCATACATATTCAAGCACGAGCGCGACTTCAGGAAACCAACACTACCCCACTACTCGCGAATGACCTTTTAGTTTTGGTCTTTTAATCAAATAAAGAGGCTATAGGAAAGTAGGGGGCATTACTAGCAGTGCTAGGACACCCTGTATGTTCTAATCCCATGTTTGGTTAGCGAGATATCAAGTTCGGGGCAAATACGAGGGTGGCTCAATAAAAAGTGGAGCAGCTTTCCCCTTACCCCACTACTGCCACTTGATTTCTTTCTGTGGGGGTTTGTCAAGAATCAAGTGTACTAGACACCAGTTCGTGATCTACCAGATCTGCTTCATCGCATTCGTGCAGCTACTGCAAATGTTACGCAGAACACTGGAGAGAAGTGGAATACAGATTAGATGTCTGTAGCGCCATTAGTGGTGCGCATATCGAGATGTATTAGGTATGTAAAGAAACATTTTGAGTTTTCCTATTCGTAGAAAAAAAACGCCAATAAATATCTCCACTACTTCTCAAGTTATTAAATTTTATATAATTATATCTTTAACCCGAACACCTTGTATTTAAATTTTGAATTTATCAGCATGCGTAATATCAGGTTGGCGACACTGCCATAAATTGGATGCTCAAACTTATATTGAAATATTATGATCTATACATGTGCCAATTTTGAAAGAAATACATTTATTAATGGCCTTGCAATATTCAGGCATTGGTCTTTACTCATATCAAATTTGGTTTCGATAGCTGCAGCCGTTTAAGAGTTGATAGGGGGACACACACACACAGGCCGAAGGACAGATAGACGGACAGACAGACACACACACATTTGCCCAGATCGGTCTCATAAGTCTACTTTTTCCTAATTTTTACAAAATGTGAAAAGTAGGCTACATAATCCGCCACATTCATGGCACCTAATTCCCGTCGAGAAGAGGGTAGGTATCCCAAGTAAATTCTACCTTATAAATCATCTTAGTGATGACTAGAGGGCAGATACTATTGAAAAGTCATGTTTCCTTTTCAAATAACAGTAATACGACGCTCATTGCTGTAGAAATCCTTTCTACGCAGTAGCGAAGGGGAATAACTCTTCTCAATTCAGTATTATTTTATATTTTTGCCATTTTATGATTCATGCATTTTAGACAATTTTACGACAATATTTACCAATAAGATATTTTTAGCCTACTATTCACTTTTTTAAAAATGAGGGAAAAGTAGACTTATAGGATCGATCTGGGAAAATGTGTGTCTGTCTGTCCTTCGGTCTGTCTGTCTATCTGTGTGTGCCCCCCCCCCCTATCAACTCCTAAACGGCTGCAGCTATCGAAACCGAATTTGGTATGAGTAAAGACCTATGCCACAATATCTCACGGACATGTTTGAAAATGACGTCAGTGCTACCAACTGCTGAAAATTCACAATTGAAAATTGAGGTCTATGTCGGATATCTTGGAAGATATGCATAGGAATTGTTCCAAAATTAACACACATATAGTGAACCCATATGCTATTGGTTCAAGCGTCGAATCCATATTTTATTGGCAAAAGAAGAGAGGAAATAATACAGTCTATAGAATGACTTAGAAAGATGTAAGAAGTAGGCTGTAATAACGTGGCGCAAGAATAGGTGACGTGAGATCATGCTTGACGCATCGATAAGGAGCTGGCTCATGATTATTAATAGAACGATAAAAACTTTCCACAGCGTGTAAGAGAGAAGAGGTTTCGGAAACAGACCTTACTCAGCTATAAAATGACAACCTCGCAATTGCGCAAGAAGAGAAATAATTAGAATTAAGCCATTTGCGAGCATTTAATAAATGAAAGAAACACATCATTGTGGATCATTCCGGAATAGAGATTTTGGTGTGGGGAAAAAGTTTATAATATTTGCACAGGAAAGAAGTGCCGACGTGGCATGACGTCGTTAGTAATTCCCCGAGACCAGAGTTGGTAGGGATGGAAAAATAGACCGCAACACCCACGTATCTGAAGAACAAAATTATTTAATATCTTGGAATTGTGCGATCGATTTTCATGATCAAAAAACCAGTTTACGTTTAGAACAAGAGCGTTCCAGAGATATATTTTTCAAAATTATACGATTATTACTTTAAAAGTTAGTGCTGGAGAAGACACGGATTTTATCTTTTTGCCGCCGATTTGTATATAAACCCTGGCTGAGCCAGGGAAAGCATGCAGTTATTGTCAGCCTGCGGGCGTGACACTGTGTCACTATCATCGTTAATGCAGTTATTCCGAGAGCCCGAGAGGGGGCATCCGGCTGTATCAAGTACATTCAGTTTACCAGAGACGCCGGAGAGCGTGGTACTGTTTCGACAACAATCCAGTTCCGTGAGCGCAGGGGCGCTGCACGATGAAGCATCAAGTACAAGATCAGCTACAAGTAAACTCCTAGTGCAGGAGTGCTGCATCAAAGTATATTCAGTTATAAAGACGCCAGAGAACGTAATACTGTGTCGCAAAGTATAACGAGTTATTTTAGTGAGAGCGTAGACGCTGCACGCAGAAACAATTATCGTTAAAGTTCACTAGTACAGTCAAAGTTAGGCTGTGGACTTGAAGAAATAACAGGCGATAGGTACTCGAATAATAGTTCAGT
Organism: Meconema thalassinum; assembly: GCA_946902985.2. NCBI lineage: Eukaryota > Metazoa > Arthropoda > Insecta > Orthoptera > Tettigoniidae > Meconema > Meconema thalassinum. The sequence continues at coordinate 129,989,548 of OX336389.2, forward strand.
TAAAGAAACAACGCATCATAAAGTTTCGAAGTACCCAAGGAAAATGAAATAGACAGTTCTATCGACGTTAAGGAACCCGATCAGGGTAGAACGAAATAAGTAACGCCTATAGTGTTCCGGAAAGGTAGGGACTAGAGCGCAGGACGATAAAAATTAGGAATTGTAGTTCCAGGCTTTGTCTAGATAGACAAATGAACAGTGAACATTGGGGAGTACTCCAAATAAGCTACGAATCAAAGTAATAGCAATTAATGCAAGGGGATTACTAGGTCACCGATAAACTATTCGAGCGGCCGTCATAGTAATACATTAAGGACAGACTTTTATCTAGACGAACCAGTTAGCGTCTAGCAAGAAACCTCATCGTGCAGTAATGTTATAGAAGCCGATAGTCAAAACCCGGATTTGGAGATCAGCCGTTCCAGTGAGGTGTAGTTCGATCGAGACTTTCCATCATCTCGTCAGATTAGGAAGCCGACGTTCTATAAGTGCCACCCTTGGAAACGGCAAAAGAAAATAAATCACGTGTGTAAGGCGAATAATTAACGCCCAAGTGAAAAAATGGTTATGTAATGTAAATATAGTGAAATTTCTGAGTGTAATATTTTTAGTGAATTTATATTGTGTTAAGTGAAACGAATACAAAATGGTATTCATTATATTCCAAGTGATTAAGGTAAATATTTTATGTGCTGTTAAAGAAGTGTCATTGAGTGGAAGTGTAACCATGGAAATGGCTTAAAAAGCAGTGAGTGGGCAAAAATGTTCCATCGCTGGAGGATTCGGTCGCTGACCGTACAGTCATGTGAGTAAATATTTCATTATGATATGTGTTTGGGAAGATTTGCGTATAATCCTCATGAGAAAGAGAGAGTAGGGATGTTGAATAACAAGTAAAAGAATGAGTGCGCGATCTGAACAATTAATTTGAGAAAATATAATAAATATGTGAAATGTAAATGAATCCCTTGGGGAATGTATTAAGTAAAATATCAGAGAAATTGATAAATGATATAAATATGAGAAAGCAAGCGTAATAATAATAATAATAATAATTATATAAATGAATGAATATTATGATGAATTTTATATTGAAAGTAGTAGCTTCCGAGCTCCTTTAAATGAATTAATACATGTTATGGATACATGTTCTTTATGGTAAAAATGATTATTGTCAAGGGAGAAGAGTAATATATATTTGAGATGTAGATCAAACGTTGATTTTGAATATATTAGTGCTTTGAAGGCAACTTGGCTAATTAATGTATAAGCGCCATGTAGCGAATTGAAGTAATTTTTCACGCTAGGAATGCGTTGAAATGCTCGGTAAAACTAATTATGAGGGACAGTTGGTCGTGGTAATTGAATTGTGATAAGTCCTCAAAAGTTGTGATAGTGATCACGAGGCATTGTGTGTTGTATATTAAAAAGGGTGCTATTTATGTTGTATTATGAGCGCTGGTGATAGGCGAGGCCTGCCCTAAGTCGCTAATGTTATAAGTCCTCCAATTTGGGATACTGCTCCCGAGGCATTTGAAAGGATCGAACTCAGAGTCGTCCGTGTTGAAGCCCCTTAATATTGGTTGTATTATTGAATTTTTCTTACCCGCCAATGAGGACACTTCATAATTATTATATACCGAAGCCAAGAGAATAGGTCTGTTGTGCCTAAATTTGTTGTTTAAGAATCTGTATTAGAAGCCTTGTCATTCAGAGAATTGCATTTGAAACAGCTGTATGGAAAGCTGATGGTAGCCAGTCTCTTGTAGCAGCGAGACTGTGAACTCTCTGTCTCCCTGCAATAAATCACGCTAAGTAGTCAACAGAGGACTTGCTCACCTGATGAGTTAAAACTGAGCAATTCCCTGCAAAGCAGGAGGCCATAGCCCTTATGGGATTTGTAAGGCTATTTATTATTATTTATTAAGTAGTTAAGGCTAGACCCTTACCCTCGATGTATTGCGGTAGGTCGGGGAACGTTCTGTTTGAGTTATAATACACAGAAGTGTTTAGAGATTGTTTGAACGACCCGGTCTTTGAACCGAGGTCCCTGTATATAAATTATTATCGCTTGCAGAGTTCAGATCGTTGCTTTCTTATAATATAATGATAAATCCCTAACTTTATAATTATATGATTCAGTGATTCACGAGTTCTCTTAAAGACATTAGATTCCGGGAGTAATCTTAATTTTGACTTGTTCAGTAGTCTTCTGTAGCTCGGGAGTACGCAAATTTTTCCCAATCACAGTAGTGAGTTGTTAACTTGAGAGAGAGGGATGGTAACATATGAGCATTGTGAAAGCCCAAAATTAAGTGATGATTAACCAAACTTTGGTAATTTTGATATTTATGATTAAAAGATATACTCATGTAAATAGTAATGGACGTGTATTAAATTGATAACACAGTGTAGGTAAACATTACCGAGCCGTTTGGAGCTCTTGATTTTAAAGAATTTGAAGTGACACTATATGGAAGTGAAACTTAGTAGAAGTTTGTTGGTTTTTGGAAAACCAGTCATTATGATCTTATAATTGTTTAATATGAATTCCTTGTTCAACTTTGGACAAGTGTGAAGTGGAATGTCAGTTTTTTATTTGTTTAATTTTTGTAGCGCCATATATTTGGATAATTAAATGTTTTAATAGTAGGAGTTGATTTTTGTTTATTTTTGGAAGTGTATCCTCTGCTTAATCCAAAGTGTGTAAGTCACAGAGTGGGAGAACAAACTATGAACCCCGATACTCCCGATTGAGCATTGCTGGCAAACTGTGATTTGCATATTTCATTGTTGAATGGGCACAATAGACAACATTGCATCACACTAATTTACAGGAGCCAATACATGAGAGTTTTGCCAACATGATTCTATGCCTGCTGACAGGTCAAATCTTTAAATGCATGTAACTTCCATGCTATCTATTGGATTTCACCAAATTCGGTATGTGATTTGCGCACCGGAGCAGATATGAATATGCATTTTTTTAAGTGTCAACAGGGCTACCAACTGTTGAAAAATGCACTCTATACATTTTTTAAATCCTAATCTCAATATATCAGAAAGTATGCAGGCCAACAGTTCTAAACTTTGCATACAAATTGTACCTGCAAATGTACGTCAATTTTCAGTAACCGATATACGACAGTGCTGCCAACATGAGTCAACGCGTCTTGATAAGTTTAATGTTGAATCACATGTAACATCCTTATAAATAAATGTGGTTCTTTCAAAATTGGCACATATATAGATCATAATATTTCAATTTATGTTTGAGCAAACCATTTACGACAGTGTCGCCAACCTGATTTTACGTTTGCTGATAAATTCAATATATAAATACATGTAATGTTCATACTACATATTGGACCTCAAACAAATGTTGCATCTGCTTTGTGTACCTTAAGAGATGGGACTAAGAATATATTTAGATTCGCCAGGTCTGCTAACTGTTGATATATGGTATTGTGACCGAAATCCACCATGTTGGTGATCTTTAATTGCCGAGATTCGTAAAGCAACCTTGGAAGTGGTTGATGAATGTAACATATTGTAATGCATTCCAGCATGTGTTTGTAGCAGACCCAGAGCTAAAGAAACATTCTTCATAATTATTCTAGCTGCTAAATGGACCCATCCTTATGGCATTGAGCTAAAATTTAGCACAAGCGAGTGTGGAATATCTTCAACTCCTATCGGCTTTGACAAGTTATGACGCATTAGATGAGGGGTGGAAACTCCCCACACTCCTACGGATCAGGTGACCAGGGCAACCGGTGTGCTATGTGTAACACGTGCGGAGAGATCATTCCATTCTAGTATGTGCTATTGCTGATTTAAAACACATGTGCGCGGAGACGATCATTCTACCTTCGGGAAGCGTGTGTCCACACTATGATATTAGCATTACAATTTGCTTGTGAAATACCGGTACTTGATATAACTTATTTACGAGTGACAGGTAAAATTAAAATTAGTGATTTCTCCAAGAGGCTGATGTAAGTAGAAACTGTATTTTTATCAAGTGAACACATTAACACAGCTACAAATCGGACTTGACAAATTCACCGTGGAACGCCAGAATACGGAGACATTAATATGCAACATGTTAACGCACACGATATAATAGCAGACCTTGTCGTGCTACGAAACCAGGCATATAGTCAGTCAATGTTGAACATTTCTACAATAGTAATTGCATCTTATTCAACATAATGCATTCAACATAATACATTCAACAAATAACCGGATTGCCAGCAAGAGCATTAATAAATTATTAACAGTATCGAAACAACACCGTCCATTCCATAGCAGTGAAATACATGGAACATTTCTTCAGCAGTGGCGTACACCTAATTCTTTTTAGGGGGTGTCTGATGTCATCCACTATGATACTTTCACTCAAGAATAAGAATATGGGAACATTTATGGAACTTTTCATATACTTCAAGATAATGGCTTAAGCATTTAATAGGGAAACTTGATGGTGAGGACGAGTCCGGGATTCGGAGAGGCTGAATACACTGTAGACCAGGCATCACGATGATGTTGGCGTTAAACGAGTTTCTTAAACGCCGATCTTGCAAATTAAAGAACAGAATCAAGATTAATTCGTCGTGGGAAAATATGGGAAACACATTCATCGTCAACTTGGGCTTATATTCACACCACACCCTTCTGAACATTTAGGGCAATCCAACACCATGATTTAATTATGTTCTTTCTTCCAGGAGGCTAAAATATATATTTCGAATGAATTTCCAAACTTAGAGAGCAAAATATTTTCAAGATATTGAGATCTTTCACACACATAAATTCCGATATTTAATACATATTTTGTTTTATAATATTTATAATTCTAAAGTTAGGATTTTTTTTCTCATGGCGATTTTTACCATGAAGGCGATTGCGAACGGAACGTTTGCCTTTTTGCAGCGGTAATGATTGTAGCATATTCATTAATTTATGGCATTGAAATTATAATTATGGTTCATGATCTGTGATCCTAGACTTTACAGTAATTTAATTCAGATTGCACAAGAATACAAAGCCTATGATGCTCAGTCACATTAGGGAAATTTTGACCAGATTTAGGAATGCAGATTACGAGAGTTTATAATAATTTGAGGGTTATTTGTCATTATGTCAAATGGTTTTGGAACTGCACTTTGAGTATAAGCACAATGAATTATGAGTTGTAGACACTTTATAGTGGTCTTAAGGTGGCAACTGTTGGACATGAGAAATACCATTCCAACTTATTAATACGATTAATAAATCAATTAATAAATTTCTTCGATGATATAGTAAATGATTATGATTATGCCAGGATGTATAGGGGCTTATGCAGTCCTAGGTTCAATGGAATTAGAATGTGCTTTATATTTGTAATTATATTAAGTAGTTCCACCGGTGGAAAACAGTGCAATGGCAGTTACTGCATTACTGTTCAATTAATCGTCATAATAAATGCAATGTTTTCAGAGTTACTAGTGCTGGTCAATTTAAAATTAATAATTCCTGCAGATCACAGGTGAATCATTTGTATCTTAATTTAATATGTGCTAAAGGTTATAATATCGCAATCTGAATAATTAAATTGATCCCATAAGGATATGATAAACTCAGCTAATGATTTGAAAATGATATGAGGGATTAGGATGTCATTTGAAGCCAGTTATTGTGCGGCTATAACAAGTTATTGTTATTTATAGCTGATGTAATTTCCATAAGGAAACTTTAAATTATGTTGGTAGAAATTAATAATAATAATTTCATTCCACAAGTTCATTTAGTCAAATTAAATGATTGACAGTCATCATTGACAATCGTAAGTCTGTAAATATTAGAAATGTGTGAATAATTTATGTGTAAATTATTAATTCAGTTAACATTCATGGGAAGGAAAAATGTATAGTGATTTTTTTTCTAATTTTTCTTCTTTTAGAAGCTGAAGGTGAAAGTGAAGTGTTTTTTTTTAATCATTATTATTCAGCTGCTCATCGAACACTTGAACTCTAATCATTTCTTTTGCGAGTACTTCCCTAATTAAGTCAAACAGGGTAGCTCAATGACATTGATGGACATTATGGATTTTTATGATCCCAAACTAATAATATTCATTGAGTAATAGGAGTGTTATTTTTTTTTTTTTGTCCGTCTGCTCAAAAATAAATTTAGGATCTCGATTTTTCAAGTTCTGGTTATTCTTGTAGTTTGGAACTTCTCCCGAGTCAGTGATACCTTTTTTTTCTTTTTTCTCGTTTGTGAAGTATTTGTCCTGTTGAACCTTGCATGCCTCTCCCTTTAATCGACCAGAGATATTCGATCTCTTGCCTGCCCGAGCTAGTTGCTTGATTTTTTTTATTGGACAAATATTTCCTGGACTTAATTTTTTTTGTATCGCCTGTGTCCCTTCTTCGGTTTCTCGTTGATATCGCCGGGCCAACGTGACGTCGGGGAAACGGGCACAGTATGTATAATTTAAAGTTCGTCCCGGAACTACTTGTTTTACATCATTTTAATGCATCATATTTTTCTTCTCATACGATGAAAAATGTTAGAATATTCTTCTATAGGCAAGTAAAGTGACTTGTTCGGGGAATGTAGTTAGTTTTGTAAATGATTGGATAAAAGAATCCCACGCCTGACACAACAAGTAAACGAGTTGTTTTAAGTTAAATGAGAGAAGTGTTCTACATAATTTAAATTAATTCCAAAGTATTTCTGCATTAAATAACTCCAGCGAATCGATTTTTCTTTTTTGTCTATCCGGGAAGTTTGTTTTATTGAGATTTAAAATTAATATGGTTCAAAGAAACACTAAGATTAAGAATAACATTTTAACTGCCATTTCCTTGTTAAATTCAATTATATTTTAATTAGAGTAGGTAATTGAGTAATGAACAAGTAGTTCCGTGAAGAACTAAAGAGCCTACTTTTCGTAAAATTTTAGATTCATGCCAATGATTAATCTATATGGATCTATCTAGAATAATGACGAAATTAAGTTGGTAATATCGAAATTTCTAATTAGTTCGAAATACTGTATACCTGGCATAATGCAGCCTAATAGAGAGCTACAGTTGGCAGCCCTGGTGACTGAATATATTCTTAGTTCCATCACTTAAGGTACAGAATACAACATTTGGTTGAAGACCAATGGACGCAGTTAAACATTGGATCTAAAAGCGCGCGTAAAATCATGTTGGCAACAATGACATTCATGTATTGGTGAGAAATAATCTGAAATAATATGATCTATTGTTGTGTCAATTTTGAATGAAATCCATTAGTTAGTATAGAAGTTACATGCATTAAAAAATTGGACCTATCAGCAGGCTTAGAATCATGTTGGCAGCACTGACGTATATATGGTACTCCAAATTAATATAGAATGTCGGGTACTATACGTGTGCATAGTTTAAAGCTGTCGGCTTGCATACTTTCTGATATATGGGTATTTGGATTAAAAAATGAGAGCATTTATAAACAGTTGGCAGCCCTGGTGGCTCTTAAGAATACGCTCAGTCATATCTGCTTATATACACATAGCACATACAAGATTTGGTTGAAATCCAATTGATAGTGTAGAAGTTATATGCATTTAAAATTTGGACCTATCAGCAGGCTTATAATCATTTTGGCTACACTGCCATGTATGGCCTCCTGGAAATTAAACTGCAATATTATTATCTATACGTGTGCCAATTTTGAAATAGCTCCCATTCATACCTTCCAAGATATCCAACATGGAGCTCAAATTTCAATTGCGATTTTTCAGCAGTTGGTAGCACTGAGATCATTTTCAAATATGGCCGTGAGATATTCAGGTATAGATCTTTACTCATACCAAATTTTGTTTCGATTGCTGCAGCCGTTTAGGAGTTGATAGGGGGACACACACACACAGCCAGCCAGACAGACAGACAGACAGACAGACAGACAGACAGAAGGACAGACAGACACACATTTGCCCGATCTCATAAGTCTACTTTTTCCTCATTTTTGCAAAATGTGAAAAGTAGGCTAAATAGTGTTATAATGAGCTTCATTATATTACAATTTTCTGACAGATAATAGTCAGGGTCGAACATAAAACACTTTAAAAATGAACAATAACAACAAAAACTACAGTATTTACTACCCTACCAGTGAATTGTTACCGGTGGCAGAAATCGGAACTACAGTAATGCGCTCCGCACAGCCACACGCCTGCGATAGACGTGCAGTTGTCGCCAGCGAAACCTCATCGCGTGTCATTTGTGCGCGTGATTCATGTTGAGTCGTGCGCTGTGCGGTGTGTTCTCATTGTATTACTGTACAAGCGTTCCCCCTCTTGGCCCGCAACTGCTCGCTGCTGCCATAACGAGGTGAGATGACGCAATGTATACACAACAGCTGCGCGCTACGTCTAGCGGTAACAATTCCCTGGTAGGGTAGTAAATGCATGCGTTTAGCGGGAAGGAATCATCTCTTTTAATTTGAAGTGCAGCCCTATTAATTTGAAAGAAATTGCTTCATCAGACGAATGTGAATGGGAAATACCGATTTAATATTTCAGACAAGTAAGTAGTCTACTAAGTGGAAGTACACACATCAAAAAAAGTTTTGCATCACCTCGGTTCCCAGATCTCCGGCATATAGACGTTGACTGTGTATATTGTATCCAAGATACAGTCCCTTTGACTGTTCATAGATGTCACTAAAACTGCTCAAAGATGTAAACAACCATTCATGAGCAGGGCCTATTAGACGGAGGGGGTACGACAGCCGATCAGTTCCAGTCATTCCACCAGGACGAAGGTACGCTGCTCATGTTGTCTGTAGTTCTACCATGCCTAGAAGGTCAATACCGCAGTTCGATCGCGTCCGCATTGTTACTTTGTGTCAAGAAGGGCTCTCAACAAGGGAAGTTTCCAGGCGTCTCAGAGTGAACCAAAGCGATGTTGTTCGGACATGGAGGAGGTTCAGAGATACAGGAACTGTCGATGACAGGCCTCGCTCAGGCCGCCCAAGGGCTACTACTGTAGTGGATGACCGCTACTTACGGATTGCCGCTCGGAGGAACCCTGACAGCAATGCCACCATGTTGAATAATGCGTTTCGTTCAGCCACAGGACGTCGTGTTTCAACTCAAACTGTGCGCAATAGGCTGCATGATGCGCAACTTCACTCCCGACGTCCATGGCGAGGTCCAGCTTTGCAACCCCGACACCATGCAGCGCGGTACAGATGGGCCCAACAACATGCTGAATGGACCCCACGGAATTGGCATCACGTTCTCTTCACCGATGAGTGTCGCATATGCCTTCAACCAGACAATCGTCGGAGACGTGTTTGGAGGCACCCTGGTCAGGCTGAACGTCTTAGACACACTGTCCAGCGAGTGCAGCAAGGTGGTGGTTCCCTGATGTTTTGGGGTGGCATTATGTGGGGCCGACGTACGCCACTGGTGGTCATGGAAGGCTCCGAAACGGCTTTACGATACCTGAATGACATCCTCCGACCCATAGTGCAACCATATCGGCAGAATATTGGAGAGGCATTTGTCTTCATGGACGACAATTCTCGACCTCATCGTGCACATCTTGTGAATGCGTTCCTTCAAGATAACGACATCGCTCGACTACAGTGGCCAGCATGTTCGCCAGACATGAACCCTATCGAACATGCCTGGGATATGTTGAAAAGGGCTGTTTATGGACGTCTTGACCCACCAACCACTCTGAGAGATTTACGCCGAATTGTCGTTGAGGAGTGGGACAATTTGGACCAACAGTGTCTTGATGAACTTGTGGATAGTATGCCACGGCGAATACAGGCATGCATCAATGCAAGAGGACGTGCTACTGGGTATTAGATGTAGTGGTGTGTACTGCAATCTGGACCACAAATGCTGAAAGTCTAGCTGTATGATGGTACAACATGCAATGTGTGGGTCTCATGAGCAATAAAACGAGCTGAAATGTTGTTTGTGTTGATCTCTATTCCCTTTGTATTTAACGGTTCCGGAACTCTTGGAACCGAGGTGATGCAAAACTTTTTTTGATGTGTGTATTACATTCAAGGTTGATTATCACTTTAAACCTATGATTGCTAGATTATGTCAATCAGTGCTGGATTACCTATTAGGCCCGACTATGTCCAGGCCTAGGGCCCCAAGGGGGGCCCCAAATTTTATTCCGAAGATTTAGAAAAAAAAATATCCAGAACTGAGACAGTTTCAGCATTATATTAAATTACAATATCCTTTAAAAACTGAGTTCACTCATTCTGAACTTTATGAAATTCTTGTTCGAGACAAGCTTGAGTCTGTTTTTACGAACGTTGAAATTGCTTTTCGTATTTTCCTGACCCTCATGATAACGAATTGTTCTGCGGAGCGCTCGTTTTCAAAATTGAAACGGATCAAAAGTGCGCAAAGAAGTATCATGTCACAAGAACGATTAGACATGCTAAGTTTAATGTATATCGAGTCAGATGTTCTGCGGGAAATTGATTTTGATGACATTGTAGAAGATTTCATTGACCGAAAAAAAAAAGAAAAAATTGATTACATTTTACAGAAGTAAAAAATTGTATGGTTTGTTAAATTGTTCATCAAATCAACTGAATTTTTTCCAAATAACGATGACCGTTTCAATTGAAATGTATGTATATATGTATATATGTATGATTTAATAAAAAGTGTATTATTCATCTTGAGAAAAAACTCTTATATATACTTTATTAAATGTACATGTGCTAAAAAATAAAAATTATTTGAAAAAATAAAGGGGCCCCAAAAATCTGAGGGACTTGGGCCTCATTTTACCTTAATCCGGCACTGATGACAATATCGGGTTATTAGTAGAGCCCTGCGCGGATACACAGACTGTTATCCGCGTCCGACCCGCATCCGCACGACTGTTATGCACATCCGCCCCGCAACGTTTGTTATCCTAATCTGCTGACATTACAATTATATTTTAATTTTAATTTATTAGATAAAGTAATAAAGCAATCCCTTACAATTAGAAATTTGTTGAGAAATTCGTTCTCCTAGGCTATGTGTGAATCGCAAGGCAATGTTGACTGAGTTTTGTCCCTCTGAGTAACGCCATGTAAAACCGCGGGAGGCTAATTATAGCACTTACTGTACTTACTCGTCCAATACATCCACACAGGCACGCGCAGGTATAAAGGACATTCTTTTTGTGGCAAAAGACAACACTAATTGAGGGTATTTCCATGACTGGCTTCTCTCACTTCTCTATTATTCTCATACTATTCACGCGAAAGAAAATAGGGCAATAACAAGAAACGTGAAAGACGCAGATCTTAGCAAAAACTAAAATCATTAAAAAAAATCTAGTTCAACATTGTATTCTAAAAACTATCCGAAAATTTACTTTAAACATTATCCGCAGCTTATCCGCTATCCGCACGGCCATGCAAACTATATCCGCATGGTGAAAAATGTTGCAGATATACGCATCCGCGCAGGGCTATAGTTATTTGACGTGATGAGTGTTCCTGTGTCCTCAACCCATACAGTAATGTCCTGCTATAGACTTATCCTTCAAGACGAGTGTTATGAAAAACCATAACTTCTAGTTAACCTTAGTTTTGACAGAATATCAATGCACGATCCTTATCGAGTTGAAGAATATATTAAGTTCTTACATCAACAAGCGCTAGATGCTGGTGCATAAGCAGGCTGTCGAAAGAAAGTCATTGAGGTCCACACCTAAGCATGAATTATGCAAAACTATGCTGCTGACGTATGACAAGTGTAATAATTTTCAATAAAGAAATAGAATAAATGCAGATACGAGAGAGAGGGAGACAGCGAAATATAGCGTCTCCTTATATTCATGTTATGAATGTCTGAACGCTTGCAGTGCGTCGTCAAACAAACTGGCCTTCGAGACTACATCAGCATATATTTCAGTACCGTAACCTATACAGGGCGATTCAAAACGTTGTGCGTCCGCATTGATTCCCGACTCTGCCAAGAAATGTATTACTGGTCTGAGGGCTGGAACGTGGTACACTGAGCCTCCTGAGGCAAAACTGAGAAGAGGCGGGTTTGATTCCAACCTTAGCCATCCTGGAAGTGGTTTTTCGTGGTTTCTCTACTTCTATTCTAGGCAAATGCTGGGATGGTTCCTAACGTAATGACACGACCGCTTCTTAACCAAATCCTACCTCAATTACAAATACACACTAGTAAGGACAGTGTCACAGGTTATTAAACAATTTCTACACACACCCAAGTACCCGGGGCTACAAGAGCACGTTGTCGCAAAGCCCCTAACAATAAGCAACAACAACAACATCAACAACTAAACGTTGTGAACAAATTGAAGTGGATATTGTACTGGCAAAAATACAACAACATTCCTATATGAAACGAGTAGTCTACTTCAGTATCTAGTGTATATTTTCACTGAGCGTACAAACGTTTTTCATTTCATTAACACTTCTAAATTGTTCAGGAATATAGAGGATTCTCGACAAATATTTTCGTCCCAGGTTTGGGAGCATAATGGTGCAGTTGCGGATCGAGATGGCTTCCCTATTGATTCATGTGTGATTTTCGAGGTAAAATGTTACGTCAGGTGTTTCAGACTCGAAGCAGAATGGAAGGTGTGAGGCTGATGATCGTGATTTTAACGGTCTCGTAAAACTACAAGCTTTCTTTCTCTCTCACTCCTCTCCTTCCTTGCTTCCTTTATCCTGCCTTGCTTCCACGTTTTGTCCTGAAGTAGGGTTTTGTTTTTGCCTAAGCGTTCCCACTCTAACTCTCTGTGGGCTCATTCAGTTTCTACTCTACCTTACGAATCACCCTGAATATGAATGCATACGATCTGTAGAACAGCAATTCAACCATTTGACATTTTGATGATGTTCACATGGCTGTAGTTGTGCGAATTGCCAGGGTGGATGTGAGAAACCAGTGTGACCATCCTGCAGGGGTGCTCCGGGTTTCCTACACATAGCCTATTTATCCCTGCGTCAATTCACCCACCCTTGGGATAGCCCAAGTTATTTAAAGACATATTACCTTCACAATTTGCCCCCTGTTAACCATTTGAGCCATATACCTGAGAGATCAGGATCACCACTTCCCCCATTAGCCATCAAGAGTTAGATTGGAAAAGCATGGCATTAGGTTACTTAGCTCCCCACGTGTAGATAATCAAATCTGTGATCATCTCGTGTTGTGGTGGCTAGCTTTCGATTAGGTTAGATTCCTGCCTCTGTCAAAACATCTAATTGAAGGGTCTGGTGCAAGAGTGGGGTAACTCCATTTTACCATTCTTTTCAGGAGAGACATAAAATTGATTAACATAGCTTGAACGATTCTTTGAGATATATTTTGAAGCACTAAATTTAAGGCTATAATTCATGGTTACAATTTAAAATTTCAGACCAATTGATATCATTTTTATTAATATAAATTTAAAACGGAGTTACATCTGTCTTGCAACAACACATTAAAAATGATTTAACATATCTCCGAATGTGTAAGATGATAAAGAGAATGTAGAATAATGACTCATAATTCATACAATTACGGTCAGTATACAAACAAAATTAAAATAAAAAGTCACCGAAGTAAGTGGAATGTTTCATTTAAGAGGTTTCTTCGTCTTCTGCAAGGGAATCGGTTGTCTCAACTGAGGTACCGTACTCTTCAAGGCTTCATGGTACCACATGCCACCAATTTAGGTTTGCGGATTTTAATAGCAACCACATCCTGTAGGTGCCTCTCCATTGCCCGTTGCACCAAATGCAAGAAGGAGTAATTATTTAATCACATGTATTAACATGAGTTTCTAGCGGATTTAGCTCATTCTTGCACCAAAGATGCAACTAATTTTAACGCACAGTTAGATTCAATATACAGTTTTTCGCGAATTTTGGAGCTAACCCCCCCCCCCCCCTCTTGCACCAAACCCTTCAATTCTATTCAGAGGGTTTAAACGGGGCACACTTAGTCACGTGAGGCAAAGCTGACCAGAGGTGGTTTTGAATCCTACTTCAACCAGTCTATAAAGGGTTTCTATTGGATTCCCACGTCTATAACTGGCAAATGTTGGGACAGGATCCAACTTAAGGCACGCCGTCTCTTTCCAAATCCCAACCTAAATTACAAATACACGCTCTACCACAGACTGCACATTAACACAGGTTATCAGAATCACTGAAAAAAAAAACAGAAATAACAGTCAAGCTGTGTTCCTAGCTGGGAAACTTCCAGTTAACCGTCAGTTAGGCCTGTTCGGTTTTGAAACTCATTTTGCATAAATTCGGACGGATGAAGCTCATTGTAATATGCCAACAAGTATAGGTATGCTTCTCACGGAGCTTCTCGTTAAATAGCCTACCGTACGTGCCATTAGGTATGGTATGTGGCATGTGTCAAGCACGCACATCACAATAGCCAGTTGCCCCTCAGCCAATTGGAACGAGATTAATTCTCCAACTAGAAGTGAATTTAAATTGGGAAAGGGCGTTGATGGGTTGATTCCTTGGGGAACGTAACATTTCTCTAAGGAGGTCATCTACTGTAGTTCCCGTGTACGCACTGCTCCTTTTGCTGATTATTATTAGGAACCCGCGTTTATTGAATGTTATGGTGTCTTTTTAGCCCATTTTCATTTTATGAAAAAAAATAGGCTTATGAGATCACCTTTTGTCCGTGCGTGTGTGCGTATGTGTGTGTGTGTATGTGTGTGTGTCCCCCTAATTACTTCTAAACGGCTGGAGCGATTTCAATGAAACTCAGTATGGTCATAGTACTATTTTGGCCGACCCCGACCGTGCCCATTAAATTTCATTAAGTCTCACCAATCCAACATGGCGGCTGTGCGAAATATTTCACCGACATTCTATATCTCCAAAACTACTACCGATATCACCCTCCAATTTTATACGGTGATAGAGGGCACTACTAGAAGTTCACCTATGAGACTTTCAAAAACCTATAGACTACAATACGAACATGGCGGTCAAGCGAAATTGAAACGTTGAAATTGACTTTTCTCGCGATTTAACCATCCAAACGCAATGAAACATGGCACAGCAAATGTTTATATACATTGTAATGCAATGGCATCTAATTTAGTTCAATTGTTTACATAACCTCAAGATGGCGGTTGTGCGAAATATATCACTGGCATTCTATATCACCGAAACTATTACTGATATCAACCTGAAATGTTGTACGGTGATAAAGGGCACTAATAATCGTCATGTGATAGTACATCACTCTATGTCCTACATATATAAGAAACCAACATGGTAACCATCCGAAATATTTGGACAGTTCTCAATATCTACGAATCTATTACAGAAATTAAACTGAAATTTTATATGTTGAAACAGGTAATTAACATAAATAGGATATATGCAAATAGGCTGTTTATTTCTTCACGAAACTACTTGTTTTTACCTGCATAACTTCTCGGATCCTCGTATTTCTAATTTTATTTAATATTGTTTTTCTTGCCTCCCTCCTCCAATAATTTTATAACATATTTAATAATAATAATAACTAACAGTGATTTGAATTCCAGTACTGCTATTGGGCTCAAAAGACTTCCAACTTAGGGATGTTTTCTTGAAGGTGTTGTTTTACTTTCAAGTAGACAAGTAGGCTATATTCATGATACTGTTAAACATAAACCGAGAAATATAGTAACACAAACTAGGTGACGTTATCCAATTCAGCATCATATTCAAACGATGCTTCCAGCACTATTTCAACAGTTTAGACATTCATGGATTTCATGAAGCAATAAACATTTCACAGCTTCAATTGGGAGAATAAGTATAATTCAAACGAAAACATTCAACATCGAACCTCTCTTTCACATTGTAAAACATTTCTTTCACGTCAAGTTCAGTTGACCATCTTTTCCAACTTGTTTGATAAATACTTTACTTAAGAACAGCATTATTCAATACAGAGGATTTCAATAAGTCGTCACAAGATATATTTTAGAATATTTATAAAAGAATTAAAATTACTAATTATTTACACGATTATTAATTATCAGAATTTATTTTTTAATATCTCAATATTTTCTTATTCGAAACTAGTTTTATTTCAGTCAGTTTTCCACATTTTTCAAATTAAAGTCTACATAGTTGCTGATCTGCTTTTAAATAATTTTATAAGATATTATCCTAGTTTTTTTTTTGTCGTGTGACCTCCTGAGAGGCCCAGTGCAGGTCTTTCTAGTCGACGCCCGTGGGCGACCTGCGCGTCGGGATGAGAGATGGAATTTATGAAGATGAATGAATGAAACTGAGCAAGGATGTGGAAGGAAGCGGCCGTGGCCTGTCAGAAGGTACCTTCCCAGCATTTGCCTGGTCTTGAAAATGGGGAAAACACGGAAAACCATTTCAAGGACGGCCGACGGTGGGGCTCGAACCCACGCGTCTACCGAGTCAGCAGAGGGCTTGGCCCCATGGCCTAATGCTGCGCTTTAGCCAGCGTAGCCACTACTGTCGGTATCCTAGGTTATATTAGTATTCTACTCAGTACATTAATAATTTTCAGAACTTCAAGTTTTAGTCTGAATAACTTTTCCACGACAATTTTTAACAACACGGTATAACATATTTCTCATTATTTCATAAATCAGTACACTTCAATATTACCTACAATTAAGGCCAAACTTGTTGTTTTCTTTAAACTCTATTTTGCTCACAATTATTTTCATTTTGCATATTCTAACGCTGAGGATGACCATACTATGGTCGAAACATGTACCTCTTGATTAATACATTATCATTAATTTAAATACAATATTGACTTACGTGGAATATATCATATATATTATTTCAGTAGTATAGATCCCTCCTGCGGCGCTCACAAGCGACCGATCGTGACAAATGATCATTCAAATAAAAAAGAATAGA
The DNA here is from genome assembly GCA_946902985.2 of Meconema thalassinum. Classification (NCBI taxonomy): domain Eukaryota; kingdom Metazoa; phylum Arthropoda; class Insecta; order Orthoptera; family Tettigoniidae; genus Meconema; species Meconema thalassinum. The sequence goes on from OX336389.2 coordinate 130,006,468, forward strand.
CATTAGCAGTGATAAATTGCACTCTAATTTCAGAAAGATGTATAATTTCTTTAAAAATTGACCTTAAAAAGAATGTACGAAGTGTGCGATTTGCAGATACTGTTACTGTATGAAAACACGCTCCATAATTGCTGTCCACTTCACATTTCAACCGCTGTGACGCCTGTTTCATGTCATTTTAACATTCTGAGGCCTTTCCTTTATCATTTTGCATGGATTTCAGAAACAGTAAATCAAAGGAATGAGTAGACTACTCAAATCGTATAATTTCATAAATATCGAATAACCGGTGAGTGTTACAGCTCAGCTGTCAATCAATGGACTCAGAACACAAAATACGTTAGCAATGACGAACTGCTTTCTAATTTCATTTATCAATTTGTAAGAAGTGTTGCTGGAGGAAAATACGCGACATCATTGCTGTTCAGTTCGCATTTTGGCCGTAGGGATGCCTGTTTCATGCCCGAACTATTAAACGTTAATTCACTTACAGGTTCACTGTCAATCAATGGACCCAGCGCACAAATGACATTTGGTTGAAATAAAACCATAACAACCTTTCTCCTTAAGACTCTCATTATAAACCTATAGGGGAATGTGTGGCTTAAGAACGTGCGAGATTTCTCGCACGGGTCTGCTAGTCAATTTTGTATTTCATTAATTCAATTGTCAATTTATTGATATGATTCATTTCATATCGTTAAGTTGGCATTCCATGCTAGTGTTTTTACGGACATGTAGCACCAAATGGTTGTACGATTTGTTTAGGATGATCATGCAAGGGGATATTGGTGTACAAGGCACAACGGTTTCTCCCATTGATGCACTTTCGTGTAATTTTCCTGTTGTAAGGATGACGTCAATCTCACGGCATAGTGACTGGCATTCATGGGAATTACCGCGGAGGTACAACAGCTCTAACGGTGGGGTATGTTCTATAGCTTGCAGTTTATTTGTTATACAATATACACAGTGCCCCGTACGCTGCGGTGCAAGACACTGCCGATAGCAGCAGCACAGCGCCCAACTAGTTCAACACACTTACACTTTCTTACGTATTTAATAGGCCTGTTTACCATCTCTTGTTGATTGCAGTACATTTGCATTTGTCTGTTGGCACAGGCTAGAGTAAAATGTGGCTTTTCATCGATGTCTCAGTCTCACTCATGGCTGTGATTATATGGAAGCTACTGAGGTATGGGTGGTGTTTAGAAATGACATTCAGGGCACAGGCAGTGCCTGTGGATGCTGTGAAAGGTTCTACTCATAGAGTTAGTACTGCTGTTCTGACTCAGTGGAAAGCAATGGCAAACTATCTCACTCCTCATCTTGCCTAGTACGCCTCACTATAGCGCTGCTTTAGGTTTTTTGTGTGTATCTACTCACATAACCTAACGGCGGTACTTTTTGAGGATCCAAACAGCCTTCGGGCTGACTACCTAACAGACCGACGTATTTAATAATCGTCATTACTTACAGTACGTGGATTTCAGAGTAGTTGCTGGAAATATTATCTTTCATTTTCTAATCATACGTTGCACCAACGTAGGAAGTTATGATACACTCGCTGTAATCCAACCTCACTGATATTTCGTATCAGTGCAGTTATTTCGTCCTCGAGAGACTCCACAGCACGCGGATTGTTTCCGTATATTATTTATTTAAGGTTCCCACACACAAGTAAAATTCGCACAGTGCTGAAACGTACGAACACAATTTCTTTCACTTCTTTCACTAGGAAAATTTGAATGATTGTTCTATACCTAACCATACTCACGGGGTACAGTACTTCACTAGTCTTAACTATCTCAACTTAGGTACCTTGCCAGCTGGGAATGTAATCAAGCTATGACCGCATGTGGGGCTTCCCGACGCACTGTTGTGTAATGGCAGATGCTAGTCAACTGGCGCTGACTCAACGCACTTCACTTGTCACACGCCGCAGGCGAAGCTCCGATCTAAAGGAAAGGCTCTCACTGTATTTTAGTGAGCAACGGCGTGTTTTATTGTAAATATTTAAAATGGCAAAACTAAACGACTGAAGAAGTCATTAAATCACGTAATAAATATTGTTTTGATTACTGTTCAAAACATTATTCAGGCCTTACTTTAAGATGCTGGAATCTTAACGTTTCAATTATGTGCCTAGAAATTTGTCATTTCAAGCTCGTTATGTTATTTATGAATTTGGACTAATAATAACTATCCATCATGTATTTATCCTATCAATTTATTTCAGAGGTAACTGAGCCGACAAGTGCGATAGCATAGCAAAGTTCTTCGTCCATCGCGCTGATTTCGTGTTCGAGTTTTCAGCTCCATTAGCATTATGCTTCCAATCAAACTATGTGGTTACATGGATTGTTCACTGTTCCATAACGTTATTGGCTGCAGTTATTCTTGTTCCTCTTGGAATCATGTTTGACCTACATGCCATCACTGTTTCGTACTAGCTTCACAGGGTTCATCAATAGAACAGACAATGAGTCATTAAGCTTAATTACAAGTGGTCTATCGATCAACCATGAATATTTTAATATAGTAGGTGATAGAAAGTAGCAGCATTGACCTACTCTCAAGACAATCGCACATGCAGGCTTAGCCATTCAGCTACATTAGGACTGAATAAGAATGTGATAATTAGCTAGATGATTAGAAGAATGGCAATGTGACTCCCATTACTCTGCAGGGCACAAGAGCAGAAGCACTCAGAAGTTTTCTCTCCATGGTCTCTTTATTACTTTCCGTCTTATGCCACAAATTTACGTATTTTGGAAAACACTATTTTTCTTGTGAGAACAGCTTAAAATTCCAACTCGTTTACTATAAAACTCTCGTTGAAACCCACCAGGGGCTCACATCTAGTGGGACGTGGGTTAGCAACCACGGGACCCCAGCTGAGTCCGGCATTGCTTCCACTTACTTGTGCCGGGCTCCTCTCCGTCTTCTTTCCTGTCGGCCTCTCTTGGTCAACGCTTGTTCTTTTCGAACCCCGACGGTATTAGGGTATCCGAGGCCATGGGAGTCTCTTCCTTTCCCGCCTTAATTGACCCTTGTCTCATCTTTTCTGATACCCTCATTCTTCGAGGGATCAGGCTTCTTTCTCTTTTCATGTTATCTCCTGCCTTCTGCACAAGGCCCTAAAGGAGGCAGGGTGTATGTAGCCCCACCACTTCTGGTGCACCCAAGATATTGCTACACCCTCAAGGGCTCACGGCTTGTGACTTTGGGAGTTGGCGTCCCCGAAGGATTCCTGAGCTGGGTCCGTTTTGTCCCCTTTTTCCTCTGACCTTAGGGCGGACCGTCTCCTCTTTCCCTTTCCTATCTGCCTTCCATGGCTCTCCTTCCTTCCAAGTCCCTCACTCCTCATTCGTCGAGGGTTGAGGGCATTTCTTTTCTTCCTGTCGTTTATTTGCCTTATTCTTGATTTGTTTACCATTTCTTCTTCTAGTATATTAGTCTGTAGTTAGTACAGTATTAGTTATAGTTTTCATTCTCATCTCATCTTCCACTATCACCCAATCCATTAGGGGCCGATAACCTAGATGTTGGGCCCCATAAAACAACAATTATCATCATCATCATCATCATCATCATCATCATCTCGTTGAAAGTTTTGAAACTAAACAAATTTTGAAGTTGGCATACGCCATGCTGTTGTTAATTCGTTTGAGGCACATGGGACACTTGCTCATCAGCCTTGTTTAGCTGGGTGGGTGCTGAACTTGTCTGATAACCTGTATTCATAGGATGACTGTAGTAGTGTGTGTAACTGTATAATAAGGACAAGGATGAGGTACGTGCCCTGAGACATAAAATTGGGCACTATCATGGCATTTGCCTGGAGGAAGTGCGGAGAAACCCTGGGAAAACACACTCAGGATAGCCGCTGGGAGCGACGGGATTTGAACCTCCAATCTCTGGATTTACTGCAGCTGCCCTCGCGGCCATGGTGCACGATTTGAGGGACATGGCTAAGCTGCGGGATTAAGCCACGTAAACTCGGGTGTGTGTGTATAGGAATTGTCCTATAACCTGTCTTATTGTGATGTCAGCAATAGTATGTGCATTTGAAATGAGGACTTCTATTGGGAAGGAGCCGGCCGTGGCCCTATGTTAGGAAATATTCCGGCATTTGCTTGGGAAACCACGGAAAATAACTTCTTAATTGTCTGAGGTGGAAATCGAACTCTTCTCATTTTGGCCTCATGAGGCAGAGTGTGCCCTGTTCCAGTCCTGAGACTAGGTCAATATAATTCCTTAACAGGTTCGGAAATTGAACCCGGATCTCAGGGGTGAGAGCCCTTAAGTGATAGCCCCTACACCGCGAGTGGACAACTAGTTCTTCATATAGGTAAAGCCCTGTGCGGATGCGAATAACCCTGCGGATATCTACAACATTTTTCACCATGCGGATACAGTTTGCATGGCTGTCCGGATAGCGGATAAACTGCGGATAATGTTTGGAGTAAATTTGTGGATAATCTTTAGAATCCAATCCGAACTTCTTGAATATCATTACTAGGACCCGGATGTTTATGACATAGCCCATCATATTTTTCCGTTATATTTTTTGAAGACAATGCTAGACGATGATTTATGCTAATCTCATTCCAATTATGTCATTATGCATAAGTTAATTAACACTCCGAACTGAAAACTGTTACAATTCTGGCTGTATAACATTCATTTTAAACATAGCCTAGCACATGACATACACACCCTTTCTCCTCAAATGAATAAATGTGTTGCTTTAATACGTTATGCGCCATCTAAAATTATTATTGCAATGCCAGTAGATTCGAATAGCAGTCGTGCCGATACGGGGCGGATGCAAATAACTGTAGTGCGATTGCGGTGCGGATGCGGATAACGTTTTGTTCATCCGCGTAGGGTAGGTGATAAAATATTCATGACGGTCAAGATGTGTTGGAGAGTTGTTATAGTTCCTGTGACCGTCCCCGTTATATAGGGGTAGCCACTTGGCCTCATATATAGGAGGTCCACGGTTTGCTTCCCCGCTCGGTCATGGATTGTAGACCTCAAGTGAGGGTTGAAATATAATGCAGTCATCCTCGTGAGGACAATTGAGTAGTTGTCTAAACCGAGAGACAGCAACCCTGGACAAGAAAATCAATATTAGGAGCCAAAGGGGCACGTCACGCTGAGCACGCGTCACCCAGTAATTTGCAGGTCATATGGCTGAGCAACGGTCGCTGGGTAGACCAGGCTCTCAATGGGCTGTAGAGTTATATGCCTTTTTAGCCAATTGTCATTTATGAAAAAATAGGCATATGAGATCACCTTTTGTTTGTGTGTGTGTGTTTGTGTGTGTGTGCGTCCCCAATTAAATCAAAACGGCTGGAGCGATTTCAATGAATCTCGGTAAGGTCCTACCACTATTTTGTCCAACCCCGACCGCGTCCTTCAAATTTTATTACGTCTCACCAATCCAACATGGCGTCTGTGCGAAATATTTCACCGGCATTCTATATCTCCGAAACTATTACTGATATCACCTTGATATTTTGTATGGTGTTAAGGGGTACTACTAGAAGTTCAGCTGTGTAATTTTATAAAAACTGTTAAATACAAAACTAACATGGTGGCCAAGCGAAGTTGAAGAATTTAAATAGACTTTTCTAGCGATTTAACCATCCGAGTGCAGTGAAACATGGTACCGGTACGGTAAATGCTTACACACATTTTAATCCACTGACGTCTAATTTATTTCAATTGTTTTCATAATTACAAGATGGCGGCTGTGCAAAATTTTAAAATCCCGTTTTTATTTCTTATGTACTAATCATGCGATTGAAGTTGAATAGTAGACTTCACCTACGCAATGATCTTCATGGTTTTTTTTAGCGTATGGCTTTTAGTGCCGGGAGTGTCCGAAGACATGTTCGGCTCGCCAGTTTTGTAGCTGCTTCGAGACGGACACCCAACTGGTGAGCTACAAGTACCGTTGGGGAGGGAAGTTGGAATGTAAGGACGAGGAGTTGGAAGGTAGCGGCTGTGGCCTATAGTTAGGGATCAACCCCGGCATTTGCCTGGAAGGAAGATGGGAAACCACAGAAGACCATCTTCAAGGTTGCCGGCGGGGGGATTCGAACCTCCTCGCCTCCCGGATGTGAGCGACTGCCAGCAGTCATGCCGTAACGACCTCGGCTAACTCACCCGGTGATCTTCATGTAATAGTACATAACTCTGTAGCCTACATATATCTATAAATCCAACATGGCGACCATCCGGAATATTTAGACGTTTCTCAATATCTACGAATCTATTACAGCAATCAAACTGAAATTGTGTATGTTCATAGAGGCAGTTAACATACGTAGGATATACGAAAAAAGGCTATTTAGTTCTTCATGGGACTACTTGTTTCTTTGTAGTTCATAACTCAGTTTACGGGCTAGAGAAATGCTGGTCATCAACTCCTAAACCATAGTAGGGAGTCTGATAACCATTGGTTCATGAGTCTACTTAATTGAAGTTTGTATTTAGAAAGACGCTTTAGAGGCAATATAGGTGCCATCTACGTATCCACTTGGAGTTCAAATGGTTCATATCTACGTAGAAACATTTATTGGGAGGAACATATTTTACAACTTAATTTCCACATGTGACAACTTATTGGACAATGGTTTCAAAAGTTTCTGACACATTAAAACAGTTACGATGGATTAACTCTCAGCAATATGGTACAAGCGGTCCAGTCGAGGTTCATTTTGATTAGACTACTCTTCTAGCAACATTCTCCAACTCAACGAGCACCATGAAGGCGATATTTGTAATGTGTTTCTTGGAAATTATTGTTCGCTGTTGTTTTAATTCTTTTTAGGGCCTTGAGCGTCTTGGTGGTCAACCCCGTGTTCTTGGGTGTGTTTCTGTAGTGACTCTAAAATTGTGCGTAACTGTAACAATTAGGGACAGATATAGGGTAGGTGCCGTTGAACTTAAAACGAGGCACTATCCCTACTTTTGCCTTGAGAGAGTGTGGAAACATCCGAAGTAAAGCAACAATCAGGATATCAGCTGTCAGTGCCAGAAATCGAATCTACAATCACGAGACTTACTGCAGCTCCCCATCGTAGTTGTGCTGGGTGTCCTGTAAATCGCTCCCAGCACGGTCTCTACCTGGAGTATTTGTGGCTGATACGGAACTACTCCGGCACTCAAAGTTTCTTAAAGGTGTCTAGACATTCCTTCTTCCGCCCAATATATGCCAGATGTGCCGATGGCCAAAACACATGTGTTACCTCTTTCAACCTAGGTTAATGATACAAAATACCCCCTTTGCAGCAAACCTGCATACTCAGCAAATTTCTAATGCTATTGATAATGCTATTGGTTTTACGTCCCATTTAACTACTCTGGCTTTTAGAGACGCCAGGGTGCCGGAATTTTGCCCCGAAGGGAATCTTTAACGTGCCAGTAAATCTACTAACACGGCTTTCTCGCATTTGCGCACCCTCAAATGCCAGCTGACTGCGCCTGGATACGGACCTGCAACCTTGATCCTAGCAAGCGAGAACGTTACCGCTGAGCCACGCAGCCAGTCCTCAGTGAATTTATTTTACAAAGTTGTATTAAAAATTAAAATATATTTAACAGAAAACTCTAGTAACGCCTTCCATTAAATTCGCAGTAAGAAATATTAGCCTACATTTTAAATGGGATATTATTTATATACAGTAGATGTTAAATAAATTAACTGATTCCCATCACACATTTTCCAGGCTGAAGCGCACTAACTGAACTCTAGTGATGTTATCGCAGTGATAAGGATGGTAGAGAGAAATCTGTAGGGGGTTGGTATTTCGAAAGGAGGAATTTCCAAAGCATTGTTCAGAGGTCATACGCCGGGGTAGGCTGCGATCCGAGTGACAAAAATCCGGCCTTATGTACATGGAAAGCAGAACTACTCTTCAGCTGGTTCAGTTGTGACTCATTGGTGTCTGTAGTGACGAGGACAATATTTCTATACGGGGTGCGATTTACGCACATTTCTCAGTGGACACCATTTTCCCTGGGCGCAATTTCCGTACAATTGTTATGCTGAGTGACTTGACGCGCTCAGCTACGCCGTGGGATAAGAAGTTATTTATCAGATTCTCCAAACAAGAATTATCTCCTAGAATGACATTTAATATTCTGTGACATGCTGCACACATTGCTGACGGTGATGTGATATGTAGAGCTTTTGAACTAATATGCTCACAACCTGATTAAAATTCCTTCTAGTTTGCGTCTGCTGTTTGCAACGCGCTGCCAGTGACAGGTCAAGCAAATCTTATTGAATAGACATGCGGATTGTAACGAGGATTCCTCCCACAAGACCTCTGTCAACGAGGACAGAATACAAACCACAAACTCCACACCATTACTTCTCCGCCCCATTGATTACATTCATTCTTGCACAGCCAAAGGAACCAACAGCTCATTCATTCGAGACCGTAGAATTAAATGCTTTCTATTTGCTCACACCTGACTGATGGATATACCTGGTAATTTCCAAATCCTAATCAAGTAGACCCTCTAACAAATAGTTTACCTCTTAAGAAACATTGCTCCCGAATTGGCATCTCTTAGAGGCAAGATTTTACATTCCACAATTAACAAATAATAAAAACAAATATGAAATTAGGATTTTCTCATCACCTTTTGAAAATGAACGAGTCATCAATTATGTGATGGTTAGCTCTATGTTCCCTATGGGTACTTTTGCACGGTGACTCCAGATGAGGATTCTAAGACTCATGGCACCATTCCCAACTAATTTCACATACATATAGGCTTATTTCCCAGGATATTAACCAGAGTTCACGTTTTGAACATGTTCTTTCTGATTAGGTTTATGTACTGAAAACATGTAACCGTAGCATCAGGCACCACTGTCTTAGTTCGTGATAAACTCTTCTCAAAATTACTACTTGTTTGAACACTTCACAATCTTTCTTCTGAGGCCAACTGCTGTACCCAAGGTTGCCGGATTGAATCCTGCCACCATCAGCTGGCATTTGAGGGTGTGAAAATGTGAGGGAGCCGTGTCAGTAGATTACTGGCATGTTAAAGATCCCCTTTCGGTGAAAATTTCGGTACACCGGCGTCAATATAGGCCCCAGTAGTTAAATGAGACGTAAAGCATTATTATATATCTTCTATCCATATATTTAAAACACTTAGGTGATTTTGGTTACGGCGGGATTGAGAAAACGGCTGAACTGATAGGCTTCGTAAGGCATTCTAACGAAAGCTCTTGGCATGTAGATTTGCAGAGTGTCTTTAAAAGGAAAATATATGTTAGGGTATATTTTTAAATTATTAGGCCCAATGAAAAATGTAATATTTGTGGCGATTGCGTGTGCGTACAATGGCGTTCCTTCACGAGAGAAATGGTGGACAAAACATCCACCGCATCGTAGTGTGATCTTTGTTTATGCCAATTAAAAAGAGGGGAAATATCGTTTATGATGTTCTCACTGGAATAGAATCATAAAAGAAGGGAAATATTGAAGAACTTCAACTGGCATTTGAGTGCGTTTGTTGTTTAAGAAACTTGATATTGCCAAGAGCTTTCGTTAGAATGCCTTACGAAGCCAATCAGTTCAGCCGTATGGGTATGGGTGGCTCAGCGGACCCCTGAATGAATTTTGCATAGTCGAAGGAGTTCGAATCCTATCTCAGACATGTATTTTAATTTCCCAATTATTCTTTCCGGCTACTGGTAATACATTGTCTAAACATATTTTATTTTTATTATTCCCGTAAAGTAAGGAATTCTCCAAGATTTGCGTTGCCATATACTTTTAAATTATTAAATAAAAGATGGCCACAATCGCTTTCGCCATGAGATACAATTGGCGAACATAATTCATTTGATGGACTCGGACATCGTGATCACTCAACCATGTCTACTTTAGTGTGTGTGTGTGTGTAAAATTTTCTCTGATAACCTGTGTTATGATGGCTGTATTGATGTGTGCATTAGTAATTAAAGTGGGGAATGGGGAATTGACGACCGTGGCTTTAAGTTAGGAACTATCCCGGTATTTACCTGCAGTGGAAGTGGCAACCCACGGAAAACCACATCCCAGATTATTGAGATGGGAATCAAACCTTGCTCTTCTTAGTTTTGCCTCAAAAGTGCGCCCCGTTCCAGCCCTCAGACCTGAATTAAATTTCTTGGCAAAGCAGGGATCGAACTCGGAATCAGGGGCGATAGTTCAGAATGTAGCCTTAAGATTGGGCTTCTCTGTGTTAATACGATTTTGGCCAAGCACTGAACATATAATTCTAAAACTCCCTCCATTACGGTGGCTGTCGAAGTGAGTCTGTGCTCATTCCAGTAGTTGACGAAGTATGCTCCCTTGCTTAATTTACTGTCATGGAAATGTAAAGGATTGTACCTACAACAGGTGATGGAAATTGCTTATTTAGAGCAGTTTCGTACTGTTTATTTCAAAATTATGAACTTCATCCTGAGCTGCGTTTGCAAGCAAATTGAAAAACTTATTGCTGGCAGGGATAATTATAAGGATTTTACTATTGGCGATCAGCATCATCGCATTCTCGTCAGCAACCATCTAGAGAATGAATGTAGCCTATCTGAACTTCATTGCATAAGTGAATTATATTGTTTATAGATTATTTGTTTAGAGTACAGAACAATGGGTCTAACCACGCTGTTGATTTTGGCAATGGAAGTATTATTTGCCGTTTAATATTTGGCGGCTGCGTTGATGCAGGCCACTATAGTGTTATTAAATATGACGTTAATTTGGGGAGAAATGCTACTATAAATAAACCCATTTTACGAAAAAGAACATTAGCCACAAAAAAGGTGGGAAATCGGAGACTAATACGAAGCCACTTTTAAAATCTAATATAAATATGCCATTTCAGAAACAATTCCAGATATTATGCCGTGCAGTGTATGTAAACATTGTTCTGCACTGTATTTCTGTAGCGAGATATCTGAGATATCTACGCTTGGTTACTTTGACCTTTGCTATTGTAATGGTAAAATTGATATTACTAAATATAACATATTTGACAGGCTGCAACAATTTTTCACTGGAAATGATATCTCAAGGAATTTAAGAGAGAATAATCGGCAGTACAACATAGGCTATGCTATGTCCTTCGTTTCATTTGGTGCCAATGTTACTGTGCCACATGCACGGCCATATTGTTCTAAAATGTATGGAATTGCACATCATGGCATTTCTTCGTTACTGTATATTCCAAAATTATAAGCGACGGTTATTGCGGCCAGTTGTACATATTAGACTCATCAGAATTCTTGCATTCCTTGGAATTAAGGGATTTGCCTCCACATATTCCAAACGCTTGACCCGTTGTTATACTCCTTAGAAATCTGAACGTTTCGTAAGGGCTCCTAAATGCTACCATATGAATTATAATAAATACGTATGAAAATTGCTTGGATATGGAAATAATAAGTGCAGTTAAAATTAGGCAGAGAGGTCTAATCCTTCGACTTGATTTAACACCATCCGATAAAACAATCACTTTCTTTTAAGAGGCAACATTTTCCAATTCGCTTGGCATACTTTATCACAATCAATAAAGCTCAAGGGGAAACTCTGGAACGTATAGGTCTCAATTTGCCTCATCAAGTTTTCAGTCATGGCCAGCAGTATGTTGCAATGTCCTGAGTGCAATTGGCTTTCACGACGCGCAGTTCGCTACTCTTCTGGGGTCCGGGCTTGGACACCAAGAGCCCGTTGATGAGCCAGCTTGGTGTTCCTAGGCGAAACCCCATACAAGACACGGCATAAACCTAGATAAATTGCTGAGTTGATCAGTTATTTATTGTTAATTAAATGCTAAAATTTTAGACGGAAGTAGAGTCGTAAAATTACAAAATAGTTTTTATTCATTACAAACCATTTCAACAGTTTCTGTCTTTTGCCAACACTAAAGACTAGCAATGAATGGCTAATTTTGCATGGCATGATGACTTGGATAGAACCCGAAAGAAGTGAAAAAGAATTGTACGCAGTGGAATTTACGCACTGGTCCATTGCATTCCCATGCTTGCGCAAGCAAGGGCGTCTCCAAAGCATGGCTGGTCGCTGTAAGAATGAGTGATTGTTGTCACGAGTTGTGAATGGTTCCTCTGTGTGTGAGGTAGTGGCGAATATCGTCACTAACATTCCATATGCAGATACAGTCTTCTCACTTTACGAATCTGCCGTTAGCTATTCAAGAGAGAGTCACGACTGCCCAGTTCCTGCACCATTCAAACGAAAATGAACGAGCAGTATTATGCTCGCTGTTTACACGTTGTTTAGCCTATTTTCATAACAAGTAGTTACGTGAAGAACTAAATAGCCTATTTTCAAATATCCCACTGGTCTTTTCCATTAATACTCTCCTGCGTTTTAAAAGGATTCTCCTTGTTATATACTAAATAGCTTTTGGTTCACAACCTGTGTCTTCACCTACACCATTACACATGAAACATTATGAGCTAGAATGTACAGGGTGTGACTAAATATGTGGGAAAGCTCCAGGGATTCGATAGAGGACCTGAAAACCAGCAACAAATGTCCCGTAAACATATGGTGTATTTGCTTTCATTGCCGTGTTACAAGCATTGTGTGTGGTGTGCATAACACAGACCGCTTCACTATGCAGGTTGGTCATTTGTGTTGATAAAGTGTACGTCACTACTTACAGTTCTATACAAAAGGTGCTCAAAATGGCTGCCATGAACTGTATTGCAGGCGTCTATGAGTCGCATCATTGACTGTCTCACACGCTCCCATATTCCCGGCGTCTGTCGTATCTGCTGACATCCTTACTCTATTCACTGACGCAGCATATCCACGTTATGAATAGGTGTGGCGTACACAATGGCGTTTAAATGACCCCATAAGTTGAAGTCTAATGGATTGAGATCGGGAAAACGAGCAGGCCACAGTGTCCGTCCCTGACGCCCTATTCATTTGTTTGGGAATCGCAATTGTAAAATTGCTCTAGCAGCAAGAGCAAAATGAGGTGGTGCTCCCTCATGCATGGACTACATGTGCTGAATTAAATCCAGTCGAACGTCTTGCAACAAACTAGTTAAATCATTCGTTAAAAAGACGCAGTATGCCGCTCCTGTCGATGTTCCTGGTAAAATGAGAGGACGAATTAATGTTACCGATTCTTCCAGCCCACACATTGATACTGAACTGTTGTTGATGTCTGGTTTACACAACTTCTCTTGGATTTGTATCAGCCCAAACATGCAAATTGTAAAAGTTCTGCACTCCATCTCAGGTAAATTTCGCTTCATCGGTAAACAGAATTGCTGCGACAAACTGTTGCTCCTCAACAAACGTCTGTCGTAACCAGGTACAAAATGCTGCTCTGGGTGGAAAGTCGGCTACACTAAGACCTTGGACTCTTTGAAGGTGATATGGATAAAGTAGCTGTCCTCGTGGAATTCTCCACACTGTCATATGACTCGCATCTACAATTGCCGCTATTTCCCTGGTACTGTTCCTGTTATTTTCCTCAATATGACTGAGAACTTGTTACTCCGTGACAGGTGTTCTTGTGCTCCTAGGTCGTCCATTTACAACAACACGTCTGCTAAACGAGCCTGTTTCGCAAAGATGCGCTAGTATTCATTGGAACGTCTTGGTGTTGGGTAAACGTATATTTGGAAAGTGTTCCGCATACAAACGCCGTGCTTCATTTGCGTTACACTGCCCCCGTCCATACAGAAGAATTATGTCAGCTTTTTCCGGATTTGAGTATCCCATTGTATCACGACGTCCACTCAATAACAACTGACGTGTTCACGTGTTAGCTTAGCACCTGACATCACGTGACTTTAAATGCAAAACAAATGCACACGGACTTGAATAGCAACGAAACGTACAAGTGGCCTGTGTGCCCTCCACAAATGACCAACTAGCTTCGTGTCGCCGTCTGCGTTATGCACACCACAAACATTGCTTGTAACACGGCAACGAACACACATATGCCATATGTTTACCTGACATGTTTTGCTTGTTGTCAGGTCCTCTATCGAATCCCCGGAGCTTTCCCACATTTATAGTTACACCCTGTATAGCTTTCAATATCGTCGATTGAAACTCGTCCCGCGAGGTGGCCTCTATCTGTAACGAACCAAGGGAATTAATCTTTAGAATAGTCAAATGCACGGCTTCTTGATTTACTAAGAGTAGGCTACAGAATGTAGTACCACTAAATAAAGATTGTTATCATACCCCATACGAATCATCTTTTCGATTGCCTGATAAGACACGAGAAATAAAAAATAAGGGCTTAACAATTTGAACTGATACATCTTGAATTTTTGAAAACAATTGAATATCATTAGATGTCTCTACATTAAGCTCTGAATAAAGATTCGCTGTGCCAAATTCCATTACACTCGGATGATTGAATCGCCATAAAAGGCATTTGAAATAATTGTTAATCACTTAGTCGCCATAATGTTTCTGTGTTTCTCAGGATTAGAGAAAGTCACATATTTACCCATACATAACAGTCCTCTACCACCAATATTTCAGTTTGAGTGCTTAAACACTTTTGGAGATATTGAGAACTGGTGAAACGTATTGAATGGACACCATGTTGGATTGTTTTAGATCTATGCTATATGCCAGCAGATGAATATTAGTATCGTGCCTCGTCTTACCAACATGCATTTCTATCACTTGATTAGGAGACGAGAAATATAAACGTAATTTTGACAATTTAGCAAAGCCGCCATTTTGAAGTTAACATAGAAATTGAATTAAATTAGACGGCAATATATTGAACCTTGTATGAAGATTTACCGTGCTAAGTTTCACTGCTTTCGCATAATTAGGTCACGAGAAAAATCCAGTTAAATAATTAAATTTCGCGCCGCTGCCATGTTGGATTTGTGTGTATCAGTTTAATGAAAGGCCATAACAGAAATTATATTAATACCCACTATCAACAAAATTTCAGTTTGGTTGCTGTCATATAATCTCAGATATTTAGAACCGTCTAAGTATTTCGGATGATCACCATGTTGAATTTGTCTTCATGTAAGCCATAAGCTATGTACCATAAGATAAAGATTATTGCTTTGGTTCATTATTCAAACGTTCACTTTGATCGCTGGATAAGGACACAAAAAATAACTTCATATTAAAATTACGCTCAGCCGCCATCTTGCTTTTATGAAAAATATTGAACTTAATTAGATGTTAGTGGATAAAATCTTGTATATGCATTTATCGTACCAAGTTTCACTGCATTATATTGATTAAATCTTGAGAAAATGCCATTCAAATATTTTAACTTCGCTTGGCGGCCATGTTGGTTTTGTTCATAACATGTTTTGAGCGTCACATAACTGAACGTACCTTACTATTCTCTATCAACATACAACATTTCAGGGCGATATCAGTAATAATTATTTTGGAAATATAGAATGTCGGTGAAATACGTGTTTCACGCAGTTGCCAAGTTGGAGTTTTAGCGTATATTCATATCTAAAACAAAAAGGCATACGAGATCACCTTTTGTCCGTGTGTGTGTATGAGTGCGAGTGCATATGCGTGTGTCCCTAATAAAATCTAAATGGCCGAGGCGATTTCAATGAAACTCGGTAATTGCTTACTACTGCCTCATCCGACCTCGAACGTGCCTCTCAAAATTTAATACGATTCACCAATCCAACATGGCGCCTATGCGAAATACTTCATTGGCATTCTTTAAGTCCGCAACAGTAGTCTATCATATACTGTATCACCCTGTAATTTTGTAAGGTGATAAAGGGTACTACTAGAAGTTCATCTATGTGACTTGCATAAACCTATTAATTACAAAACGAACATGACGGCCAAGCTAAGTCGAAACATTTAAATTTTCTTTTCTCGTGATTTAACCATCCGAGCACTGTGAAACTCGGTACAGCAAACGTTTATACACATTGTAATACACTTTCATTTAATTTAGTTCAATTGTTTACATAAAAAAAAGTTGGCGGTTGTGCAAAATTTTAAAATTAAGTTATTATTTCTTGTGTCCGGAGCATGCGTTTGAAGTGAATGTTTGAATAATGAATCTATGCCATATTCTATGGCCTACATATATTACAATCCAACATGGCGACTATCCGAAGTACGGTATTTAGTCGGTTCTCAATATCTACGAATCCATTTCAGCAATTAAACTAAAATTTTGTAAATTCATAAAGACTATTATCATAAAATCACCTATGGATCATTCAATAACCTGGTGAGCTCAAAATGAACATGGCGGCCAAGCGAAGTAAAACATTTAAATGAAATTTACACGCGATTTAATCATCTAAGCGCAGTGAAACTTGGTACGGTAAATCTTCATATGAAAATTAATACATTCTGATATCAAATTAAACTCAACGGTTTTGATAACCCCATGATGGCGGCTGTGCGAAAGTTTTAAATTAAGTTTGTATTGCTTGTGACTTATTCATGCGATCGAAGTGAAAGTTTGAATATGAACATCTTCAATGTTCTTCATCTAATGGTACATAACTCTTTGGCCTTACCATATAACAATCCAACATGGCGAGCATCCGATATATTTAAACGGTTATCATTATCTAAGAAGATATTACAGCAAACAAACTGAAATTTTGTATGATGATAGAGCCTATTAACATATGTTCACATATGGATCATTAAATAACCTGGTGAGCACAAAACCAACATGGTGGCGACGCGAAATGTAAATATTTAAAAGGATTTTTCTCGCAACTTTTCATCCGAGTGCTGTGATACTTGGCACGTTTTATCTTCATAGCTGCCTTATTATACTGACGTCTAATTTAATAGAATTTTATGAGAACTTAAAAATGGTGGCTGTGCAATATTTAAAAATCTCGTTTTCATCTCTCGTGTCCAGTAGGATATATGAAAATAGGCTAGTTAGCTCTTCACGGAATTAATTGTTAATTTTGAGGGGCGTGGTCGGGGTGAACAAGATAGTACTATGTCCTTACCGAGATTCATTGAAATTGCTCCAGTTGTTTAGATTTTATTAGAGACACACACACATACGCACACACACACACGGACGATAGGTGATCTCATAAGCCCATTTTTAGCCTATTTTCATTTTATGAAAAAATAGGCTTATGAGATCACCTTTTGTCCGTGTGTGTGTGCGTATGTGTCTGTGTGATGTGTGTGTGTGTCCCCCTTATAAATTCTAAACGGCAGAAGCTATTTTAATGAAACTCGGTAAGGTTATAGCACCATTTTGGCCGACCCCCACCGTGCCCTTCAATTTTCGTTACGTCACACCAATCCAAGATGGCGGCTGTGCGAAATATTTCACCAGCATTCAATATCTCCGAAACTATTACCGATATCACCCCAAAATTTTGTACGGTGATAAAGGGAACTACTAGCAGTTCACCTAAGAGACTTTCGAAAATCTGGTAACTACAAATCCAACATGGCGGCTAAGCGAAGTTGCGACTTTAAATAGAAGTTTCTCGCGATTTAACCAACCAAACGCAATGAAACTTGGTACAGTATTTGTTAACACACATTCTAATGCACTGGCGTCTAATTTATTTCAATTGTTTACATAACTCAAATGGCGGCTGTGCAAAATATTTCACTGGCATTCTATATCTCCGAAACTATTACTGATACCACCCTCACATTTTGTACGGAGATAAGAGGCACTATTGAAAGTTCATTTATGAGACCTTCAAAAACCTGTTAACTACAAAACGAACATGGCGGCCAAGCGAAGTTGAAAGATTTAAAAAGATTTTTCTCGCGATTTAATCATCCAAACGCAATGAGACTTGGTACAGAAAATGTGTATACACATTGTAATGCATTGGCATCTATTTTAGTTCAATTGTTTATATATTCCCAAGATGGCGGCTGTGCGAATTTTAAAATTAAGTTTTAATTTCTTGTGTCGTAATTATGCGATCAAAGTGAAAGTTTGAATAATGAACCTACGCAGTAATTTTCCTTCAATGATACATTACTCTATTGCCTATACATATAACAATCCAACATGGCGACCATCCAAAATATTTAGATGGTTCTCAATATCTACGAATCTATTACAGCAATCAAACTGAATTTCTTTATGCTCATAGGGGCTATGAACATAAGTTCACCTATAGGACTTTCAATAACCTGGTGATCACAAATCCAACATGGCGTTGACACGAAGTAAAAGTATTTAAATGGACGTTTCTCGCCATTTAACCATCCGAGTGCAGTGAAACGTGGTAGAGTAAATGTTTATACAAATATAAATCCTCTGGCATCTAATTTATTTCAATTGAATCCATAACCACAAGAAGGCAGCTGTGCGAAATTTTAAACTCTCGTTTTCACTTCTTGGGTCCTAATCATGCGATTGAAGTTTGAATACTATACGCACACAATAATCTTCATGTAACAGTACATAACTCTAAGACCTACATACTGTATATAAAAATCCAACATGGTGATCATCCGAAATATTAGACAGTTCTCAATATCTACGAATCTATTACAGCAATCAAACTGAAATTTTATATGTTGATAGAGGCAATTAACTTAAGTAGGTGATATGAAAATAGGCTTTAGTTCTTCACGCAAATACTTGTTTTTCATAAGATGGAAGTAGGATAAAAATTAAATAGGTCTATGTGATCACTTGGGACCTCTGTCTGTGTGTCAGTGTGCCTGGTTGTCAAGCGGAAACGCCTTAACGTAATTGAATAACAGATTCTGCAAACGTAGTCGGATGCATAAGGAACAAAACTCTCAGCTACTTAATTAAAATGTAGCAGTCGTGCAAAATTTTCAAAATTCAATAACCAATAGGTTTCGTTTGAATAGATGATGGCCCATTAAAATTGACTTTAAGTGAGCTTCATATGATGGATTCAAGTTTCCCAAATTACAGCCTAATTACACTAAGTTAGGCGCAATTTAAAAAGAAATCTGTATTAAATATCGAAATAAAAATATATAAGTATTGAACCCTTTATCCCCTGATGGATAAATGATTCGATGTTTTATTTCTACAATTAATTAATATTTCCACCAGCGTCAAGAAATAGCCAGACAAAGATGAGGAAACTTCAAGCATTGTGGGAGACAGTGGGGATATACCTGCAGCAGTTTGACAAAAGGCTAAATACTTAGGGAATATGAAAGGAAATAGCCTATCGATGATTCAGAAGGACAGGTGCTGGCTACCTCAAAATAGAAGGGACGCGTGGTGAGACACGCTTGTGGCATGTTCATTGTACTATTCGCGCCTAGAAAAAATATAATGCAGTAACTTGAGTGGCTGATGGTACTACTGGAAACTCCTACTAGGCCGAGGTCTGATAAAAACCGCGAAAGTAACGTAATTGTGGGACCTATAGGAGATGAATGCTTATGAACGCGCCAAGTCTAGCTGGGGCACGCGATAGCTAGCATTAACGCGGGAGATCGGCTAGACAACATCTCTACGATCGATTCTAGAATTAATAGGCATATTCTTGACCTGCGCAATTTTACAAGTCCAGTGATATTTGTTTCATTCCTGTACCACTATTATTTTGAGAAATTTTTATATATTTTCCCCCTCTATCGATACCTAGGCCCAGTTCATTTATAAATGGCGTGAAGAGCCAAGACATTACATTACATTTTGTGCGTCTGAGGACGTAGGCTGACGTTATTTTGTGTGTCGGAGGACACAGATTGACATCTTGTGTTTTGCGCGTCTGAGGACGTAGGCACTTGTACTTTGCGTGTCATGAGGACACAGATTTTTATTAAGACAAATGTGTTGTAAATTCAGTGTGATAGATAGTCACAGTACTATTTTTGTAGGGCCAGTATCATCGACAATTCGCCAACAGACTGTTTTGGGGAAATAAGTACCTAAACGGTGAATTTAGTAGACAGAAATCGAGTGTGTAATGACCTATAACTTTTTGCATCAGCTCGAGAGATGACATCGCTTATCTTGGAAGAAGTTTGGAACTGTCAACACTCCGTTGAGATGTTCGAGACAAGCTAAGCAGCATTAAGTAGGGAGATGGCTGCAGATGTCCGCTGACGGGTGACTGGCCGAGGATGAGTACTGAATAATATTCTTATTCTCTGACAAATCAACTTATGGTATATGGGACATATTTTTTTGTAAATATCTTGCTTGTGTTGATTAACGTAGTGTATTTAGTTATGGTCTGACACACATTTTTGCATGGAAACAGCTCGCACAAGTGTTCGTAGTCGTAGGTTCTTGTTTGTTTGTTTTAATTAACGTGGCTATGTGGACGACCGTGTTCGCATATGTTTACGCAATGCGGTTAAGAAACGTCTCTCGGAGATATGTTGTGTTTCAGAAGTAGGACTGAAATAATATAATCATAAAGTAGATTGGTGGGTAAATTGATCTTTGTAGTGTTTATCATTGATCAGATTCATTAAGTTTATTGCCTTTGGAGCAATGTGAGTTGTGGCAAAGAGCATTCAGCTCTCTCATAGGTTTTAATATTCCTAAATAATTTGTGAGCATCTGATTCAACCGACCTGTGTGAAAAGTGTTATGTCATTCCCAGTAATGAGTGTGTGTGTGTTTTATTGGTCATTACAAGCGGGAATTTCAGCGTAGACTGATTTCTGTCAGCTTGGTGCCGAGTCCATATCGTGACCTTGCCAGGGCGTATGTGGCTATATCGATTAATGTCTTGCCATATGTGCATATGGTTGAGATTTGTTGCTGTTGAATCTACGAGATAACGGGAGAGTTAGTCAAGTTATTTTTACACACTGGAGCTGGATGATGACAAAAGTTGAGAGGAAGGGGGGAACCTGTTTTCACAAGGAGGGTTGAACAGACTGCATCGAGGTCATTAGTGGTGTACATGTTGGCTCCGTATTAATAGTTGAAATACAGAATAAGAACTGATCGATGATAAAAATTGTTTAAATAAATGGGAGTTGCCTACGAATCATTATAAACTCCGAAGCGTTATCTTATCGCAATTTTTTTTATTCATGTAAAATAATGTCAGCCGTGAGGCATATGTTTTCTTTTTGTTTGTTGTTGGTTTATTTCTAGTCTTGTGTCAGTGACTCCGAGTGATCACGTGCGGCGCTATGTTTTCCTTGTTTGTTTGTTTGTTTGAGCATTTTGGCCTTGCAGGCAAGCTCGTTGTCAGATGAGCCATCTCACTGGGAGAGGATCTCGAGGGAGATTCCTGTAAATATTTAATATTAGGTTGTGTGTCAGCATTAATTTTAAGGATTTTTATTAGTGTTGTGTCCTATATCCGTAAACGTTGATTTACGAGATGATTGTTCGTAAGCACCGTGGCTGTTACCCGCTGAAAACGAACAGTCATCCAAGTACTCATTCCTCGTAGATAGTCATTACGCGTACATAAAATCCTGATGCAAGTTGGTGGAACTTGGATCCACATTTTTATGAGGAGGAGATCCGTCTGATCCCTCATAGTTATATATATTTCTGTCATGGGAAGATTCAGGAAGGAATAATATTGTTGTTATTTATATTCATTTATGCACCATTAGTCATTAAATTATGTTATTATTTTACGTCTTGTCACTTCCTTTCTTTATTATAGTTTTAATCTTATGACCCTTCCCTCAGTAGAGCATGTTGTTTGGCGAACGTACATCACACTATGAACTGAGCGCGACCCCTTGATAAAGATTCTTGCATATAAACACTGCGATACTGAAGGGTTCAGTATGTATAATCATAAAAAATAAACATTTTCAAATTAAAATTATTAAACTTAAAATGAAAATCAAAAAAGAATTTTAATATTGAGGATAATTATTTATTGTTGTTGATTAATTGAGGACCTTTGCGATATCGTTGTCATGTACCCCCGTGTACTTAAGTGTGTGTAATCTCTGTGATAACCTGTGTTATTGTTATGGCTGTATTGGTGGTTTTAACTGTAATTCTGATGAGTATTGGGAAAGAGGCGGCTGCGGCCTTCAGTTAGGAATCATCCCAGCATGTGCCTGGAGTAGAAGTGGGAAATCACGGAAAACTACTTCCAGGATGGCGGTGGTGGGAATCGCACCCATCTCTTCTCAGGTTTTTACCTCACGAGACTGAGTGTACCTCGTTGCAACCCTCAGACCAAAATTAAATTTGTTGGTAGAGCCGGGAATCAAACCCGGGCCTTCGCGGTGACAGACAAGTATGCTAGCCACTACGCAACGAGGTGGACTAGATAATAGTTAAAATGGGATTTGAATAATTACATTTTATTTTTTTTGCTGTAGAGGGTTAAAACTCTGGATCCGAAACTAGGGCTTCCAGAAATGCAGCCATCCAGCTAAACTCTTTGCCAGTTTCACCACACTTTAAGGTGGTTAAAATTCGAAATTACTTCATAGCTGGCAGAGAAAATAGTTGATTTGCTTGACAAAGCACTCCCACAAAGTACATTCTGTGTGGTGTAAGCAGCATTACTTATTCATAGCACTTTAGTGTGGCGGTTTTCAAACGGGGGCTTAGCTCTTCAGTACCCCATGCAGGTACATCACGCTACTAACCGGCCCCAAGAATAGACACGTAATTAGTGGCATCCTCTCACAATCAAGATTTATTCCCATCCGCTAATGAAAGCCAGACATTAAAACGGACAAGAGAGAAAATTGATAAATTCTGTATGGGGAAAACTTTTACTGCATGTTATATATACTGGTGAGCCTTCAACGCTTTATGACTGTGTTAAATATTAACCAAAGTGTAGGCCAGTACTGTGTCGTGCGCGTCAAAACATGGAACACGCCACTTAGTGCCTCCCTTCCTCTTCTCCCCACCCACAAAACTTACACCAACGCTCGTCTCATAACGTTTATAGCCATTGATGAAAATTTATGGCAAACAAAAGTATACCGCCAATATGTTTCGCGTTCCAAACTTAGGATGTTTTCTGGTAAGGAAGCCTTAATTAAGCATGTGCAAAATATATTATCGCTGCAATGGTTGGTAATAAAATCAAATTATTCTAGTTACCTGATTTTGCTTTAATGGCATTCCTCTACGGAATAAGTAGTCTAATGGGAATGTGATACATTAATGTGAGAAGAAATCTCTGTATCCATTGCATGGAGATAGAAAGTGATATAAAGATCCTGAGCGATATTTGATCGAGTGGGTGTGCATCGTAAAAGTAATTCTACATCCCCTATTTTGAGTGGGTGGATTCCAAGGAACACGCTCTAATTATTCTTGCTAGTCGTAATGGGTGTCACCTAGCGTAATAATATTGTCCATATTTAGTCGTATATATATTTTTTGTCGCGTGGCCTGCTGAGAGGCCGAGTGCAGGTCTTTCTAGTCGACGCCCGTGGGTGATGGTGTATTCTTTTGAATACACGGTCAGTCAGAGTTAGCTTTTGCTGCTTTTCGATTTATCTATTTTATTTAATTCCTTCTTCGCAGATACCAACGGTGATCTTTTCTATTTCTCCGTGCACTTGCATATGTTTTGTATAAGCCTGTTCTAGATATGTATCTTCTATGGAAACCCTAGCGGCATCTAGCAGCTAACTGCTGATGTTCTTCTATTTTTCTGAACTCAAGAGGACTTCCTCACCAATCCACTCCACCAGGCATCGTCATTGTCGCCAGCTAACATCTCCTTGAAGACTGCTCCATGAAGAAGATTTATACTTGTACAAAGATGTTATTTTTTGTATGTTGGTCATTCTCTTGTATATTACCCCCTCTACCTCGTCTCCTTGGGCCCCTCGGTGCGCCGTTCTGCTCATTCACTTCTTGTTCGGCCGTCTAGTGTACAGTGCATAGCCCTCTCAGAGCCAGTCTCCTGTTTTAATGAGACATTTTAAACTAGACGCCATGTCTACTTTTTAAACCAACCGTCACCAGGAACCATCGCCTGTTCTACATGAAAAGAAAGCTAAGTACAAAACTTCAATGTTTTTAAACATATTTTAATGTTTTTAAAGAGCTAAACGCTTTTTAATTTAAATTCATAGACAGCGTGGTGTTGCTCACTATTGTGCAATAACCGTCTTCGAGGGATTTTTTCTTGTCATGTTCTAGCTATCTAAGTTGACTTTAAAACATGAAATTTAGTACTTCTTGTACAAATTAAATGGGAATACTTTCTCACACCGAGGGATTCATGTTAATTAACCGCTGTCTATAAAACTTAGCTTTCCACCGCGGGACCTCTTTTGTCCCATTTAACTGTCATCATTTCTGGAATTTTCTACGTATACCAATCTTTCTAATAGTCAAGAAACCTAGCATTTCCTACAACAAATACGGGAATACGCCACCCCACCGAGGGACTACTATTGCATCAATTAACTGTTGCCACAATTCTGGAACAATTATGTGGATCTTAAAACTTGTACAACGCAAGTGACATGTCAAAATTCAACCAAGTGATCTCCACAACTGCAATAAATTTTCGCTTCATAAACTCTGTGCTGCAATAGTGAACTTTTCCAATCCATCGATAGACTTAAGTACAAAACAGTGCCCGTTGAACTATCAACCGCGCCGCGTTCGTTAGAGCATTAAATCTGGCCAGGACTTTTTCCTAAAGTTCCTATTTCCGTTTCCCAAATACCTTTACTAACTAAATTAGATTTAACTACTGGGTTTTTTCCTTTTTCTACGCGGCTTAGCCCATAGAGGCTCCCTCCCAATTTGTCGGATTTACAATACCTTCATTCTGCATAAACTGTGGCTAGTCCACATTTTAATATGCATCTTTCCCTTCTAAAATTAGGGCATCGTTCTTTTTCTAATCAGAAAGGAGTTAACTAATTGTAATCCAGGTTTCGTTAATACGACCTGTGCAATTTTTTGTATATTACCTCTGGTAATTTCTATTTAAAAGTAACGGTAATTTCCGCTTGTGATTTGTTCTTACTTTTCTGTTACAATCAGGAATCTAATACATTTTTATAGCATTTTCGATTGCCATAAGGGCATTCTAAAAGTGCTTGAATCGTGCCCATTAAACTTTCAAAGTTAAAATTGCTTTACAATTTCAAATTTCCTAATCTTAAGCACCCTTTTTAAAAATCTGTGTAAGATTTTAGTGCTTTCTCAGGTTCGAAATTTGTACCATATTTAATATTGTTCATTGTAAACCTCTTATTATTAGGTCTAAGACCTTGGCATTTTATAAACAGGTGACCTGTGCGCCGGGATGAGAGATGGAATTGATGAAGATGAATGAAACTGGGCAAGGATGTGGAAGGAAGCGGCCGTGGCCTGTTAGTAGGTACCGTCCCAGCATTTGCCTGGTGTTGAAAATGGGAAACCAATCAAAACCATTTCAAGGACTTCCGACGGTGGGCCTCGAACCCACGCGTCTACCGAGTCAGCATAGAGCTTGTCCCCATGACTTAACGCTGCGCTTTAGCGAGCGTAGCCACGGCTGTCGGTAGTATTTTGTAATAATCCTCGTGTACTTCGTTGTCTGTGGAGTTGTTGTTGTTGTTGTTGTTGCATTTGAGGCGCTTGGACATCGTAGTCATTTAATCCTGTGTTTTTGGGTTTGTGCAGAATTTGCTTGATAACATGTGTTACTGTGCTGCCTCTACTAGTGCGTGTATTTGGACAAGAAGCGGCCGTGATCTTAAGTTAGGTACCATCCCGGCATATCCCTGGAATACAGGGTGTAACAACAATGTACGGCACAAAACGTAGGACACATTCCTCACACGTAGACTAAGAAATTATGTTATATGAACATGGGTCCGGAAACGCTTTGTTTCCATGTTAGACCCAATTGTCTCCAAGTCATTAATCATGGAAAACACTCGAGAACAGAACATACCAGCATACCACATGCAATTATTTCTCACAGGAGGTGTTCAATATGGCGTCCGTGCGCATTCATACATTCATCAACCCGCCGTCGTAGTGAATCTCGGATGCGTTGATGTATACCTGGAGTATTGCGTATGGCAACAGGGCCTTGTAAAATAAAAATCACTCCGCTTCACCTACGATAATGACAACGTAACCAGACGTAACCAAGACTGCATGTTCCCCATGATTCTAACGTTCTGTTCTTGTGATTTCCCATGATTAATGAGTTGGAGAAAATGAGTTGTAACATGGAAACAAAGAGTTTCCAGACCCATGTTCATATAACATGATTTCTTCGTCTACGTGTGAAGAATGTGTCCTGCATTTTGTGCCGTACAATTTTGTTACACCTGTATAAGTGGGAAACCACGGAAAACCACTTCCAGGATGGCCGTGGTGGGAATAGAACCCACTCCGTCTCAGTTTTGCCTCATTAGCCCACAGACCAGAATTTAATTTCTTTGCATAGCCAGGAATCGAACATATACCTCCTGGGCGACAGCCGAGAATACTAGTCGCTGTGGAGACTTCCTGATAACGTAAATTAATCTCTTTCGCTGTGGCAATCGATTTCAGTCGATTTATATCGATACTGTGTTCGTTGCGGCAATTAACTTTGGTTGGTTGGTTCTATAGTTTAGGGGCTGCGACAACGCGGTCATGCTGCGCCGTGTACTTTGGGTGTGTGTAGAATCTGTCCGATAACCGGTGTTAATTGTGATGAATGTACTAGTGTGTGTTATCTGTTTTTAATTCAAGTAAGGACTGCAGGCAATAATTTCAAGTAGTTCCTACTTTCGCTACCAAATGCTACCGTCTGCGACACCTAGCTGTGAACTTGGCTATACTAGATGCCATTGCAACCAGTGCTTAGTGACGAACGTAGGAACTTGAGGGCATTAATCAAATCTAACCTACAAATTTTGCTTCACACAAGCTTAGTTAGTGGAAGGTGCCATAAACGTGCCATAAATCTATGACAGAGGCCCGCCGGCTTTACTTCCCCTCCGAAGGAAGACATACTGAGGCATCTTTAACGCTCTTAAAAATCCGACGTCTTCGGCCGGGTTTGAACCCGCGACCTTGAGCATAGAAGCTCTGATTGCTACCAACTACTCCACCGAAGCCGACGCAATTAACTTTAATCGACTTGGTACTTTGTCGCTTCTTCTTACACCAACTTTGTTAACAAATCGGCCCTTAATAATGCGTATGTGAGTATATTCTCTTGAACATGTACCGGGAGTTGTTGAAAGCAAAGCCGCGAGTATTGTGCCTATATTCAGAGTATTTCCTTCGTTATCTCCCGCCCGGCAATATTTCTCTCTGCTCTCGGGCCGTCAGTAACCTACCTCACAAGTGAGTACCCACGAGAGCGCATAATATAGGTACGTAAAATGACAAGTGATGTTGTCGCCTCCGTTGCGTAGTGGTTAGCGTGATTAGCTGCCACCCCAGAGGTCCTGGGTTCGATTCCCGGCTCTGCCACGAAAATTTGAATAAGTGGTATGAGGACTGGAACGGGGTCTACTCAGCCTCGGGTGGTCCAAATGACTATAGGGGGTTCGATTCCCACCTCAGCCATCCTCGAAGTGGTTTTCCGTGGTTTCCCACGGGATGGTAACTATTGTAAGGCCACGGCCGCCTCCTTCCCTCTTCCCTGCCTATCCCTCCCAATCATTCCCTCCCTTCTCATCCCTCATGAGGCCACTGTTCGCTTTGCAGGTGAGGCCGCATGGGCGAGGTGCTGATCACACCTCTCCAGTTGTATTTATCCCCCCCCCAACCAGGAAGACACAGGACACTGCCCGTAGAGGCGGTAGTGGTGGGATCCCACGCTGAGTCCGTGGGAAAAACCAACTTGGAGAGTAAAATCGACTAAAATAAAAAAGGATGACAGTGATGAAATTCACCAATTTTAGTGGCAGATTCAGATTCAGGAGAACATCGCGGTCAATTGTGCATATTATTACAATTTATAGGGGTTTAGGTATAGTGTAAGATAATGAAGATGTATGATATATCGACAGTTAGATTTAATTGATCCAAGGACCACAGAATGGATCACAAAGGCAAAATTAGTACTCTGTGACTTTCAAGTGTTATACAATGAAATTCCACACTTAAGTAAACTTCAAGGTTACGTACAAGTTTATGTTTTATTGAACCAAGGGCCACAGAGTGGATAACAAGTGCAAAATATTTTCTTTCGTATGATTCGTGTTATGCTATCTCATATAATAAATGAAAATCCACATTTGAACGTTGTTTCAATTTCTTCATTTACAGTGAAACGTCGTTTATCCGGACTAATTGGGACCGAAAGTATTCCGGATAACGATTTTTCCGGATAATCGAACATGTGTTTATTTCATAGTATGACCATACTACAATACCACAGTTTCTAATGCAGTAAAAGCTTCTCCATAACTTAGTCCTTCTTCGTCTTTCTCATCTATGCTTTCATCCTTTTCGTCTTCTTGCACCAGAGAAGCAATTTCATCATCATCTAAGATTTGAAAACCTGAGTCACTGTCACTTTCCAGCCAAGCTTGTGCGTCTTCTCTATCATAGTCGGAAAATCCAGCAACTTGGGGGAATAACTCATTTGTGACTGCATCCAAATCTTCATCAACAGTGTCTGTGGTCTTAACGGTCTCTTGTTCCCCTACCAATTTATTCAATGCATTTCGAAGATTCTATGGTGTTAAAGTGTTCCATCCATCAGCTATCATGTAACAGTAGTCCTTAAGAGAAAGCTTTTTTGAAAAAGGTATCACACTCTCCTCATCTTCTGCCAACAGAAAACGACGTAAAACTTCCTTCTTGTACATCTGCTTAAGTTGTTTTTTTTTTATTTTTTTTTATTTTTTTGCTCGTCCGGATAATTGACGTTCCGGTTGTTTTACCCAGTAAAGGTTTTTGTGATGTAAGACATGCTGCGGTGAAAGAGATTGTCTACAGTAGGCTATATGAGTGTAAGTTACAGTATATGGTTTTGGTTTTAGATTTGGTTGTGGTTGTTGTTTCCTTTAGGGGGTTGGACATCGTAATCATTTCATCCCCGTGTACTTGCTTGTGTGCTTATGTATGTAGAATTTGTCTGATAACCTGTGTTATTGTCGTATCTATATTAATGTGTGTATTTGTATTTAAGGTGAGGATTGCCCATGGCCATAAGTAAGAAACCAGCTCGGCATTTGCATGGAGTAGAAATGAGTAACCACGGAAAACCACTTCTAAGATGGCCAAGTTGGGAATCAAACACACATCTTCTTAGTTTTCACGAGGCTGAGTGTACTCCGTTCTTGCCCTCGAACCATAATTAAAAATGTATTGGCAGAGCCGAGAACCGAACTCAGGCCTCCGTGGTGACAGCAATGAATGCTAGCCAGTACGCAGCGAAGCGGACTAGCAGAGTATGTGATCGTTGGAGTATTGCTGAATGCCATAGATTAAAACTAACAAGCTAATTATATTACTGAATTTGTGTTTTACTCCACTTGTCTGATTCCGCTGTTGTGATCCCGGACATAGTATTACTGACTTCTATTCCTGAACTGATGACTAGTAACTTATTTCATTTAGCAATTAAGACGACTTCAAAAGAAGTAACCAGCAGGGTAGTTGTAGCTCTAGTGAACGCCAGGCTCACAAATATTAATGGCACTTGCACGAGTAGATTTATAACCGATATAACTACATAATATTAAGCGTGTTTAAGTTTATCAGAATAGAACCGTTGATAGTGATGATATGGGGAACAGATTTAGCAGAATATTCAATCGCTTTAGTTTATTTATTTATTTATTTATTTATTTATTTTATGCCTTCAGTAGTGGTGAAGTTAGGGCTCGTGGCCCTCTCTTACACTTAACCACGCAACATGGTACCAGTTATATGATACAATGTTTCAAATACAATTAATAATTATGACGATAATTAAGGTGTCAATTAATTTTGATAATAATAATAAGCGATAAGATCACCAAATATCTGCCCTTGGCGGAGAAAATACGGCAAATGTGGAGACAGGAAAGTGTAGTGGTTCTGCCCATGGTCATTTCTTCTACCGGCATCGACCCTAAATCGTTGGCTCGCAATCTGGAAATATTGGGAATACATCCTGGTCTACATATCACCATGCAGAAGGCCGTCATCTTGGAGACCTGTTCCATTGTTCGATCGTTTCTCAACCTGCCACCTTAAGAGAATCAGCCATACCGTCTTGCAAACAAGCCGACGATATGTTGATATGTCCCACTTATGTGGTGAAATGAATGTGATAACAATAATAATAATAATAATAATAATAATAATAATAATAATAAAAATAATAATAACAATGTCACAGACGGTCCCAGGAATTAACCTGGGAGGAGTCCATGTGGCTCTGGGCAAATGGGAGTGAAATGCGTCGTTGCCTGTCATCTGCAACCATAACATATTGGATTCAGCAAGAGAATCCAACTAGCCTCTTTCACTCCAACTCCGGCACATAACCTACAAGAGGTGCCCCTGTTAAGCCGAGCAACTCAGTGGAAGGTTGGGTAACCAATCCCAGCGGGAAACTGGGTCGGCGAGCCGATCAGTGCTGGGGGCTCCAAGGCTCACAACCTTGGTAGTACCCTGGTCGGTGTGAAACATCACTGACCCCAAACTACAGTTTTTCAACTGTTCAAAGCATGGAGGAATGTTCAGCAAAAGCTACTACCCCAGGTGGTAACCAATCCACCTTCGCCTTGAGCGAAGCATGCAGGCCTTCGGAATCTGGGGAGCCTGCGCCGACATGCATGGAGGTATCGGAGACTCCAGGAAAGATCCAACACAAACGCCGGAATTTCTTTGCTACCTTTAACACGAATTCCCTTCGGAAGATTGGTAAATTTAAACAACTAACTGATTCCTTATCCCAACATCAAATCCTGATTGCAGCAATTCAAGAAACGAGATTCACAGATGAACAAGCCTTTGAGTCAGAAGGCTACAGAATTTTTAAAGGTAAAACTGGTAAACGTGTAATAAAAACAGTTCCCAACCTTGGCACAGGATTCATCGTCAGTAGGAAGATTTTGGATTCAATAATTGGCTTCAACTCGCCTAGCAGTCGAGTTTCAACTCTCTCCTTCCGGAGCACAAACAAAGTTTATACTGTTGTGAATGTCCATGCGCCGATCAATCAAGCGAATAAGAGAGACCCGGAAGGAACGGATAGATTCTGGGAAGACCTTGAAGATGTTCTTTGTAAGATTCCAGACAAACACACGATTATGCTTCTTGGAGATTTCAATGCACAGCTGGGTAAGGAAAGAAAGTTCCAAAACATTATCGGAAACTATCCAGCTCACCAGAGAACAAATCGCAATGGTGAGAGGCTCGTAGAACTATGTAAGGCTTTCAATCTTGTAATAAAATCCACAGCGTTCAAACACCTTCCGAGAAAACAGAAGACTTGGACATCTCCGAATCCAAATCTCGGTGAATTTCAAATTGATCACGTCGCTATTGCACGTAAAGCTCAGAGAGAAATACAGAATGTGAAGGTTCTAAGAAATGCCAATCTAGATTCGGATCACTATCTATCCAAAATCAAAGTTAAGCTGATTCCGAGAAACACCAGAAAGGCCGTCTTAAAAAAGATCAATCGATTTGATACGGAAAAACTACGATTGTGCCCTAAATTTACTCAAAAACTAGAATCTTGGAATCCCGAAAACTGGGATGAACTACAACAGGCCTTGGTCACAACAGCACAGGAGACAGTTCCACTGACGAAGTCAAAGAAACATGCGTGGTGGAATAATGTATGTGATTCAGTGGTAAAGCAAAGACAACTTGCCTGGCAGAAATGGAACTCGGGAAAGAACCAAGAAAATTGGGAAAACTTCGTGAACGAGAGACAACGCGCTGCAAAAATCATCCGCAATGTAAAACGTGCCTACAACAAGAGCCAACTAACTCAAATTGAGCTAGACTTTCAGAGGAACAACACAAGGGACTTCTACAGAACCTTCAAACGCAATCTAAGCAAATACAATCCTCCGAGTCTACAGTTCAAAGACTCAAATGGGAGACTAGTTTACAGTGAGAGAGAAAATTGCCAGATTCTAGCGAAATACTTTGAATCCCTCCTTAATTGTGAGACTCCCAAATCCACTTTCTCATTTGAAGACAACGTACAAGTCCACCCAGATTCATCCCCTCCAACGAAAGAAGAAATCAAACAGATTATCCAGTCACTTAAGAACAACAAGGCACCAGGTGAGGACTCGATAATCGCCGAATTGTGGAAGTATGCTGGTGAAAAGATGATTGATAAATTGACTGACATTATCAAGGAGATTTGGGAAACTGAGAAACTTCCACGTGACTGGACTTCTGCCTTGATTCATCCCCTGCATAAGAAAGGTGACAAAACGGACGTTAACAACTACCGCGGCATTTCCCTCCTACTGATAACTTACAAAATTATTTCAAAAGCTCTGCAGATTAGGGCAGAACAACAACTTGATCCACAATTAGGAGAGTACCAAGGAGGGTTCAGGAAAGAGCGCTCATGTGCAGAACAAATTATGAATCTGAAATCCATCCTTTTCTATCTGAAGCAAAGGAACAAGAAATTTGTGGTAACCTTCGTCGACTTCAAGAAGGCCTATGATTCGATTGATAGAATAGCTCTTATTCAAATTCTAAAGGAATTTGGATTGGATAATAAAACCAGGGCAATCATTCAACAGACCTTAGCTAACACCACCTCCAGAGTCAAGTTCAGAGGAGAAATTTCGGACTCTTTCGAAATTAAGACAGGAGTTAGGCAGGGAGATGGGCTTTCACCCCTGCTCTTCAACTGTGCACTGGAAAAGGTCATCCGCGAGTGGCGCAAAGAAATGAACGATGGGGTCCAAAATGGAGTACGACTGGGTTACAAGAACATGAACCTTTCTATTGATTGCCTCGCTTTTGCAGATGATCTTGCAATTTTCTCCGACTCTTTAGACATGGCCACAAAACAAATTAACCAGCTGCAGGTACAGGCAACAAAAGTTGGTCTTCAGATCTCTTTGGAGAAAACACACTTCATAACTAACATCAAGCCAGCACCAAGGGAGCTAAAAGTAAACCAGGGGAAAATCAAACGGACAGATAAGTTTAAATATCTTGGCGAGTGGATAGAACCCAACGTATGTGAGAAAGAAACCTTCACTTCGCGCATGAACAAAATGGAAATGGCGTACCAACTCACCAAGGACGTTTACAACAAAAAGTCAATATCCCTGAACGCAAAACTTAGGCATTATTGCACTGTCATACGACCAGAGGCTCTGTACGCAGCGGAATGCCTCACCATGAACAAGAAAGGCCTGGTAGAAAAATTGGAGATCAAGGAAAGAAAGATCTTGAGGAAAATTCTTGGCCCGATTAAAGACAACGGTGAATATAGACGACGGCATAACTATGAGCTGTATATTCATGTCCAGAAGATCTCTGATGTAATGAGGAAAAGGAGGATTGCATTTTATGGCCACTTGCTTAGAATGAAACCCACACGATTGACAAACCGGATCTTTAACTATTTTAAAAATAAGAAGACCAAGCCAGCCTGGTTCGAAGAGGTGGAAAGTGACCTGCAAGAGATGGAAATTACCTGTGAGGATATTCAAGAACGCAATCCCCTCAGGAAGAAACTACACGACCACCAGGGTTTTCAAGAAAAACCGAAGTTGAAGACGGGAAAGATGTGGACGGAAGAAAGAAAAGAGCAACACCGGCAACGTATGAAGGAACACTGGGCAAACATCAAAGCCCAGAGAAGCCAGTTGAAATAACGTGGTCCTTAGTTGGCCGATACGATTAAAGAAGAAATGTCACAGACCTTTCTATAATATCATAAATATAATCCTAGCACATTCAAACGTCCATCACCATTCACATTAGATCTTAGGTGCCTCAGGTTAATATAATCAGAGGACAGTTTACTGCACCCGTTGCCTGTGGACATTTTTTCCACATCTCTCTCACATTCCAAGAGCTGAGAATGGTCACTTAATAGCCATATCGTCATAGCATTTAAATGGATCAAAGCGAAAATTCCCTTTGGATTGATCATTTACGTTCTGAAGACTGAGTTGTTTTCAGGTTCTTCATTTGTATTATCTTCATTATCACCACTGTATGCATCATGGTCGTCAGAGTTCCATTAATTAGCCATAAATTTTGAAAATACGCAAAAGGAAGAGATGCGCTTTTTAATTCTACATATTATCTACAATTTTAAACACACTTTATAAATTATAAATTCTGCTCATAGAGGCAGAATAGGCAGAACCTCAGCTCACCTAACATAACCTAACTTCACCTAACCTAACCTCACCTAACTTAACGTAACTTATCCCCTGCTCACCTAACCTAACCTAACTTCATCTAACCTGACCTAACCTTAACTTCACCTAACTTAACCTAACATAACTTCATTCCGCAGGGACACCTTGCTGTTTAACACGTTCACTGTGTATTAGTAGGGCATGACGTATCCACCAAAACTGAGTGAGATATTTGCGTGGAACCCTTTTCAAGTCATAATTATTGGAGTTTTCAATGTCATCGGTAAGACGATATCTTCTGAGCTTATCCTTCTTATCCTGAACAACTAATAGTACCTTCAATAATACATTGAAACTACATACAAACCAGCCAGACACTGCCAAGCGCTGAATGGCTGCTTCAAGACCTGACCAGCCAATCAGAGCAGAGCACCTTCAATTCAAACTTTCCGCTACAAAACATACATTAAATTTAAATTACACGGTCCGACAACATATTATATTTAAACCAAAAATTACACATCTGAGGCTTATTATTATTATTATTATTATTATTATTATTATTATTATTATTTACAAACCCACAACCTACTATAGGTCTTTAACATTTCATACTACCAAAACCAACCCTTAAAGGTCTTTCTTACTTCAAACAACTAAATAACTTCAAATCTTTTCAACCACTTTTCTTCTTCTTATTATTATAAAACTATTAAATAACTGAAGCTGCTGCAACAACAACAACAACAAATAATCAACACCTTATCCCTCAGTAAATGGACTGTCTACCTTGACTCGTATGTCCAGAAGCTGAGGGGCAAAGCCATGGCGAAGAACGCATTGGGAGATAATCATATTTCATTATAATGAAAATCCACTGCCTGCTTCCAGTCATCGACCGGGTCAGGAATGGAATGAATGAAGCCCCCATCTAGCGACGAGGATATGGACTGTGCCGGCTGCCGAGGCCTGACGCACTCCTCTGGGGCAATGATTAAATGAATGACAGATGAAATGAAATGATAGTGGAGAGTGTTGCTGGAATGAAATTTTGACAGGGAAAACCGGAGTACCCGGAGAAAAACCTGTCTGCCTCCGTTTTATCCAGCACAGATCTCACATGGAGTGACCGGGATTTGAACCACGGACCCAGCGGTGAGAGGCTGGCGTGCTGCCAATCATATTTCATTATAAAAATTAAAATTAAACAAAAACGAATCCAATTGTACCCACTGCTGACTTATATCAGTACGGAGCAAAATTATGTTACAAACAAAAATGTACTACAATAGAAATCAAAATATAAAAATTCAATCTAATTAAGGGACATAAGGGCACATTAAGAGCACCATGTTCCCGCTTTTTCAAAGGCATACATTATATGTCTCTAAGCCTGATTATCTCTACTTATCCTACTCACGCGCCTGGTGCGTGACCCGCACGGTGGTTGAAATCGAGAGGAAATGCTGTTCGTCGGGCGAGCCTCGTGATGTTGACGGAACTTCCTTGTCCGCCAACTGAACACAAAATATAAATAAAATTATGACATACGCGCCATGACGCCGCCAAAAATGACTACTACATGTTATTTCATGTTACTCGTGAATATGATGTCAATTATAAGTTCAGTCTTTTTATGATATTATTACAATGCTGGAATTTATGTATTACAAAAGTGGAATCACACGTAGCCCAATTCTCTTGAAATTATAATAAACAGATAATGCAGCGTCTTACCTCGCATAGAAGTTGACTTGCTGGTCAGAGATCCCAAAAAAGAATGATAATGTAAGACGAAAATTGACGCGAGTAAATACGTGGGAAATGGAATACGCATGCACAAATCTGGTAACAAATGAACTTGGTAGTGTATTGGACTTTTTTAAACGATGTGCAGAATGACAAGGCGAGTCTTTCTTACCGTGCGGGAAGACTGTGATTCACATTTTCTAACATTCATCCCATGATGCGCTAGGCGAGATCGTCACGCCTGCTTGTAAACTAGCGTCACGCGCTTGGCGTGTGATTGGCACTGGACGATTTTTTTTGTCGTGTGGCCTCCTGAGAGGGCGAGTGCAGGTCTTTCTAGTCGACGCCCGTGGGTGACCTGCGCGTCGGGATGAGTGATGGAATGGATGAAGATGAATGAAACTGGGCAAGGATGTGGAAGGAAGCGGCCATGACCTGTCAGAAGGTACCGTCCCAGCATTTTCCTGGTGTTGAATATGGGAAACCACGGAAAACCATTTCAAGGACGGCGACGGGGAGGGGGGGCCTCGAACCCACGCGTCTACCTAGTCAGCAGAGAGCTTGGCCCCATGACCTACGTTGTCCTTTAGCCAGCGTAGCCACTGCTGCCGGTACTGGACGAGTTAAAACAGCTGATTTAAAAGGCAAGGTTCACGACATTAATGTATCGAGTGATGTTGAACCATCCGTGTTAAGAAATTTACAGTAAAGTGATAACCATTTGTGCGATAATACTACATTAGTAGCGTTTTGTTGATCAATATTCCTTAAAACTCGTTGTTGTGCTGTCTTACTTACTTTTATTCTAGCAGACTCACGGGCCACGTATTACAAACCCCAATGTGCTGCCAACTCCTGTTGTTGTCTTCATGTTTTAATCAAACATCAGCATATGACAGTGGCAACCGTATCACCGTATTAAAATGCAAACTTTAGGGTCAGTGTTATGTCGGGCCTTTTTTTCCCCTGTCTAATCTAAATTATGATGCAAGTCGCCTATAGGTAACAAATATATCATAATGCTGCACCATCAATCAGTCACGAAGTCAGTCGGTCAATCAATAAATCAGACGAACAAAAACGTGAAAACCCTATCATTATGCATTCGTCTCGTAGTAATAATTCATATGATTCCGCTGTAATTGAACATTCACAGATGTTGCAAATAGAATTTCACGGGCCTGCAATACGCTGCGAAGATGTTCTGTGTCTAGGCTAACACGGAAATGAGACATCAGAACAGTTTGACATCTGCTCCAACCTTCAAGTTCGAGTTAAGATGTCACCCGTCCATTTTCTTTTGTGGCTAAAGGCTTATGGAGAGGGGAAGCTAGAGGACTCCAATCTTGTCTTCAATCCGGGACGCCCCCGTATCTCTTTTGTTTCTCACTACTTGTGCCATTGTTTGAAGCTCTTTCTGGCAGTGACTTGTTGAAGTGGACCCCGACGCTCGCTGACCGAGCTATGGGGGTGGGTGAGTGCACAACTGTTGGGTGCAGAAGGTGACGGTCGACAAGGGAAGACGAGGGGAGGAAAGCTTCTCATTCTTGTACTGCAGGAAATTACTTCTGATGAGATTTCTTTTCGGAGTGCCGTTGAAAGGGCGATAAAACTTAACTCTTTTGTAGCGCCGAGAAGAAAAGAGTTCGTTCCTTGACCTTTCCCTGGTGCAGAGGAAGAAACGAATCTAAATATCTTCGAGTTCTTATGCTTAATGGCAACGAATTGCTGCACCAGTTTCTCTTCTGTCCAAGGATGCAGATATTCTCAATTCCACTGGTCCAAGAGTTATGCCTGACTAGCATAAGATACCAAATACTTCTGCATTTCTTCAAACGTATTGAGTAATAGAAGTATAAATATCTTCAACATAAACGAATATAGGTGACATCAATTTGCAGCTAATTGGTCGTTAGTAGTTCCAGACGTTTGGCCCAGTTCGCTAAATGCCTTACCATCGTTTCGCCTTTTATTCAATATAATACCCAAGAATTTTGATGAAATTTGTTGGCCAGTTAAGGAGCGAGACGCTCTTCTAATGCTTACCTTGACAATCACGGACTATTTAAAAAAATAGGTGATCCAGAGTTACTTCTACGAAATCTCAACAGAACGGGAACGCTTGAATTGACCAGGCTCAAAATAGACTCCTGCTTGTTCAATTAGATATTTTCCTTGACCATAAACCACGATTAGGGTAAAACAAGTTATTACGGAATTCCACCTCGTAGAAGAGTCTCACTTCTCTCCGGCTAGCCAATTTGTACTCGATTTTAGCAAAACTGTATTTAAATTGCGAGGGCCAGATGAATAGATTTCGCCAAGCATAGTTTGTCATTAGGTCAGGTATGGTCTTTGGCTGCGTGGTGACAATGTGTAACGTATTTCTTGCTATAGTATACTGTATGTTCGATACAATGATTGCAATTGCAATATCTTCGTTAGAAGTTCATCTTTATTCCATCGATGTAAGGGAACTGGATCATGTGAAGTGATAGAAAAGTGCAGCTTTCTATATTTGGCAGTGTGTACCACAAAGTATTTCAGATATTTCCTTTGATCTCTCCGAAAATGTAAATGACACTCCTTCGATTATATAAAGAATGTTTCAGTATGCTGTTGCTTGTGTTTGTCAAAATATCAGTAGCAATTTTCATAGAAAGACGTAAATATTTCTTTAAATAATTGTTATATTCATGCACCATTTTATCAAAAACAACTAGACAAACATTCAAAAGGCTTTACACACATATTAGTGTAACCAAACTTGAGCCTGCGTAATAAAACTGTTGCCCTGTCGTGTACAGAACTGAGGGAAAAGATATTTATGTGGATCATAAATTAATTCTTACATTTTCAGTATAAATATTAGTGGTTGTCAGTATGTTTTTCGAAAACCAAAAATGATATCTGAATACTACCCACATACACAACAGGGGTCTAAAATATCATACCAAGTTTCATGCAGATGGGCCCAATAGGTGATGAGAAAATGGTACCTGAAAATAACAATTATTTAAAAACATATTCGTGTCTTCTTACGAAAATTGCTACTGGTTGTTTTAAACATCTACAAGCTACAGCATACTGAAACCCTTTACATTCTTTTGCGGTGGAACTACTGTCTTTTAATACCCGCATTACAAAATGAAGTGATTTGTACGCTTTGGAGACGACAAAACCCACATGAGTACTCCATTTCATATAATTTCGTACATGGATGCCCAACTATTTTCACAAGACTTCTTCTACAAGTATTTTTGAGCCGATATTATATTGAAAATCATACCTTCACCGTCTCCCTTTCAGAGCCTAGTATTTGAGTATGAGCCCTGGGTTTTACATGAAAGCACCATGGACCACTTTTTGGGGAGAGTGTGCAAGATATGAGGACCAACACCAACATTGGGGTCATGATAGGGCCATGATTCTTATCTTGGATTTGCGAACGTTCATGAGGGCATTTTCAGTGATTATGGACTGTTAATACTAATGTCAGTACTGAGCCCTGATGAGAGGTAGCGAGAGGACTGGCGTCAGGTACTGTTTGAATTAAGCGTGCGGAGGCAAAGCCAAGGTCGCTGCTCGATATTTACCTACCATATTTGAACTTAGCACGTGGCCCTAGAGCTTGTCAGGAAATACCTTTGAATAATGCACTTGTTTTACATAATACGGATGTTGACGGCATAAGTAAGCTAGAGGACTGATTTAAGTTCATACCCTGTGTAATTAAAGAACTCTCATTGCATAGGAGACGTATTCTGCAAATTACTGGTAGGAGAGCCAATAGGATGAAGCGTATCGCATTACGTTATAACGCTGCGAGAGTCGATTCTTGACCTTGGAGGCCTATACATACTGAGGTTTGGATAGTAGAGGCATGTTAATCATCGAGTTACTTGTCATGTGACGTGTTCTGCGATATAGTGTTGATATGATAATCTCACGCGCCGGTACGACGTTACTAGATTCGACAGTGTTTCCGTCCTATTGCAAGTGCCGCTGACGTGACTGCGCGATATCTACGTCTGGAACTTGTTTCAAAGTTGTTCCGTGAATACTCTGAATATGAAAGGTATGTGGGCATAGACTTGCTAGTGATTGTAACATTACTTCTTAAACTAGCTGACTGATTCTGACTGATTGTGAGCTTCGCTCAGAACCTTGTGGACTCGGAATCCAACTAGAATATGTTGTGCATTAAACTGACCCTGCTGTTGTGGACTTTGGAAATTTTACGATTTACTACTTGTGAAACAGGGCTTGAAATAGGCCAGGCAATTCTTTGAGTGCAATATTACACCGATATCAGAGAACGTGGTAGTTATCATTAAAACATTCTACCGATTATACTTGAGACATTTTTAAAGTCAGATAACCCATCGATTAAGATTGTTAACCAAAACACCGTAAATGCCGAACACGCACGACAGTATTTGGACTATACTGAGGAGAGTGAATGGGAACGTGACGTCACCGGCCAGTTGTAGGAAGACCATGATGGGCTAGTGACCTAAGACCGTCACACTTTCAGTATCACGTAATTCTGACTTGTCCCCAGCCCAACAGCTTATCCATGTTAACCACAAGTTAATTACCGTATATTCAAACATTTTTGTACGGTAAAACTTACACTACTTTGGAAAACCTGGGGAAATCCCTCAACAGACGTGGTAAAAACTGACAGAATAATAATTGCTGGTTCTTCACTCACTATGAGAGTCACTACAGGAACACACACTGATATGTATTTCAATGTCTCTTTTTGCTACAAGGGAAAATATGACTGATCCTTATCAAGTAAAGTGCACTGAATCCATATCTGTGTTCAGATTTTTTTATCATGCCCCATTTTGTGTAATTTCAAGGTATAAGAGAGAAGAACTTGAAATTTGAACAAGAATTTCAATAAAGTCAAATTGGATTTATTTGTTTAACTTGTTTTAAAACCGCAATATAAAATTCGAGTGCATAATGTTAGCTATAAAACCTTGAATTACTCGTATGATCAATTATATTAATAGAACGTTCATACAGCCATTGCGATGTTCAATTTGTCGGTTGAAATGTAATGAAACAGGAAGTAACACCATCTAACCTCCTCAGACCCATTACATAGGAACAACATATTTTCTGATAACTAGCCTATTTACTGCGCAGGGTATATGACAGACAAAATTAATAGGTTACACAATTAAGGCTTATACCTACCAGATTCAAAGAATGGCATGCATTTAAATGTAGAAATGCATTTAGGTTTCTTTCCTTCAAGTTTTCTTGCATTATTAAACAAGAAGGAAATAATTACAGGGATACTTTGTTCATAATTTTTAATTTCAGTTGTTTTATAAAGTTTTGTGATTCCATTATAGTATTTGCAAATTACCAGCTTTAACACAATAATAATAGCATAACTGATGTAAAGATATATACTGTATATTAATTTCAGTGTTCAGACATTTTCATAAATTTCAATAAGATTTGTTCTAAAAAAAATTGGACCCGATGAAACGAACTAAATGTAACTACCCATAGAGAGGAACAGTTTCTCTGTAGCAAAATGGTTGGATATCAGTGAATTGTAAGACATATTCAATACACACCAAAGTACAATGGGCTGAAGACCAAGAAAACCTCGGACTACTCTAAAGTGAATCAACAACAATTACAACTGCGAGCAGCACAATGCGATACCTATAAAGTTCAAGCTTGGAACTCAAGTCTGGCTGTTGGTATTGAATTAGCATGTAATGAATCATGAACGTCATGTTCCAATATCTGGACTCCGGTGGCAGTGACTGAGGAGTTTTTTGCATGTCGACAGCATCAGACGAAATACAGCATTTGTTTAGAAAGCTTTATCTATTGACTGGCTTGTTCTTAAATAAAATCCGACATTTTCTGCCTGCTGCATTGAAGCCAGTTGAAGGAAGGGGTTCCTTTTGGCTGAGGGGAACATGGTAGGAAAAGGAGAAAGGGTGGGGGCTGGGGGGCAAAATTTATTACTTCCATAAGGTGATGGCGATACGTGACCATTACTATATCTGGAACCTAAGAAAAACGGGGTCGGCCGATTTTTTTGAAGGGGATAAATTTCGGAAGGAAGGGGGAGGGAAGTGTAAGGTAGTGAAGGGTTTGGTGGTGGGGGAGACAGAGAGTAGGGGTGGTAGTAGTGCCTTTTTCATACTTCCTTCTCGTTCGTTCGCTCGCTCTTTTGGTATATTTCTGTCAGCTGGGTTATTACAATCCATCACAGGAGTACGGCAATAAGGCGTGAGCGATGGCTCCACGGTCCAGCTTCTACACTTGGCAAACTGTGGAAGGAAAGGAGGAGAAAGAGAGACACAGATACAGTTTAGTGCAACGGAGATAGATGTTCAATATGACTGCTTCCTTCCCCACCACTCCCCCCACCCCTCTCCAAAAAGTCATTGGCACCATTCCCTCCTACACACACACACATACATGAATTCTCTGAGGTCTCCTTTCCGAATGGCGTGGCAATCTGTCTGGCTGGCTGAAGCTCATGCAACATTAACAGTATTGTAGTAATCTTGGGTGCAATAACGCCCCTTGCGACCACTCCATCTCACTGGGCCTGACGACAAGCAACTAGCTCCCCCATAAGCAAATGGAGTTGAATGGAGGATTATCTCAACCTGTGAAGTCGAGATCGCATAATATTACTTGGGTTAATAACCACGGGATACGGTGTGACAGAGAGAAGCGCTCAACTATTTCACATTTCTTACTCATTAATGGATTTCACTCCCTCCAGGTGGAGTCCGGAACACATTCAGGAGATTTTTATATTGCCGGGAATCGATCTTGGACATACCGGTACCCACTGCGTTTGAAGAATACGTAAACAGCAAACAAGAGGACATGGAAGGCGGCAAAAGGAAAAAAGAAAGGCCAAGGATTTTTCTGTGTATTGTAGATATAAATGGTTTCAATATTCAATATGGCGGCTGCGCGCTATATGCAGTGTGATAATGTTATGACTAGGGCTCGGATGTTGATGCCGTAAAAAGTTTAAAAAATGCATTTAAAATTTTCAAAATTGACTCTAATAAATGACCTAAAAATCGAAAAATGCACTATAAAATGGAGAAAATGATCTTATAATAATAGACTAAACTCACCAATATTTCAAAAATTCGAAAAATGCACGATAAAATGAAGAAAATCATCTTATAATAATACATTCACCAATATTTCAAAAATGACATCTGAAGCTCAAACTGAAAAGTCAATCAAAATAGATTTCTAGCACTTAACAAAAGGTTTATGTTCATAGCTACCAGCTTCTTCTTAACTCTGAGAGACGTAACTCCCTCATATAAAGCTGTGACATTACTAAATTGGGAAAAAAATGATCTTAAAAAGCTGAATTCTCTAAAATATGACCAAAAAATCTACCAAACTTAAAAAAATGCTCTTAAAATGGAAAAATAGCAAAAAAAATAATGCAAAAATGTGCAAAATAAAAATGACATATTTGCATACGGGGAGGCCCGTCCGGAGTTTCTATGTACTTCAGCATTGTTTTAGACAGCTCAGTAAAAAGATGACATGTCATCAACATCCGGGCCCTACTTATGACCTTTGCAAGCAAGGCACCTTATCTGTTTCTCCTCTCTTACACAATTTCGTGTCAATTGCTCAATTAAAACCTGACATTGATTTTGAAGTTTTGGTAGTATGCTCAGCCACCATCTTGTTTATGAATAAATGGAACCTACTTGCCACTAGAACGATGGCGAACTAGTATTCGTTAACTTTAGCGCACTGCCCGTTATTAACTTA
The DNA here is from genome assembly GCA_946902985.2 of Meconema thalassinum. Taxonomy (NCBI): domain Eukaryota; kingdom Metazoa; phylum Arthropoda; class Insecta; order Orthoptera; family Tettigoniidae; genus Meconema; species Meconema thalassinum. The sequence goes on from OX336389.2 coordinate 130,050,240, forward strand.
GTTCCATGCACTGCTATTGTAATCACAATAACACAGGTTAACAGATAAATTCATACACATCCAAGAACATGTAACTGATGACTACGATGCCCAAACACTCAGAACAAGACATGGACTATCTTGTTATTCCTGCTTTTATGGGTTCGTGGTTGAGGTAAGATAAGTCAACGTTGCGCGTGGCTCTTACGGCTGGATGTCTAACCTGGTGTCAATGAGTGGAGTTCATGAGATATGAGCCATATAAATAAGAATAGAACAGGGTGAGTCGCAGGGAGGAAGTGGCTATGGCTATGGCATACCATAACTCACAGTTCTGGTATTCTTGGAGCTAAAACATGGATGAATTGGCAATTTTGTGGTATTTGTGGATAATTTCTTAATCAAAAGAAAATAGGGTCCAAATTCAGTGAGAATCTGAAAATTATATTTCTGGTGTAAAATACTGTACAACTCTCAGATTACGGGGCGAAAGCTGGCTTTGTGTAAGGAAAAGGAATCATCCCAGAATTTTCACAGATTTTGGTTGGGAAACATCTCTTCCCCCACTACTGCACTTCCTGTCCGTCTATGAAACGCTGTCTTTAGTTACATACCGAGTGATAGGGTCCTGCATGGCCACAACCAGCTGGATGCTCTACCCTGAAGCACTCTTGTAAGAAGTAAGCCACATGCAAAACTGACGTAGTGACCTTACCACAAAGAGTATAGTTGAATGATCTTGTAATGTACATTAAATGTTGTACCCCATATAAGTCTGCCCGGTTACTAACTTTCGCAATAATTCCGCTTTTGCACCCAGGGGAATTGATTGGAACATTAGAAAAATACGCCCTTCCACCATCTTGAATATATAGAATAGTTTATCTTGCGCCTCCTGCAGCGAAAGCCATTTATGTGAGACGACATATTTACTGCGCTTCGTCATTGTAACTGTAATAAATAGTGGATTTTTGACATTAATGGCTTGAATATTCAAAATGGCGGCTGCGTGCTATATCCAGTGTGATGATGATGATGATCGTGTGGCCTCCGGAGAGGCCGAGTGCAAGTCTTTCTACATGACGCCCGTGGGCACCCTGCGCTTCATAATGAGGATGAAATGATGATGAAGATATCACATACACCCAGTCCCCGAGCTACTGGAATTAACCCCAGGAGATTAAAATCCCTGATGGCTCAGCCGGGAATCGAACCCGGGGCATATCCGTCCAAAGCCTAGCATGCTAACTATTTAGCCACGGAGCCGGACATCCAGTGTGATAATCTTACGAATATTGCAAGTGATGCAACATATGTGTTTCTCCCCTCTTACAAAGTTCTGTTTTAATTGCTGAATTGGATTCTGACTCATTGATTTTGAAGTTTTAATAGTATGCTCAGCCACCATCTTGCTTATACAGGGTGAACAAAAAATTCCGCACTCAGAAGTCGGCATGCGGTCCCTCGTCGAAATTCACGACAAAAGTGTATGTTGCAAAACCTAGTCCCGCCAATAGGTTTAACAGAAATGCGTGTTAAGAAATGAGGCTCGGGCAACGCTGTAATTGCATGCAGCGTGGCCAAAAGCAGGTCGCAGGAGCTCGGCGCTCCGCAGGAACTTTCTCTGTACATTCCGATGCACTGCAGGATGTGACAGTGTTGCCAGCTTCTCGTTTTCATACTTGTGTTTTCAAACAGCACCCGATCCGATTTTGCTATTGAAACTTTTGTCTTGCAATTGGATGAGGAATCGCTTGCCGACCTCCAAGTGCGGCATTTTTTGTTCACCCTGTATAGCGAGGGTATTCTTTTGCCTTTGGCATACAATGTTCATATCCTGTTCATCAATAATGCTAATTTGAGTTAGTAGGGGGGTAGTGGTGCTTCTAGGCCACTCCAGAACACCTGTGGTAGATCAAATTTCACATGAACTTGCATTTTGTCACGTACGAAGCAAGACAGGATGTAACTTGTTTAGCCCTCATGTGGTTTCACACATGTTCACATGCATTTCGCTCTTCCCTGCCACCACAATGGTCAGATTATTTCACCTTCAAGCGTCTTGGTCATTTTTCCATTGCACCTGTTGTCAAGTCGGATCAACGCCTTCCAATAAGCTCAAATGACATTCACCTGCTGCTCGTCTGCAAGTTTGTTTTCTCTACTCGCTTCGATCAACATAGAACAAAGTTCTCATCACCGTTTACACGTCAAAGGTAAAATGTGTGAAAAAACGCACCCTCGCTCTGTCATAAACCGACCCGTCGAAATATCGATTGATCTATTGAACACAACCACCGTGGTTAGCGACAGGTTCGTTGAAACACCCACACCCAGCCGTATCGTCTCTCTCAACCACCACGCTTCATAAACATTATAAACAGGTAAAGAAAAAAAATTCAACATGTATGGCGTTAGGCCCTTTGTGAATTATTTTTTGGAAAACATATCTACCACATTTGAAAGGAGGCGTTAGCCCGAGTCCTAGGACACTTCGTACACGTCTCTAGCGTTATTGGTCCGTGAGATATCGGCAAAATCACAAAAAACACGTGTTTACCCCAAAATCGAGTTTCCATTTTTTTTAAATTACAACGAGTGGTCCATAGCAAAGAGGACGTCACTCCGAGTTCTTTGACCCGTCGTACACGCCTCTATCATAATTGATTCGCGAGATATTAAAAGCGGATGACCTTTTAGTTTTGGTATTTTCTTTAAATAAAGAGGCTATAGGAAAGTAGGGGGCGTCACTACGAGTGCTAGGACACCCTTTATGTTCTAATCCCATGGTTGGTTAGCGAGATATCAGGTTCGGGGCCGATACGAGGAGGGTTCAAAAAGAAGTGGTGCAGCCATGTCATCATCCCACGAATACAGGTTTTCATCCTAGAGACTTGAAATTTATTTTGGGAGTAGAGGAGATAGGGATCATTGATTTACATCAAACAAACTGTTTTGTAAACTTCCTAGTTTCCAAAATATAGGATTTTCAAAATTCGAGTGTTTTCAAAAAAACATAAAAAATAAAAAGGTTTTATTACAAAAAATAAAGGTCATAAAGACCATTCGTTTGATCTATGGCACAACGTTCTACCATGTTTGGTTTTCAAACTATCACCAACTTTCGAAAACAAAAATTTCAAAATAATTCAAAAATATAGCGAGTGGTCCATAGGAAAGAGGACGTCAGCTCAAGTCCAATGAGACCTCATTTGTCAAAATCGGACCATGCGTTCGAGAGATATTTAACATGGCTGAGGCTTAGTAGTGGGGCAAATAGGGTTCTGGAGTGGCCTAGAAGCACCACTACCCCCCTACTTGAGTTATTGTATTTCTAAAATACATATATTTATTTGTTTGTATATTTTATAAATTCTGGATGGCCCCTTCGCGCTATATTAATTTTAATATTAGGGTTGTATGGTAGGCTACTCTTTTCTCACTAAATGTTGCGTAGTTGTGCTATTATATCGTGAGGTCAAGTTAAGCGCAGCCACCATCATCCACGTAGGCTACGGCGTCGCTGTTATTTTAACTTGGTCATTAAAAGACATTACATGGTTTTACAGGACGCCCGAGTATGTTCTCCGCAGTGGGTACGTGCAGCCGTGAGGGGTTGAGTCATGAGTTTTAGTTGGCTGCACTGCACTGTGTCCTTCAAAGCGGGACTTCCCCGTGTGAGCTGTCGTTGTGCATCGCGATAAGCGCGCGAGCCTGCAGCGTTTATTACAGTCAGCGAGCGTTCGGATAGATTATTATTGGAAGAGTGCAACAGTATACAGGCGGTAATGTTTACTACTGAAGAGAGGGTATTTTTTTTGGTGGAATACGTTTTTTCGCGAAGGCGATCGGTTTACCGAAAATGTAAAATTAAGATTTCAGGCGCGGTTTCCTAATTCAAAGTGTCCAAACCGTGATACCATTCGGGATTTGGTAAGTAAATTTCGTGTGACTGGCTAAGTTCACGATGTACCGAGAACAGGCAGGCCTACGCTTTTAAAAGACGAAAAACTTGATGAAATCTCCGATATAATGCTGCCAAGCCCAAGTAAATCAACACGAAAATTAGCTCAACAAACAGGAATCTCCAAGTCGACAGCACATAAAGCTGTAAGAGACAAGCTTCAGTTGTTCCCTTATAGTGGGCGATGTATGGAAGATAGAGATATGCTCTCCCGGATATTTTGTAGAACTTTTCATGCTGAACAATTCTTACACTCATAGTATTTAGATATTTTTAACGGTTTGCCCAGCGTAAGCTTACAAAGCGCTCGGACGCCAGTTTTTTTTTGTCGACTATTCCACTAAAATCGTTACTGCTCGGCTTCCTTTGATCATAAATAAATTATTTTATACAGAAATCATACTCGATATATCCTTTACAGAATGGTGAAAACCGCATCTAAATCCATCCAGTGGTTCTTGAGTTTACCAGTAACATCCAAGAAACGGGGACCTTGTTTTATACTAAGTAGAGATGATGCAAGCGGCAGCCGTGCTACCGACGTAACTGCTGTAGCTAGCTCTCGCAGACGCATGTAGGCGCTGCGGAGAATATTCCCGGACTCACTGTACAATACTGTTAAAATTCGTTATTGTATCTTAAAAGTTTGTTGAGCTATTATTTATCATATTCTATATTTCCAAGAAGGCCGGCTGTGTCTCAAGTTGCAGGATCAAATCTTGGCGCAGTCAGTTGGCATTCGAGGGTAAGTATATGCGAGTGATCCGTGCCAGAAGGTATACTGGCACGTTAAAGATCCCCTTTCGGGCAAAGGTTTGGCATCCCGGCATTATAAAAAGCCCCAGTAGTTAAAAGGGACGTAAAATTAATAACATTATTATTATCTCATAATATACTCTTTTAATTATAAGGTGTGTGCTCCTTTTATGTGTACGGTTTTCTGAATTCATTTGAGTTTCTCACAATGGCATCATACATGACACTAACGGTTCCAGCGCATAAACCCATCATATCGGTCTACTATACTACTGTATTACAAACTGGGATCGATATTTGCATTTTGAGTATAACCCGCGGATTGCATCGAACTACATTGTTAGGGAATGGCAGACCACACAAGTTTACCATAGTTACCGGCAGTTAGCTCTGCACTTCACCATCCCTCTCCCCCGGCTTACTACAGCAGCGTAAAAACATTTGCCACGCTCAGTGTGTCTGTGTCTGAGTGTGAGAACCTATTGTCACGTACGTCAATGTTCTCAGATAGGGAAGCACAGTATTCGGCACACTCCCCGCACCGCTCTACATCACACTCCACTGCTCAGCTATCAAGGTCAAGTGCACATCTAAACGCTGGTAACTGTGCACTACTCTATCGAATGCGGAATTATATTGGATGGTAAGTTTCGCTCGTCAAGTGAGCACAAAATACTCCCGTTTCTACAGAGTCGGACAAGGGGTGAGATGAGTGCATATGCAGAGTAGGCCTATAGTGAGTCCTGCGCGGATAAACTAAGCGTTACCGCATCCGCCCCGCATCCGCATGAGTGTTACATGCATCCGCCCCGCATCCGCATGACCGTTATCTGCATCCACCCCGCATCCGCATGACTGTTATCTGCATCCGCCCCACATCCGCATGACTGTTATCTGCATCCGCCCCACATCCGCATGACTGTTATCTGCATCCGCCCCACATCCGCATGAATGTTATCTGCATCCGCCCCGCACCCGCATAACTGTTATCTGCATCCGCCCCACATCCGCATGACTGTTATCTGCATCCGCCTCGCATCCGCATGACTGTTATCTGCATGCGCCCGGCATCCGCATGACTGTTATCTGCATCCGCCCCGCATCCGCATGACTGTTATCTGCATCCGCCCCGCATCCGCATGAATGTTATAGGCTATGCATCTTCCCCACACCCGAATGACTGTTATCTGCATCCATCCCGCATCCGCATGAATGTTATATGCATCCGCCCCGCATCCGCATAACTGTTATCTGCATCTGCCTCGCATCCGCATGACTGTTATCTGCATCCGCCCCGCATCCGCATGACTGTTATCTGCATCCGCCCCGCATCCGCATGACTGTTATCTGCATCCGCCCCGCACCCGCATGACTGTTATCTGCATCAGCCTCGCATCCGCATGACTGTTATCTGCATCCGCCCAGCATCCGCATGAATGTTATATGCATCCGCCCCACATCCGCATGACTGTTATCTGCATCCGCCCCGCATCCGCATGAATGTTATATGCATCCGCCCCGCACCCGCATGACTGTTATCTGCATCCGCCCCGCATCCGCATGAATGTTATATGCATTCGCCCCGCATCCGCATGACTGTTATCTGCATCCGCCCCGCATCCGCATGACTGTTATCTGCATCCGCCCCGCATCCGCATGACTGTTATCTGCATCCGCCCCACATCCGCATGACTGTTATCTGCATCCGCCCCACATCCGCATGACTGTTATCTGCATCCGCCCCACATCCGCATGAATGTTATATGCATTCGCCCCGCACCCGCATGAATGTTATCTGCATCCGCCCCGCATCCGCATGACTGTTATCTGCATCCGCCCCGCATCCGCATGACTGTTATCTGCATCAGCCTCGCATCCGCATGACTGTTATCTGCATCCGCCCAGCATCCGCATGAATGTTATATGCATCCGCCCCACATCCGCATGACTGTTATCTGCATCCGCCCTGCATCCGCATGAATGTTATATGCATCCGCCCCGCACCCGCATGACTGTTATCTGCATCCGCCCCGCATCCGCATGAATGTTATTTGCATTCGCCCCGCACCCGCATGACTGTTATCTGCATCCGCCCCGCATCCGCATGACTGTTATCTGCATCCGCCCCGCATCCGCATGACTGTTATCTGCATCCGCCCCACATCCGCATGACTGTTATCTGCATCCGCCCCACATCCGCATGACTGTTATCTGCATCCGCCCCACATCCGCATGAATGTTATCTGCATCCGCCCCGCACCCGCATAACTGTTATCTGCATCCGCCCCACATCCGCATGACTGTTATCTGCATCCGCCTCGCATCCTCATGACTGTTATCTGCATGCGCCCGGCATCCGCATGACTGTTATCTGCATCCTCCCCGCATCCGCATGACTGTTATCTGCATCCGCCCCGCATCCGCATGAATGTTATAGGCTATGCATCTTCCCCACACCCGAATGACTGTTATCTGCATCCATCCCGCATCCGCATGAATGTTATATGCATCCGCCCCGCATCCGCATAACTGTTATCTGCATCTGCCTCGCATCCGCATGACTGTTATCTGCATGCGCCCCGCATCCGCATGACTGTTATCTGCATCCGCCCCACATCCGCAAGACTGTTATCTGCATCCGCCCCGCATCCGCATGAATGTTATAGGCTAAGCATCTGCTCCACACCCGCATGACTGTTATCTGCATGCAGCCCGCATCCGCATGAATGTTATATGCATCCGCCCCGCATCCGCATAACTGTTATCTGAATCCGCTCCGCATCCGCATGGCTGTTATCCCCATCCGCCCCACAACCGCATAACTGTTATCTGCATCCGCCCCGCATCCTCACGACTGTTATCCGCAGCATCCGCCTCGCATCCGTATAATTGTTATCCGCATCCGCACGTTTGTAATCCATATCTACAGACATAAATAATATTAAAGCAATAAATTTAGACATTTGTGGAGAAAGTCGTTCCCCTAGGCTATGTATGTCATGGGTAATGTTTAAAATGAATGTTATACAGCCAGAATTGCAACCCTTTTCAGTTCGGAGTGTTAATTATGCTTAATGACATATAATGTGAGTGAAATTAGCTTAAGTCATCATCTAACATTTGTCATGAAAAGAACGGAAAAATATTATATGACATAGAGAAAAACATCCGGATTCTAGTAGTGATATTAAAGAAATTCGGATGGTAACTTATTTTAAAAACTAAATCCACATGGCAAAATATTTTGCAGATAGCCGCGTGTTTATCCGCGGATATCCGCATCCGCGAAGGGCTTTACCTATAGTTTCTAAGGCTGGATGCATCTCCCGACAGCAATTCCATCAAAAAGCTTACTGGGAGTTTAAATGAATGGGTATCATTGGATATAGGCAAAGAGTTTCAAGGAAATGACCACGGACTATTGAAGGGGAATATCCCATCATTTGTTTGAAGGTGAAAATGGGAAACTAAGTTGGGGGATATATCCTGGACAAATGGCTCAGCTACTGCTGTCAATCTCTTAATAGGAAATGATTGGTATGTATTTCTTCACCAGGCACAACTTAATTCTATCCTGAACGGCTGTTTTTGCTTTGTTTTTTTTTTGTTTTGTTTAGCTTATGGCTTTTAGTTCCGGGAGTGTCCTAGGACATGTTTTGCTCGCCAGAGTTTGTAGCTGCTTCGATGCGGACACCCATTGGGTGAGCTACAAATACCGTCTCGTGTGGAGTGTTGTCGGGGAAGGAATGTGTTAATGTAAGGAAGAGGAATTGTAAGGTAGCGGCTGTGGCCTATAGTTACGGACCAACCCCGGCATTTGCCTGGGAGGAAGATGGGAAACCACAGAAAAACATCCTCAAGGTTTCCGACGGGGGGGGGTTCGAACATCCTCGCCTGCCGGTTGTGAGAGACTGCCAGCAACCACGCCGTAACGACCACGACTAACTCACCCGGTAACGGCTGATAAAGGAACTCAATGTTTCATCACTTGCATATCACACTGTACAGTATGTTAGTAGACTTCATTCTCCTGGATAAATTTGAAATCTTGAACACATTAAGACTGTTCTCAAGACAGTGATGCGTGTGTATGAAATGTCTAAATCTAGGTAGTTTACTGGAAAAGCACAAATCGCAAGCGGAAAAACAAATAAACGCCTGGATGTGTGAAAGAAAACTGCAATTACAATAAAAGTTTCAAAAATTCTAGATAAAAACTCAGGAAAATATTGCCTTTCTTTAAGAAAAGCACAAATAAACTTGGTAATGATGGAAACATAAGGCCGTAACTTATGTTCCAATATTTTAGCCATTTTTTTCTTTCCTTCTCTTTTATTCTTTGCTCTTGAAGCAGAGTGGAGCTTACCTTATGTGAGTTGACGAAAACTCCTCCTCGTTGTCGCTCCTTATAAAGCTTGCAATCATTCCACAGCCTGTGCAGACTAGCTGTACTGTTATATAGGTTATGTGCTGGCAACGGGAAGAGAGCGACACTTTTGTCAATACAGCCGCCTTTTGCTTCGTTCGACTCAAACCTATAAAGACCACTCGTGTCATTTTGGAATGACGAAACTTTTGCTCCCATTTCTGGATGGGAACTTTCTTTTTGCCTTTTTCTCTCCTCCTATTTCTTATCCCCACCTCTCTCGTATACTTTTCTCTCTTCTTCTCCCTCGTGGCTCACACCATTCACCCTCCCTTACCCTCATATGACTTCCCCACTTCAACAAAGTGAGAAATCAATTTTTACTACATAATCACGATTTGCATTATAGAGCGTTATTTGTAGCCGTGTAAATTCTACTTAGATACGGTAAGTGGTTTCTCGGCAATACTGGCTAAAGTCTGTGCGGTATTCATAAACATATTTTTAACACCAAGCAATAATTCTTATTAACATAGGAGTACACAAATCACTGATTAATATCTGGTAGAGCAGAGTTAATTTCAGTCATAATTCATTTTCTACATCACCGCTGACAACTGTCCATCATTTTCCATTAAACTCACACATACATATGCTGCCAAAGAAAATGTGTTGTCCTCTCCAGAACAAAACAACCAATGAAATGTGGGGCAATAATAACTAATTTACGTAAATTTACGTAAAGAATAATAATAATCCATAATATAGCTTTGGGCTTAACTGTGCTGGAGTATATAAGATTCCATTTTCCTGTGGTTACGTATATATAGGACAGACATGTAGGAGAATCAAAACAAAGGTCAATGAACATCGTAGGCATTTACGTCTTAGCTAACCAGAGAAGTCTGCGGTGGCTGAAGATGCCATACAGAATGACCATCGAATTCTTTTTGATGAAACTTCTGTCATCTGTATGGAGAAACATTTCACAACTCGTACGATTCGGGAGGCGATTGAAATAAGTCAACAACCACACAACTTTAATAGAGGTGATGGTTATCCCTTAAATAAATCATGGCTGCCCTCGATAGTTTCATTACAAACATCCTCTTGGTCTCAGGAGCTCATGGGGTAACTATTTGTTTCGGCATGGCTTCCTATCTTATACCATTCATCTATGGAGTGTATGCCATTGTTTACTCACTCCTTCTTTGTTGACAAACCTTGAAAAAGGAACAAGCAGTTGTCTCGAATCGTCGGCTTTTCAAATTCCAGTCGACCTAATAGCCCCAAAAATATATTATGGTGTAGCATTTCATGAAGCTGAATGGGTGCTTTGGAGCGCTTGTGTGGTGGAGTCTTGAACTTGGTATGTGAGAGTGTGCTAGTCTTGGTGTTCCATAGAGGAGGAGCTGGTCGAGAGGGAGTGTCAACTCTGGGGATTCCCGAGAGATGAATAAGATAATAGTGGAGGTATCAAATGGATGTTAAATAAAGGAAGGAGTTGATTTAGGTTATTGGTGATTATAAAAGAAAAGATATCGTGTGAGAAATAGTCGTGAAGGAGGATATACTTGGTTATTCTGTCTTATATAATACGTCGTATTGGTTGTAATATTACGGCTTCTTCTATAGCTCCTCCAAAGAAGTAAAATCTAAATAAATGAGAAATAGATTGATGATGAAAATGAAAATCCACAGTCTGCTTCCAGTCTCCGACCGGGTCAGGAATGGAATGAATGAAGCCCCCATCTAGCGGCGAGGATATGGACTGTGCCGGCTGAAGAAGCCTGTCGCACTCCTCTGGGGCAATGATTAAATGAATGACAGATGCAATGAAATGATAGTGGAGAGTGTTGCTGGAATGATATTTTGACAGGGAAAACCGGAGTACCCGGAGAAAAACCGTCTGCCTCCGTTTTGTCCAGCACAGATCTCACATGGAGTGACCGGGATTTGAACCACGGACCCAGCGGTGAGAGGCCGGCGTGCTGCAGCCTAAGTCACGGAGGCTGCAGATTGATGATATAAATTGGAAATGATATCATTGTGACAGCATTACTGGTACAAACTATATATACATCCCTTTATTCAACTAAATAGTAAGTAGCATTCCAATGATCTATGGTTATGTTACAGTATAATATTAACCTGCCTTGTTTACTGTAGTGTCCTGGTTGGTGATCAAAACACACCATCCCTGAGATGAATGAGTTCTTGTGTCTCTATCAAAATAATATTCGTTCATAGTATTCTATTTATTAAATAGCGCCCTCCTGGTTTTATTATAAGGTGCGTTCAAAAAGTAACGAGCCGGAGGCTGTAATGCGCAAATCGGTGACGACATTGGCTAATCATGGCGTGTGTAACGAGGTGTGGTTCCGACCAGAGCGTGGAAGGTCACAGCCCGTCACTAGAGGGCACGCGTGCACGTCATGTGACGATACAAAGCGAGCAGCAGCATGCATCAATCGTCCAACGCTGACAGTCGCATTGCAAACAGTGACATGGAGGCGTCAAACGAAGAGCAAAGAGGTGTTGCTCGGTTTCTGACAGCGAAAGGAGTAGGGGCAACGGACATTCATCGCCGAATGTCACAAATGTACGGCGAACACTCCATGTCCCTTGCAAGGATCAAGGCGTGGCACAAGCGCTTCAGGGAAGGACGGGTGTCGTTAGCCGATGATGTCCGGTCTTGGGCACCCCCCTGCATTACCGATGACAACGTCCAGCTGGTTGATGCACTCATTACCCAGGACCGCCGAGTGACAGTGAACGCCATAGCCGCCGTGGTCGGATTGAGCGTCGGAAGTGTGCACACCATCATGAAGGAACGACTGCACTTGCGGAAAGTGTGTGACCAATGGGTGCCCACAGTCTTCAACCACACTAGGAAGTATGTCGAATGGCCTACTCTCTTGGTTGGACGATTGATGCATGCTGCTGCTCGCTTTGTATCGTCAAGTGACGTGCACGCGTGCCCTTCAGCGACGGGCTGTGACCTTTCACGCTCTGGTCGGAAGCACACCTCGTTACACACGCCACGATTAGCCGATGTCGTCACCGGTTTGCGCATTACAGCCTCCGGCTCGTTACTTTTTGAACGCACCTTATATTATTAGTATATTCCTTAAATAAATATAAATATATTTGGCAGCCACAACATCAGGGCTTCCAATGTAATAAACATATTATAATGGATAAACAATTGGTAGAGAAGGTTAACACAACAGTATAATAATAATAATTTGATTGATTTTAGGTCCCTTTTAACTTCTGCGGCTTTTAGAGTCGCCGGCGTACCGAAATTTTGCCTCGAGGGAGAACTTTGACGTGCCAGTAAATCTATTGACACGGCTCTCTCGCATTTGCGCACCCTCAAACGCCAACTGGCTGTGCCAGGATTCGATCCTACAACCTTGGGCACAACATGTGAGAACGTTGCCGCTGAGCCACGCAGCCAGTCCTTTACGTAAAGAGATGTTCCTCCAATTCTCCTATGAAATAGAAAAGTTATTCACTTGAATGTACAGTAAATTACGCTCATCTCTAGGAACATTATCAAATTGTTCGAATCAGTACTTAGGTAGTCAGAGAGCAACTATTGCGTAATCGGTTCTCGTATTTCCAGGAAGGCAGAAAGGTATCTAGACTAAAAACATAAGTTATTGTGACTTTTTCTTTTCGAAACATTCTCTGGGGCCATCCCTAGTGAAGACGAATTTGTGCACGTGTCATTGTGCTGAGGCTTCATACTGAATGTACAGGGCGCCCGAGAATGTTCTCAGCAGTGGGTATGTGCAGCTGTGAGTGGTTGAGTCATGAGTTTAGTTGGCTGCACTGCACTGCACTGCGTCCTTCAAAGCGGGACTTCCCCGTGTGAGCTGTCGATGTGCATCGCGATAAGCACGCGAGCCTGCAGGTCTTCAGCGTGTATTACAGTCAGAGAGCGTTCGGATAGATTATTATTGGAAGAGTGCAACAGTATACAGGCGGTAATGTTTACTACTGAAGAGAGAGTTTTTTTTTGTGGAATACGTTTTTCACGAAGGCGATTGGTTTACAGAAAATGTAAAATTAAGATTTCAGGCGCGGTTTCCTAATTCAAAGTGTCCAAACCGTGATACCATTCGGGATTTGGTAAGTAAATTTCGTGTGACTGGCTCAGTTCACGATGTACCGGGAACAGGCAGGCCTACGCTATTAACAGACGAAAAACTTGATGAAATCTCCGATATAATGCTGCGAAGCCCAAGTAAATCAACACAAAAATTAGCTCAACAAACAGGAATCTCCAAGTCGACAGCACATAAAGCTGTAAGAGACGAGCTTCAGTTGTTCCCTTATAGTGGGCGATGTATGGAAGATAGACATATGCTCTCGCGGACTTTTTTGTAGAACTTTTCATGTTGAACAATTCTTACACTCATAGTATTTAGATATTTTTAACTGTTTGCCCAGCGTAAGCTTACAAAGCGCTCGGACGCCAGGTTTTTTATTGACTATTCCACTAAAATCGTTACTGCTCGGCTTCCTTTGATCATAAATAAATTATTTTCTACAGAAATCATACTCGATATATCCTTTACAGAATGGTGAAAACCGCATCAAAATCTATCCAGTGGTTCTGAGTTTACCAGTAACATCCAAGAAACGGGGACTTTGTTTTATACTAAGTAGAGATGATGCAAGCGGCAGCCGTGCTACCAACGTAACTGCTGTAGCTAGCTCTCGGTGACGCATGTAGGCGCTGCGGAGAATATTCCCGTACTCACTGTATATTTGCATGCAATTTAGTAAGAGTACTTTCACTGCATCCCAAAAGACCGAAGTTTGGAGCACCATTGGTTTCTTCTGCGGGTGCTAGGGATGGCTTTTTAGTGGCATTGACCATTATAATGTTATAAACACACGTACAATCTAAGGGCCCGCTAATCGTCGATAGCCTTCAATCGGAAGTTGGAGGTATTGTAATACTATAATGTGAGAGAGGACTTGAAAGGTCCCCTCACGGATAAATGAGAGTAGTAAACCAACATGCTATCTACGAACAGGGAGAGTTTTGACAGCAAGCTCGCTTAACTGCATTGTGATGTAAGTACAAGATGTTACGAAAGCCCGGTGTGTGCATCCAACTAGACCACTGTTACCCTACGTACATATTAAAACGCTTGCAACATTGCTCTTTCTAGAATTGGTCTACAAGAATTTTGGGGTAAAATAAGATAGAATACCTCATTCTCGTGGCCTAACAAACATGTTGGTACTGTTTACGGACGATCGTGGAGTTCACGTCCATCTAAGACTCGTCCTGGTTGAAGAGCACCTTCCGAATTTGACTCAAGCATGACTCGGATTTCATGGTTCAGTCTTGATGATCGCCTGGGACAAGCTGGAACGAACTGGAGACTTGTTATTTTCTTGCTAGAACTGGGCGATAGTAGAATGTTGCAACTCGAGGTTGGGTGACGGATCTCCCCTGCCTCAATATGGAGGACTTACTGGCAATCATGTTTGGTTCGACCAGGCCGATTGGCCTCTGTCAAATTTAAATGTACTGTGCCCGTCTGTTCACCTGGGATGGGCAGGCGATCACATGCGAGGACACATGAGCACTGTGAGAGCACGAGTCTCTGATCTCAGGGCGTCCTGGGTTAAGCCGGCACACTGCCCTCATGTTCCACGTAAAGAATTCAAGGAATATGTACACAACACATACACTGAGTGGTGATTTCACATATTTATTCATAAAAACATGCCTGTCTGCAACAAAAGAAATAAAAAGCACTTCACGGCAGTCGAAAATTAATGTGTGGCGGCGAAAATCTAGTATTGTGATTTCTGCATCTCGAAAAAAAAAATCATAGTCTAATCTTCATGAGAGTCCATTTGTATTGACTATAATCGCCGAATACAATTAAATAATTTTACCATATACATGAGAGAATACATATTCATCTATAGAAATGAAAAATGAAAATCCACAGCCTGCTTCCAGTCTCCGACCGGGTCAGGAATGGTTTGAATGAAGCCCCCATCTAGCGGCGAGGATATGTACTGTACCGGCTGCCGAGGCCTGACGCACTCCTCTGGGGCAATGATTAAATGAACGACAGATTAAATGAAATGATAGTGGAGAGTGTTGCTGGAATGAAAGTTTGACAGGGAAAGCCGGACTACCCGGAGAAAAACCTGTCTGCCTCCGTTTTGTCCAGCACAGATCTCACATGGAGTGACCGGGATTTGAACCACGGACCCAGCGGTGAGAGGCCGGCGTGCTGCCGCCTAAGTGACGGAGGCTATCTATAGAAATAACAAGGGAAAATGAATGAAGTAAATGATGCCGCAATTCGCTGGCCTATTCCCTACTATTTACATTACTTAATAGCTTCGGAGTAATTTTCACACACTATCATCGTCATGGTGACGTTATTTACACATTATGTTCTTATTTCAACATCGAATCAGCAAAACAGGGATGATTCTTGGTAAACTACACTTATCGAAGAAACGCTTTCTCAAAATGTAAAGATCTTAGTCATGGAATAATCTGACACTTGACACTAATCATTGACAGAAATATAAGAGCTTTAGATGAGAGAAATAATAATAATAATAATAATAATAATAATAATAATAATAATAATAATAATAATAATACCCTAATAATAATAATAATTTTATAATTACAAAAAATGATGTATTGACACTTGAATACTCAACATATTATTTTAAATGAATTGTTTGAACACTGATTTTTTATCAAGCCACTAGATGAATTGGCAACCTTATTTGACGTGACGTCATTTTATTCTTACAAATAGATTCGACTAGTATCATAGAGTTTATTTGATGTGGAAGTCTATTTATTATTTTGGATTGACACTTCAATTATCTGAAGCTTATTATACACACTATGGGGGCAGGGTTGCCACCATCGCAACATGTCACATTTGCCAGAGGATTTACCACTTAACCTTCTGAGCTGATACTCAGGAAACAACATTTATCAATCTGGGACTAAACACACATCCCTATACCATTATATTCCATTCGCAATTAGTATAATTTGCTTCAATTGCCACGTGTCCAATATTAGCATAAGGATTTCTTTGACCCCTCACTCTCGAATAAAAATTTATAACAATATCATTCACCATTTTACAGTACTAGATCAAAAGCCGTCACTTTCCATAAGAATTCAATGATAAAAAATATGCCGAGTTATTATTATTATTCTCAAACGAGGAAAATATTATTATTATTTAATTACGTGTTCTGATAGCGTCAACAAGAACTTTTAAAGTGTCACTAAACCTGCTGCCTCAGAAAACAAAGGGCAAGACCTCCTATATTGAAAATGAAAATCCACAGCCTGCTTCCAGTCGACCGTCCGGGCCAGAGAATGGCATTAATGAAGCCCCCATCTAGCGGCAAGGATATGAACAATGCCGGCTGCCGAAGCCTGTCGCACTCCCCTTGGGCAATGATTAAATGAATGACAGATGAAATGTAATGATAGTGGAGAGTGTTGCTGGAATGAAAGTTTTGACAGGGAAAACCGGAGTACCCGGAGAAAAACCTGTCTGCCTCCGCTTTGTCCAGCACAAATCGCACATGGTGTGTCCGGGATTTGAACCACGGACCCAGTGGTGAGAGGCCGGCGTGCTGCCGCCTAAGCTACGAAGGCCGCACCTCCTATATTATGAAGTTAATTTAATGAGGATCCACCTCATCTTCAAATGTAAGCATACACTTCATGCAACAATGATGATAAACTTAGAGTATTCTCGCAGTGCATAAAGACGCAAATATACGGAAGTTAAGAAATTCATGGCAAAAATAAGATTCACATTGGATTCACGTTGGAAGTCCCTCAACGCGGAATGGAACCATGCACCACGATTCCATAAGAACTCCGTCCTCAGGAAAGGTTGTATCCCAGCATTTGCCTACTGCTGGCTCCATGTTCGCAGCAAACTGCCAGGGATGACGTCGCCTTCATTTCTCCATTCTGCTAGTCCGGCATCTTCCGCCTACCCCCTAGGTCAGGCTGTTCCAGCCGAGCAGCTCGCCTGTGAGCAGCGAAGTACTCGCTGCCTTGCGTGAGTAAACCTGCAACATGCAATACAGCTCTGCTGTGGGGGCTGCCGTCACTGCGCGGTGGATACATGAAGACTGGCAGGAAGCGCATAGACTTATGTTATGAGCTTCACGTCACTGGGCGAAGGTCATAAGAACAAATCCATGCGCTTCCTGCTAATCTTGATGTATCCACCGCTTAGTAAGGGCCGCTCCTACAGCAGAGTTGTATTGCATATTGCAGGTTTACTCACACAAGGCGGCGACAACTCACCTGCTCACGGGCGAGCTGCTTGGCTGGAACAGCCTGGTCTACCGAGTACCTCCCGAGGTGCGCGCAGATACTACCCACATCTCATTGAAGGTGTGATGGTCTACCGAGTACCTCCCCTCTAAGCAGGTGCGCGCAGATACTACCCGCAACTCATTGAAAGTGTGATGGTCTACCCAGTACCTGCCCTCGTAGCAGGTGTGCGCAGATACCACCCGCATCTCATTGAGAGTGTGATGGTCTACCCAGTACCTCCCCTCTAAGCAGGTGTGCGCAGATACTACCCGCATCTCATTGAAAGTGTGATGGTCTACCCAGTACCTCCCCTCTAAGCAGGTGCGCGCAGATACTACCCGCAACTCATTGAAAGTGTGATGGTCTACCCAGTACCTCCCCTCTAAGCAGGTGCGCGCAGATACTACCCGCATCTCATTGAAAGTGTGATGGTCTACCCAGTACCTCCCCTCTAAGCAGGTGTGCGCAGATACTACCCGCAACTCATTGAAAGTGTGATGGTCTACCCAGTACCTCCCCTCTAA
Organism: Meconema thalassinum; assembly: GCA_946902985.2. Lineage (NCBI taxonomy): Eukaryota > Metazoa > Arthropoda > Insecta > Orthoptera > Tettigoniidae > Meconema > Meconema thalassinum. The sequence goes on from OX336389.2 coordinate 130,068,197, forward strand.
GCAGGTGCGCGCAGATACTACCCGCAACTCATTGAAAGTGTGATGGTCTACCCAGTACCTGCCCTCTAAGCAGGTGCGCGCAGATACTACCCGCATCTCATTGAAAGTGTGATGGTCTACCCAGTACCTCCCCTCTAAGCAGGTGTGCGCAGATACTACCCGCATCTCATTGAAAGTGTGATGGTCTACCCAGTACCTCCCCTCTAAGCAGGTGTGCGCAGATACTACCCGCATCTCATTGAAAGTGTGATGGTCTACCCAGTACCTGCCCTCTAAGCAGGTGTGCGCAGATACTACCCGCATCTCATTGAGAGTGTAATGGTTTACCGAGTACCTCCCCTCTAAGCAGGTGCGCGCAGACACTACCCGCATCTCATTGAGAGTGTAATGGTTTACCGAGTACCTCGCCTCTAAGCAGGTGCGCGCAGATACTACCCGCATCTCATTGAGAGTGTGATGGTCTACCCAGTACCTCCCCTCTAAGCAGGTGCGCGCAGACACTACCCGCATCTCATTGAGAGTGTAATGGTTTACCGAGTACCTCGCCTCTAAGCAGGTGCGCGCAGATACTACCCGCATCTCATTGAGAGTGTGATGGTCTACCCAGTACCTCCCCTCTAAGCAGGTGCGCGCAGATACTACCCACATCTCATTGAAAGTGTGATGGTCTACCCAGTACCTCCCCTCTAAGCAGGTGCGCGCAGATACTACCCGCATCTCATTGAAAGTGTGATGGTCTACCCAGTACCTCCCCTCTAAGCAGGTGCGCGCAGATACTACCCACATCTCATTGAGAGTGTAATGGTTTGCCGAGTACCTCGCCTCTAAGCATGTGCGCGCAGATACTACCCGAATCTTATTGATGCACATTGAAGTCCACCTCGTGGTGTAGCGGCTAGAGTTCTTGGCTGTCTCTTCGGGGGTCCGAGTCCAATTCTTGGCTCTGCTAAGAAACTTAATTCTGGTCTGAGGGCTGGAACGGCGTTCACTCAGCCACGCGAGGAAAAACTGAGAAGAGTCGGGTTCGATTTGTACCTCAGCCCTCCAGGAAGTGGTTTTCCGTGGTTCCCCATTTCTACGCCAGGAATATACCGGGATGGTACTTAACTTAATTCCACGGCCACTTCCTACCCAAATCCTACCTCAATTGCAAATACCCACACTAGTAAAGACATCACTGTGACACAGGTTATCACACAAATACACGGGGATACATGACCACGATGTCGCAAAGCCCCTAAAAGAATCTGAACATTCCAAGCGAATACCTCTTGCGGGAGTTATGTTCTAAACTCACCAAGAATTTGTATAGAGTTTTATTGGGCGAGGTTCTTAGTGACCCATGAAGAGAATCGACAGTTTTCAACTTCTTTTCAATGAGTTTGTGAAGTTATAATTCAGCAGGAGCGTTATCACTTGATTTCTTCCTCTGGTATCATTTATTACCCGTGAACGAAGGATGGACTTAGTTGTGAAGTTTTTAATCACTTTACCTCTGGCCTATACTTTACGGTTGATATTGTCGTCAACAAAGCTATATCTTCACCTGGTATGTGAAATATATTTTTGTCTTTCAAGAACAACGATGCCTTTCTTTTTCTTTTGTAGAAATTACGAGACCTTTCCCAGAACTTCTGTAATATCTTGAGTTTTAGAAGATCTCTCTGAACAATACCCACTAGTAAATCCATGCATTTGGTTATATCTTATTTAATTTTGTCTATGGTAAGCCCAATAGATGTGGCTTCAAGATACATTCAAACAGTCAAATGTGCACTAGAAATCTTCAATTGGCCACTCCAAAAATTGTTTCACAAGTCTTGCAAGTTCACGTTGGGCACGCAGAAAGGAGCTGATTAAACGCATTTGATACTGGATAATCTCACTCATCTTCTTTGTTTGAACTTCCTAGGTCAAAATCAATTCTCATCTAATACCAAAATAATAACGGTTATCTTTTGATTTTGCACCTTCAATAGCAGTTGTTCTTACCTAATCCGCCAATCTCAGTATTCCAATGAGACTCATCCCTTTCGTCGTATGGGGATGTTTGAATAGTTATTAGTTCATTGAAATAAAAACAACAGACTTGACTTTCTCAAGAATTAGGGAAAATATCCTCAGCTAATTCCACAACATGACAATTCAAGAGTGCGTGTGGGAAAGGGTATTAGTCAAAATTCTTCGGATTTTCATTATGTGATAAGCGATCTTTCTAAGTTTCACCCACGTGAAAAATAAAAACAAGTAGTTCCGCAAAGAAATAAATAGCCTATTTTCATAATTCCTACTGACGGTAATAGCCTCTATCAACATAAAAATCAGTTTGATTGCTGTAATAGATTCGTATATATTGAGAACCGTCTAAATATTTCGGATGGTCGCATTTGTAGGATAATTATATATGTAAGCCATATAGTTATGTACTATTACATGATGATTATTACGTAAGTGAATTATTCAAATTTCAATCGTATGATTAAGACAGAAGAAATAAAATACGAGATTTAAAATTTCGCACAGCCGCCATCTTGTGGTTATGAAAACAATTGAATTAAATAAGATGTCAGTGGATTAAAATGTGAATAAGCATTTACCGTACCACGTTTCACTGCGCTCGGAAGGTTAAATCGTGAAAAACGTCCATCTAAATATTTTAATTTCAAGTTGCCGCCATGTTAGATTTGTGGTCACCAGGTTATTGGAAGTCCCATAGGTGAACTTATGTTCATAGCCTCTATCAACATACAAAATTTCAGTTTGATTGCTGCCATAGATTACTAGATATTGAGAACCGTCTAAATATTTCGGATGGTCGCCATGCTGGATTTTTATACATCTAGGCCATAGATTTACGTACTATTAGATGACGATTATTGAGTAGGCTCATTATTAAAATATTGACTTCGTTTGCATTGTTAGGACACAAGAAATGAAAACTTTATTTCAAAATTTCGCACAGCCGCTATCTTGAAGTCATGTAAACAGCTAAACTAAATTAGATGTCAGTGAATCACGATGTGTATAAATATTTGCTGTACAATGATTCACTGCACTCGGATAGCTAAATATTTCTCTTTCGCTTGACCACTATGTTCGTTATGTACTTAACAGGTCTTTGAAAGTTACATAGGTGAATTTCTAGTGGTGTCCTTTATCACCGTACAAAATTTCAGGGTGATGTCGATAATAGTTTTGTACATATTGAATGCCGCTGAAATATTTCGCACTGCCGCCATGTTGGATTGGTGAGACGAAATAAGATTTGAAGTGTACGGTCGGGGTCGGACAAAATAGTACTATGACCTTACCGAGTTTCATTAACATAGCTTCTGCTCTTTAGATGTAATTAGGGGGACACTCACACATATGCACATACACTCACGCATACATACACACGGACAAAAGGTGATCACATGAGCCTATTTTTTTTTTCATAAATGAAAACAGGCTAATAATTGAGGACCTTAAATTTACATAAACTCTTAAACAATTAAAATAATACTACGATGATATCGCGAGTTGAAGGACCTTTGGAATAATATGCCGGAAGTTCATAGAAAATCATATTTGTTGCCACTCTCCAGTGTCTTCCCCTCCCTAAATAAAGTTCTTCGAATTAAATATTATGGGATTTGAAGCCATTTTTCAGTGTTGAATGAAAATCCACAGCCTGCTTCCAGTCTCCGACCGGGTCAGGAATGGAATGAATGAAGCCCCCATCTAGCGGCGAGGATATGGACTGTGCCGGCTGCCGAGGCCTGACGCACTCCTCTGGGGCAATGATTAAATGAATGACAGATGAAATGAAATGATAGTGGAGAGTGTTGCTGGAATGAAATTTTGACAGGGAAAACCGGAGTACCCGGAGAAAAACCTATCTGCCTCCGTTTTGTCCAGCACAGATCTCACATGGAGTGACCGGGATTTGAACCACGGACCCAGCGGTGAGAGGCTGGCGTGCTGCCGCCTAAGCCACGGAGGCTTCCATTTTTCAGTGTTGCCTTAGTAAACAAAATGGTGCTTTTCAGTCGGTCAACACGAATATACCCAAAAGAGTTGGGTAATACCCTTATCCAGAAAAAAAAATACATGAAATCAATAAATACACTAGGATGACCAGTTTCGGTCATCAAGCGATCATCATCATATCCATTACACATAGGCTATAAAATCTATGTTTGAAAATACAGGTGAAAATACAGTATTTACAATATGTACAATTATTTAGTTGCAGTATTGGTAATGCAACTTGTAGGTGTATGATAATTGTAGTACATAAGATGTTGGGTGAAATGCTAAAATGGTGATAGAAATCCGGAGTTTGTCTGTTTGGAGTGACTATATGGTTGTAAAAAGTCAACTATGGTTGTACTGTAATTGTAGAGGCTACTACTTATCTGGATGGATGTCTTCTTCGCTGGAGCTACGAGCAGCTTCAACTTCACTCTTACACCAGTTGCGGTCGACTGAATTGGAATGTTATCTCCTGAACTTGTTTTCCCCCTCCTCCCGCCCCGTATTCCTATGTGTTGTCTGAGGTCAGTGCATGAGTATTTGTGGGATGTTGCCAAGTCTAGCTAAGATGTAAGTTATTGGATTCAGGATCGTCTTCAACTATTAAAGACCGTGGATCAGTCCTCGCCACGCGTAGACTATTAGCCATTCATACTAAGCGCTGCCCGGTCTTTGAGGACGTCCCGACACCTAGGTACTGTACTCGTTCGTCCTGGGGATGCGATGACCCATCTGCTATTACATCGCATTCCTGGATTTCCAGGACAGAGCGGAGTTAAATGAACACCTAGTCAAATAAGGAATGTGTCGGAAATTCAGTTGAAATATCTCAAAATCAGAGGGTAACACGAGATAAAGTATCTCCAGGGTCGTTACGGGTTTAAATTTAATTTAAAAAATACAAATATCAATGGGCGCCATCAACTGAATCCCTAGCAAACCACATCCTTCCTGGTTAAGCCTTAATTAAGACAAGGAAAGAAAAGGAAAATCACATCATCATCAGATCACAACTAAGATAAAAACAAATTTCTTCAACTTTGATAGTCAGACAGACATATTAAACACTCATCCTACCTAAGAGCATGGTCGAATGCCAACGTTAAATTGTCATTGTCCTGAAAATCGAACCATCTCCATTCTACTCAAAGTGTATTTAATCCACATAAAATAGGAAAAATTTCTAAAGTTCTCTTGGGTTCTCAGGATCACCGTAGCACTATGTCTTTGCGTCACTGACATTCGTGATAACTGAGACCTAATTTCTCTTTAAATTAACATCATGAATGTGGATGTAAAAAATATTATTAATCTGTCTAAACACACATATTATAATCACATATTTTAAATATCACATAATTTATGGCTTGCATGGCATTATTCAAATGCTGAATATGTTAGTAAAATGCTCCTAAACATCGAATAATTAATTTTCACTATTTACACTGTCATTAATCATTGCTTATTTGTGAATCACAGAAAATCCACTATTCATTGGTTATAATAATCATCATCATCAAAATTAATTGTTTAATTCATCAACACAAGTTGCAATTCTTCAAATCATTTCTCAATTAAATTTATTTAAATCCATTTAAATTTATTAATCATCAGCTTCTTTAATTAATTATCACTTTCCAATTCAGTTCTTCATCATCTATTCAATCATCTATTAATTTATTTAAGTCAGCTTATTTATTCAATCTTTAATTCACCCATTTATTTAATTCATTGATCTATTCCAAAATTTATTTTATCAATTTATTTAAATTTTATTCATCTGGTTATTTAGATTTTTATTATTTCATCTAGTCATTCTGATTTTTATTTCATTAGGTCAGATCATTAATATGTTTAAATTTCAGATTATTATTTCATTAATTATTATTATCAGAAAATCTTGTATTATCAACATTATTTATTTGTTTAATTTCCTAACAAATTGTTTAAGATGGTTTATAGAACGTTGTCTTACAGTTTTATCACTTCCAAGTTATATCTCGTATTTAATTATCATGCCAAAAAATATTATTGCCTTCACAAATTCACGTTGGATCTCACTATCCACAACTACATTATATATTTTCACTTTATCAAATATCACATTTGAATACCACAATTATTCCACAAAACTCCATAAATATTCAGCGCATAGCATGAATCTCAAAAATAATGCTAGACTGGGTTCGACAACCTCATGTCTGCTTCAAAATACATTAGCAATATTGCAACTTCCACTTGGCAACTTCCACAAAATGCCTATCACAAACTTTACTTAATCACGTTGCATGATCTACAAAAATACATAACTGGCTTCAAATTATCAACGCACACAATCTCCAATAACTGTAATTAATCTGATCACATCTAGACACTTCTCAAACAATTAGGAAGAATATTACCTCAGTAATCGTAATCAAATTTAAGATCTGCTTTCAAATAGCATAAATTCTCTTAAAATTCTCATAATTCACTTCACAGAAAAACACCAATGTGCTATAATCTCTCACATCAAAATATGCAATACTGATCTGCCTTAAAATAAATCTGGCAATTAATGATTCATCTTATAAGATTCAATTACTTTAAATCCTTCTCAAAGGTATCAAATTCAATCATAAAAATTATCAAAAGCATCAGCTGTATCAGCTGTTAAATTGAAAGTACTCTCAAATGAGTATAGCAACAAATATTGGATTGGCAAACAAGAATTACAAAATGTAGCCCTGCTGACATGTATTTTTAATTTATTTAACAAAATTCGACTGATATGTGACTGGTAGATCCTTGTTTGATCCTCTTACAATCTCAAGAAACTCGGATGATAAAAATGAGTCCCTCAATGGCAAGTAAGATGAGTAACCACCACACGATCGTATAAATACGAAAGGCCTTGCCCCGTCGTTTAACATGATAATGCCACTAAAGGATGGGTAAAGATGTGTACCACCACGCAATCGTATAAATACGAAAGGCCCCATCTCGTCGTCTCATGAGTGAATGTACCAGATTGGAATCAACAAGTCTCTAGTTGTCATATAAAAGCGATATTCATTCACTTGAGTGAATAACATCTTAATATCTCCAAACAATCCAATGGAAAAAATCCCTACTGATGAATAATACACACTCGCTAGTATGCAATGAACTGACGAAGTAATTTAAATAATCCAATTGCAGATCACGAGTTCGAAATACTCGTCACAAAAAAATAACTATCCAAGAAAAACCATCCTTACTGGAAAATGTCTAAATCTGCTTAATAAAGCCAACCAATGGTGAGAATTTCGTATAATGGTGCCTGCCATATCATATGGTAACGCCATATTCTAGCAATACTTGGAGCAAATAATGTTTAAGCCATGTCTCAATAATTGTAGAACTCCCACTAGAAAATATATACATGTATGCCCAGTGTTCATGAAAAAGTCATATTAGAAAGTCATAACTCTTACAGTACCTTTCCATATCAGCTGTTATTATATTTCAAAGATCGTCGATTATTTGTGTGTAATAAATTTCTCGAAAGATCGACGTGAATATCGTTTCACCCACGCAATAACGATCGCCTTCATATCCCAAGTGAATCAGCTGTTAGACCTCCTCTTCTTCAGGAATCGAATCCATCGCTCCGTGGTGCCATCGCGTCTCTGTCTTCGTTTACTCCGACATGATGAACTGCATGTTATCCATAATGGATACTGTCCAAATCCTGACGTAAAAGTTCATAAAAGCAGCGTACCCCATATTCCTCTTCTATGTTACGCCACTGTCTCATACAATGTTCGGTTTGCTTGTTAAAAGTTCAATCTCCACAGCGGTTAAGTCTCACTTGTAGAAAATAAATTTTATTTATGAGAGTGTATAAGTTTTTGAAACACCCTGTAGCTGTGTTCGTACTCGGTATTTTGTGATAATTCATGAAAAAGAATTCTATTAATGCACGTGCCAATGTTCATAAGTGCATATAATTGTAACAGATCATTTGCTTAAAAGCGTTAATGTTGTTTGGACCCCATGGTCGCTCTACATATTCCGTTATGAAATGCATAGTCGTAATGTAAATTGAATATCGAAGTTCATAATTGCAGTATATTGTAATTATCTGTCTGCACAATTCTATTACTGAATACAAGTTCCAACTCAATGTTGTAACTGAATGTTGAAATGAAGTTCAGCTTCTTTAATGTTGCCTGCGTATAAAAGTCGGAACTAGCCCGCTCTGATCTACTGCATTGTTCCAGAATGAACTATGCTTAAAGCCGGCCTCGCCATGCCGCTTTGCTATACTGGTCTGCGTTATAAAATGCAGCTCAAAATAAAGTTCTCAAACTCGTATTACAATGCTGTTCTGAACTCCGGCTTTTCTCCTCCGTACACGGCCCACATAGCTTGCATCGGAACCGGTCTTCTCGCCGTCTGCCCTGCGTTGCTCGCCTTGTCCCAATGACCTATTTCCTGCTCTCTACTGGGTTAAGTAATACTGTGGCCTTCGCTTTACGTAACAAATGCTGTTCACCGCTCGACTTCACCGTACGCTCTGCGCATGTGTACCACTTCAGCTCGCTGGCTGAACTCGACTGACTTCTCTAAACTGCATTGACCAGCTCCTACCTGGCGCGGTCACGTGACTCTCTCCCACTATCTACGGTCGTGCGTCACAAAAATAATCTCGACCACCTTCATCTCGGCTATTAAGTTATACAATAACTTAAGGGATTATCTGTCTTTCTTCAAGTTATTATCATATATAATGCTTGTTATCACTTCTCTTCTGAGATGATTAAATACTATGTTCCATTACGATCTTAATAAAACTATAATATTCCTCCCATAATTCCATCTACTTGACTGGCAGTGCCTTCTTGATCCTTGGCCTTTTACGTCATTTCCTAATATTCTCCTCTCGACTCGATGTGAGCGCTATCTTTACAATTTTCCCCATAAATCTCAACTACGGCTCAATGTCAGCTGGCGTAGCCGATAGCCTCAACTAGGTATCGGGTACATCTCTCCCGTACATCTCCTTTTTTTATCAGGCTTGAGAAAAAAATACACTCTCAGGCATTCTATACACAACATATGTACACGATAGCTCTATAATCCTCTTATTCAGCATAATGATATTTTCTAATGCTAGCTGCGTTAAAAGTCCCCACAACTTCATTAGTATCCATTCCCTCGATGTACTATATCTCCTTAAATTAGATCCTCTTCTTTGACTTGCTATCTCTCAACAATGATGATTGATTTCCAATGATTAGTATTCTGCTTCTGCATTACTTTGTCGTTTATTTCTTCCTTCTGCACTCGTGCTTGCTCGATTGATATCTCTAGCTATCTCTTCGGGTGGTGCACTAGGCTGTCTACTTTCTTGCCTTGATCTTCCATATTCTCGATTGTCTTGTCTTTCATTTGGATCATTTCTTCTGTTATCCTGCCTATCGTTCTGATTAGATTGCTGACCTTGGTTCCAGTTGTATCGACTTCGATATCTATTATTGTACCTATTCCTATTCTGGTATCTGGAATTCTGATCATAGTTCCTGTATCTACTGTTTCTTGCGTCCTGATCGTATGGCCTCTCGTATGGTCCTCGATATCGATCATTCCCGCGAACGTTGTGAATATTACCTCTATTCCCTTCGTTCCTTCTGTTTCCCCAGGAATCTCTTCTATCAGTCTGTGCTGCGTTATCGACAACTACCGCATTCACCTCTTGCGTGTTTCGATTCTCGTTCCGTGCAGTTCTGGGTGTGATTTGAGCGCTTGTGTAGTCTAATCGGCGTAATATATCGTCATAGTGCTCAAGTGTGTTCGCTCCCGATGCTATGAGTGATCGTTGTACCTCAATTGGCAACTGTCTTGCTATAGCTTGCAAAAGCTCTTCTTCTGGCAATGGAGGAATCAAAAACTGCAACTTAGCCAATTGCGAAGTAAAGTAATTAGCATAATGCGTTGGATGTGACGTAGAGTAACGCTTCGAATACATTTCTGCTATTACGTTCAGCTGATCCTCTGCACTCCAAAATCTCCTTAAGAATGTTATGGCAAATTGTTCCATATTCGCAAAATTGCTCCTGAATGCGCGAAACCAAGTTAACGCTGGCCCATCTAAGGCGCGTTCGACTATCCTTAGTTCCCTTTCCTTGGCTACTCTATGTTCCGCCATGTAATCGCGAATATCCCTCAGAAATTCGACTGGTGTGACTCCTGTGTTTCCTGAAAACTTCCTTGGCTTATCATCCAGATTTCTGATGATGGTCACTGGACCTGAGTATCGTTCACTCGTACCAAACGTACTCCTATTCGAATTCGGATTATCTTGAGGGGTTGAACTAGCCCTTTCGAATGTTACATTCTGTTGCGTTTGACGGTCTTCTCCCACGCTAACCTCTTGACTGTTCATACTGCGGTCTATCGGTGCCTGATTCATCGATACCTCCCCCGTTGTAACATTTTGACTTGTGAAACTATCCATTATGGATCCTATTTTAGTCATCATATCTTCTGTTCGTTTTTCTACCGTTTTGACCTGAGTCATCAAATCATCTAACGACGTAACATTCTGCGTTCTGTTACTCTCTTCTAAATCGTTCTTTAATTTGTCTATCTTGTCTTCGCATGTAGTCTTTACTGACGCGACTTGTTCCTTTAACTGATCAACATCTGTCCTAAACTGAGTTGAATCTATCTTCATCGCTTCTTTATTCTCAGTAAATCTCGCTTCCAAGTTCGCCATACCTGCGATTAACTTCTCATCCAACCCTGCACGTTTTCCTTTTGCTTCGGCATCAACCTCACTATACCGTTCTTCCACTAATGCATCGACTCTATTTTTGAATAAAGCTAAGTTTTCATTAACCTTCTGCTCTATATCATCATCAATTTTCCTAATGTCTATCTGCAATTGGTTTTCTATGGATTTTAAGTTAGAATTAACCTCTCCTAAGACTTCCTCTTTAACGGTCCCAATTACTGACTTTAAACCTTTGATTTCGTTACCTAGATTCATTTCTAGACCTTTGATTTTAGATTCGAAAGATACTTCGGTAGACCACTCTTGTATTTTGCCTACATCTGCCACTAAACCATCAATGTCGAATCTCAACTTCGATACATCTGATTTAATGTCTTTCTGAATAGACATAACATCTGTTCTTAAATTAAGAATGTTTTCTTCTTCTCTAATTTCTAAATCAATAATATTCTTCCTTAACATTTGCACGTTTTCCTCTCCTTTCATTTCTACTGCTTTTATATCTAATTGTAAAGCCTTAAAGATTTCATCATTCTTTAATGTTAATCTATTCTCCAAACTAGTTAAATTGTTTTTCAACTCTGTGTTATTTTCTTCCCTACGAGCTTGTAATCTAGTTTCTAATAATTTAAAACTATCCTTCAAGTTAGCTTCATTAGCTTTCAAATTGCTTTCAGTACTGGTCTGTAACCTAGTCTCAAATGATTTCAATTCATCTTTACTATTTGACTGTAATCTATCTTCCAATAATTTCAATTCATCTTTACTATTTGACTGTAACCTAGTCTCTAATGACTTTAAATTTTCTTCATTACTAGTCTGTAATAATTTCAATTCATCCCTACTACTGGATTGTAATCTGGTCCCTAATGACTTTAAATTATCTTTCAGATTATCTTCATTACTAGCCTGTAATTATCTCAAATTCTCTTCATTACTAATCTGTAATAATTGCACATTTTCTTTACATCTAGCTTCTAACCTAGCTTCTGAATCATTTATCTGCTCTTTAACTTCTGTTTCCATTTTAGAAATAGTTACTGCAATACTAGACATGCCATTCTGTAACTCTCCTAACACCTTAGCTAAATCTTCCGGTAACATAATTATATTTTTCAATGAACGTTTTATTCAGAGACGTTAGACAACAACACATCACAATGTATCAATTCCTGCATTCACTTGGGTATAAGAAAAATGACTTATATCTAAACATGATATAATACTAATATGATTAACATGATCACTGGAATGGGCATACAAGTATATTGTCTGACTAAGTTTAATAAATTTCATAACACCATTAAATGAACTTGAGATCAATCTCTCCGGAATCCAAATCTGATGTGATTCCATAGAATAAACAAAATCGAATCCCCACGGATGGGTAAAGCCAATTCTCCCTCTCTCTCTGTACCCGTTCGTCCTGGGGATGCGATGACCCAGCTGCTATTACATCGCATTCCTGGATTTCCAGGACAGAGCGGAGTTAAATGAACACCTAGTCAAATAAGGAATGTGTCGGAAATTCAGTTGAAATATCTCAAAAGCAGAGGGTAACACGAGATAAAGTATCTCCAGGGTCGTTACGGGTTTAAATTTAATTTAAAAAAATACAAATATCAATGGGCGCCATCAACTGAATCCCTAGAAAACCACATCCTTCCTGGTTAAGCCTTAATTAAGACAAGGAAAGAAAAGGAAAATCACATCATCATCAGATCACAACTAAGATAAAAACAAATTTCTTCAACTTTGATAGTCAGACAGACATATTAAACACCCATCCTACCTAAGAGCATGGTCGAATGCCAACGTTAAATTGTCATTGTCCAGAAAATCGAACCATCTCCATTCTACTCAAAGTGTATTTAATCCACATAAAATAGGAAAAATTTCTAAAGTTCTCTTGGGTTCTCAGGATCACCGTAGCACTATGTCTTTGCGTCACTGATCATTCGTGATAACTGAGACCTAATTTCTCTTTAAATTAACATCATGAATGTGCATGTAAAAAATATTATTAATCTGTCTAAACACACATATTATAATCACATATTTTAAATATCACATAATTTATGGCTTGCATGGCATTATTCAAATGCTGAATATGTTAGTAAAATGCTCCTAAACATCGAATAATTAATTTACACTATTTACACTGTCATTAATCATTGCTTATTTGTGAATCACAGAAAATCCACTATTCATTGGTTATAATAATCATCATCATCAAAATTAATTGTTTAATTCATCAACACAAGTTGCAATTCTTCAAATCATTTCTCAATTAAATTTATTTAAATCCATTTAAATTTATTAATCATCAGCTTCTTTAATTAATTATCACCTTCCAATTCAGTTATTCATCATCTATTCAATCATCTATTAATTTATTTAAGTCAGCTTATTTATTCAATCTTTAATTCACCCATTTATTTAATTCATTGATCTATTCCAAAATTTAATTTATCAATTTATTTAAATTTTATTCATCTGGTTATTTAGATTTTTATTATTTCATCTAGTCATTCTGATTTTTATTTCATTAGGTCAGATCATTAATATGTTTAAATTTCAGATTATTATTTCATTAATTATTATTATCAGAAAATCTTGTATTATCAACATTATTTATTTGTTTAATTTCCTAACAAATTGTTTAAGATGGTTTATAGAACGTTGTCTTACAGTTTTATCACTTCCAAGTTATATCTCGTATTTAATTATCATGCCAAAAAATATTATTGCCTTCACAAATTCACGTTGGATCTCACTATCCACAACTACATTATATATTTTCACTTTATCAAATATCGCATTTGAATACCACAATTATTCCACAAAACTCCATAAATATTCAGCGCATAGCATGAATCTCAAAAATAATGCTAGACTGGGTTCGACAACCTTATGTCTGCTTCAAAATACATTAGCAATATTGCAACTTCCACTTGGCAACTTCCACAAAATGCCTATCACAAACTTCACTTAATCACGTTGCATGATCTACAAAAATACATAACTGGCTTCAAATTATCAACGCACACAATCTCCAATAACTGTAATTAATCTGATCACATCTAGACAACTTCTCAAACAATTAGGAAAAATATTACCTCAGTAATCGTAATCAAATTTAAGATCTGCTTTCAAATAGCATAAATTCTCTTAAAATTCTCATAATTCACTTCACAGAAAAACACCAATGTGCTATAATCTCTCACATCAAAATATGCAATACTGATCTGCCTTAAAATAAATCTGACCATTAATGATTCATCTTATAAGATTCAATTACTTTAAATCCTTCTCAAAGGTATCAAATTCAATCATAAAAATTATCAAAAGCATCAGCTGTATCAGCTGTTAAATTGAAATTACTCTCACATGAGTATAGCAACAAATATTGGATTGGCAAACAAGAATTACAAAATGTAACCCTGCTGACATGTATTTTTAATTTATTTAACAAAATTCGACTGATATGTGACTGGTAGTTCCTTGTTTGATCCTCTTACAATCTCAAGTACACTCGGATGATAAAAATGAGTCCCTCAATGGCAAGTAAGATGAGTAACCACCACACGATCGTATAAATACGAAAGGCCTTGCCCCGTCGATTAACATGATAATGCCCTGAACGATGGGTAAAGATGTGTACCACCACGCAATCGTACAAATACGAAAGGCCCCATCTCGTCGTCTCATGAGTGAATGTACCAGATTGGAATCAACAAGTCTCTAGTTGTCATATAAAAGCGATATTCATTCACTTGAGTGAATACCATCTTAATATCTCCAAACAATCCAATGGAAAAAATCCCTACTGATGAATAATACACACTCGCTAGTATGCAATGAACTGACGAAGTAATTTAAATAATCCAATTGCAGATCACGAGTTCGAAATACTCGTCACAAAAAAATAACTATCCAAGAAAAACTATCCTTACTGGAAAATGTCTAAAATCTGCTTAATAAAGCCAACCAATGGTGAGAATTTCGTATAATGGTGCCTGCCATATCTTATGGTAACGCCATATTCTAGCAATACTCGGAGCAAATAATGTTTAAACCATGTCTCAATAATTGTAGAACTCCCACTAGAAAATATATACATGTATGCCCAGTGTTCATGAAAAAGTCATATTAGAAAGTCATAACTCTTACAGTACCTTTTCATATCAGCTGTTATTATATTTCAAAGATCGTCGATTATTTGTGTGTAATAAATTTCTCGAAAGATCGACGTGTATATCGTTTCACCCACGCAATAACGATCGCCTTCATATCCCAAGTGAATCAGCTGTTAGACCTCCTCTTCTTCAGGAATCGAATCCATCGCTCCGTGGTGCCATCGCGTCTCTGTCTTCGTTTACTCCGACATGATGAACTGCATGTTATCCATAATGGATACTGTCCAAATCCTGACGTAAAAGTTCATAAAAGCAGCGTACCCCATATTCCTCTTCTATGTTACGCCACTGTCTCATACAATGTTCGGTTTGCTTGTTAAAAGTTCAATCTCCACAGCGGTTAAGTCTCACTTGTAGAAAATAAATTTTATTTATGAGAATGTATAAGTTTTTGAAACATCCTGTAGCTGTGTTCGTACTCGGTATTTTGTGATAATTCATGAAAAAGAATTCTATTAATGCACGTGCCAATGTTCATAAGTGCATATAATTGTAACAGTTCATTTGCTTAAAAGCGTTAATGTTGTTTGGACCCCATGGTCGCTCTACATATTCCGTTATGAAATGCATAGTCGTAATGTAAATTGAATATCTAAGTTCATAATTGCAGTATATTGTAATTATCTGCCTGCACAATTCTATTACTGAATACAAGTCCCAACTCAATGTTGTAATTGAATGTTGAAATGAAGTTCAGCTTCTTTAATGTTGCCTGCGTATAAAAGTCGGAACTAGCCCGCTCTGATCTACTGCATTGTTCCAGAATGAACTATGCTTAAAGCCGGCCTCGCCATGCCGCTTTGCTATACTGGTCTGCGTTATAAAATGCAGCTCAAAATAAAGTTCTCAAACTCGTATTACAATGCTGTTCTGAACTCCGGCTTTTCTCCTCCGTACACGGCCCACATAGCTTGCATCGGAACCGGTCTTCTCGCCGTCTGCCCTGCGTTGCTCGCCTTGTCCCAATGACCTATTTCCTGCTCTCTGCTGGGTTAAGTAATACTGTGGCCTTCGCTTTACGTAACAAATGCTGTTCACCGCTCGACTTCACCGTACGCTCTGCGCATGTGTACCACTTCAGCTCGCTGGCTGAACTCGACTGACTTCTCTAAACTGCATTGACCAGCTCCTACCTGGCGCGGTCACGTGACTCTCTCCCACTATCTACGGTCGTGCGTCACAAAAATAATCTCGACCACCTTCATCTCGGCTATTAAGTTATACAATAACTTAAGGGATTATCTGTCTTTCTTCAAGTTATTATCATATATAATGCTTGTTATCTCTTCTCTTCTGAGATGATTAAATACTATGTTCCATTACGATCTTAATAAAACTTTAATATTCCTCCCATAATTCCATCTACTTGACTGGCAGTGCCTTCTTGATCCTTGGCCTTTTACGTCATTTCCTAATATTCTCCTCTCGACTCGATGTGAGCGCTATCTTTACAATTTTTCCCATAAATCTCAACTACGGCTCAATGTCAGCTGGCGTAGCCGATAGCCTCAACTAGGTATCGGGTACAGTACATCGTACTCCTCATCCAGATAACCTTTACCTATTAAAATGCCCTATCCCCCCCTTTTTTTAACTAGCTTGGCTGTATCGATGAGATGTGTCTTGTTTCCGAAAGGGTGTGTTTTTAGTAGTGTGAAGAGGGGTTTGCTCTCCATGAAAGTGTGTTCGTTTAGATTGTTGGGGTTATTTCTTTTGGCTAGGTGTATCACGATTGCTTCCTTTATGTCAAGAGCTCTGCCTTTCGTTTCGTGGTGAATTATTTTTAGGTCCGTTTCAATCTTAGTGAAACTGTGCCCCGCGTCACACATGTGTTCGCATACGGCTGAATGTGTTCCATACTTTATCGCGTTCCTATGTTCATTGTAACGTGTATCATCCCGTCTTCCACTCTACCCGATGTAATTAGCTTGACAACCAGTGTTTTGGCACGTAATAGATTATATCCCTGACTTTGAATACGGGTCTTGTTTATTTAGATTACTATTTTGTAGGTGCCTACCGGTTGTGTTGTTCGTTGTGAATGCCATTTTTACGCCTTGCCTTTTGAATAGATTAGTGATTTTATATGTGTTTGCATTCACATAGTTAAAGCGCGCGAATTTTTTCTCATTAATGTCCGGTTTTGGAATCGTTTTATCTTTATTTTTATGTTTGGCTACAATTTGGTCTATTTTGCTTGTCGGGAAATTGTTTTCCTGAAAAGCACCAAACTTTTGTTTTGAATGAAATATTGTATTAAAAGTCCTCACGGGGCATATCCAGTTGCCGGATTCGTACTGGAGAGCCTCTAGAGTGGTAGATTGATTTCCGGTGGCACTCGTAAATCAACTCTCCTATCACATTTGATAAGACAAAATTAATTCAATATCAGCCACAGACTACCCAATACAGTTCTAGATTCGCTGCGTGGAAATTGGAGAGTAGATGACCTAGCCGGAAAGATCTACACCAGATATCTTAGATTATACCATACAAAACAATTATTATAATAATAACAATTATATTGATAATTATAATAATAATAACTTCTGCATATTATTCCCCAATTTACGGGATCGGAGACGAGCTGATGAGAACCATTTCAAGGGAGTTGACGGTGGGATTTGAACCTTTGGCCATGCACGTTAATGCGCGTATCTTTCCAGATCAATATTAACAGTAATATCTATAATAGTGATAAAGTGTATGGTTGATATTTTGAACAGTTCGAATGGAAGAGAAACTTAGTCTACTTTAATGATATTATTTTGTATTCTGAATTGTAATTTAAAATACTAGTTCGTGTTTTGTATTTTTCGGAAATTCATAAGTGTATTTTGTATCTAAAATACTTTTTGGTGAGCGTTTTTTGTTTTGTATTTAAAATACATTTTGGGTATATTTTGCCCAAATCTGTGGTGACGGAACAATATAGTTTACGCTCGCAAGGCTCGTGAAAAAAGATCACTCGAGGACGTTGGACATACCGGACCTTGTTTTGTCAGTACCCGTGTGATTTCTCAGTTTTAACCTTCTTCATTGAAGATCTTTGAATAAGGTTCGGATTAAGAAGAGGAGTTAGGATGTAAACAATACACACACAACAATTAAATAGAAAAACAATCACTATCCACGCAAATTTTAAAGAAGTAAGGAGTTTGATTGGGGCACGCCTATGCCACATCGCTCTCACATTCGCATCTTTTCGTCGCGATGTGTTGACGGAAGGTGCGAGTTGAAAAGCGCGTATCATCGAAGCCAGTTCTTCTCTAATAAGGAAAGCAGACTTAGGCAGATTACGCCGTTTCCTCCCTCCCGTTAACAGCCTTTCACAATTTGTCCCAGTAAGTTCGAGTTCCATCATAAATAGTACTAACTAAAAATGTGCAAAATTAAATTTCCAATTAGCAACACATTAAACGAATTCAAACGTTTTAAGGAAATAAGAAAATCTAAAGGTTCCCTCTTAACCGTTCTACACAAATATATAATTTGTAGCCTAAATGTCTTCTGTAGAATTGATACAGTAACAAATACATTTCAGGCTGCTCCTTCGATTGGTGAGATGGAATCAAATTTTAAATAAAATTTTGTTTTTAATGGCAAACAAACAATGTATTCCATTTAAACTGAACGTTACACGACTTACCAGAGATGTAAGCCTACTCTTCATTTAGACTGACTCTAGCTACACATTAAAGAAAGGCAGTTAATATATCTTCTAAAACACTGGATAAATAGCACCTAGCAACTCTTAGGAGAGACATCCCGTGCTCAGTATAAACGACGTTCCTGCCATTGCTTTCAGAGTCCTTGATGTCACCGCCATAAATCAAGTCTAATACTTCTAAGTAGATGAAATAATATCGCCTACTAGACCATAAATATTTTTCCCACCCACACCCCGTCCAAATCATAGAGCCTACTTCTGGGTGAAAGTAAAGTGTTCACCGGTTGCCGGTGACGCCATGGATTTAGAACGTGCTGGTAGGAATGGTGGTTCTCGACTGTACATCGGTATAAAATAGAACAGACCTTAGATTCATCAGTACGGGCAATTTAAAGGGAATATAATATATATTCTCTTATATAAACAAAACACACATTTAGCAGAATTGGGCTTATGACATTTTTACTAACAACTAATCATTAGAAAAAGCTACAGGGCGCCAGGGAATGTTCTCCGCAGCGGCTACATGCTGCTGCGAGATGTAGCGTAAGCAGTTACGTTGGCAGCACGGTAAGCTTTGTTATCACCACGGCCGTTCATAACAGTGTTGTCCTTGTGTTCGAAGACAGACTTCAACATGTCTACACTTGTAACATCGGTTCAAAATTATTCATGTTGAAATTATGTGGATGAATGTTCAAAGTATGAGTTCATTTGAAACTGAACAATAGGTTTAATGATAGTTAAATGGTAAAACCAGAACTTCCTACTTACTTTCTGATGACCGGTACAGTATATTTTGATAACATTTTCCAATTAATAGCCTTTATTAGATCTTAAATACATGTTCAACTATTTCCTTTAATAACTTTGTAAGGACGTCGATTACTCCTAAACTTTCATATTCAACATTGGATATTAAAATGAAAATCCACAGCCTGCTTCCAGTCGACAGACCTGGTCAGGGAATGGAATGAATGAAGCCCCTATCTAGCGGCGAGAATATTAACTGTGGCGGCTGCCGAAGCCTGTCGCACACACTGGATATATGGGAGTTAAATTTTATTATATTATTTCTCATAGAAAATAGACATTATAGTATATTAGTACATTATGCAGCGAGCCTATAATGGCAATAATTAAGACACGAGTATGTTTATAAAACGTGCGTAAGCGAGTTTTATAATTTCTATACGAGTGTCTTAATTACCATTATAGGCGAGTTGCATACGACTGTTTATGTTCGACAATAATTATAACTTTATTATATGTTTTAACATAAATATTCATAAATATGTGTGGGATTCAGTTAATTCAGTTAGTGGCACTGGCTTTGCTGACTGAACAGAGCGCATGCGTGGTCAAGGCACTCCGAAAGCAGAGACCATTCACTTTGCTTGCCAACACAGAAATATGTTGGATTTTGAGCGCATGCGCGAAGGTATCCTTACCTAATTGGTCACACAACTGTTTCTTGAGCTCTGATTGGTGGGAGAAACTATTTCATAATGAAAAATAGTGTTATAATGAGCCTCATTTTGATACAGTTTTCTGACACATAATGTTTACTTTTCGACATCGTCGAACATAAAAGTATGTTATCTTAATACAACGCATGCTGTCGATGACCCCAATGAAGGGTTAAAACATGTTTCATTAACCATTTAAGTATCAACAGGTGTCACTTTGTAAACTTAATTAATACAGACGTTAATGCGTTTATTCTACACATTTTCTGTCAAGGTTAGTGTTTTTCATTCATATACAATTTCACTTACCATGGTTTACACTTGAACCCCTCAATTAGCAACAACAACAACAATCATTTGATGCTCTGACTGGAATCTGTAGAAGGGAATTTAAAGGAAAGACAAATGGTTGATTTTCTTATTATAGTGACGGCTAATTTAGGTGCGTCTTCAGTTCGCGCTCGTTCCTCTCAGCTGTTGGGGCTGTCGGGCCCTGGCGCTGTGGCTGCTCACTGTTGACTGAGTGCTGGGTGACGTTGTTGTGATCCTCGGTCCAAACTTGGCTCCCGATGGCGTTTCTGCTTGGGGGATTGCCGCGTGTCTTGGCTGGCCCTGCGTCAGCTGTTCAGAGCCTTCACAGCGAAACACTCATTATCCCACTGTCTGACTCACCATCACCTTTTCGACTCATCCACACTGAAGTGTTGCCTAAATGTCCGTAGCCTTCACCAGCTTCATATCAAACAGATGCACAACAACCTGAACATCATAAAGATAGCTTTCTCGGTGGACCCATAAACCGAAGATAACCTGCTCGATTCCCAACAAGAAAGTCAGAAGGGCGGGAAATAGCCTACTCATGGCACTCCGAATCATAGAATATTAGCTTAAGAAAGACCTGTCGTACACCTATGGTTTTAATTAAATCTCAGTAATAGGTCACCCAGTGGAGGTCCGGTTTCACTCAAGGAAACAGTACAAACGGAAGGCTGGGAGAATAGATAGCCTATATGGATTCACCTCAAGATAACTAACTCAGCCACCTGAGGTACTTTACGGTACCAATTATTATTAGCCTACTATTTTTTTACAACGTTATGCCCGACCCTCCGTTCTTCAGTCCATGTTTTATTATTATTATTAATAATACAGTACTATTATTATTATCTCTACTACCATGATACAAGAGTCAGGCATAAGGTCTTTCACAGCATACACACAAGAGCCATAACAAGTACTAAATATGTAAAACCTTTATGAGTAATTAGCTATGGTTCCAAGGGACTAAATGTTATTGTACCATCACTACTTAATGAGCTACCACCTGGATTGTCCAACATTGGACAGCAAACAACTAGCTATACGTCGCATTTAAAAATTATTACCTAAATAAACATTAATTTATAACATAGACTAATTATTAGATTTACATTTTATAGTGATATATAATTTATATCACTAAGGCAATACTTACAGTACTGCGTACCACATACTGTAGTCTCATAGTGTAACATATTGTGTTTTTAATTATTTACATTATCATTTTTCTCATTATCACCCCTAATGTTAAATCAGTTATATGTATTAAAAGTAAAATAAAATAAATATTTGAGAAAAAAATGTAACATCTATTTTGCATGTACTCTTGTATTAAAATACAATCTGTATATACAATATGTAGTAAATAATAATTAATATATCTGATTTTTAGGTTTTAAAAATTGACATATTAGGTTTTCAAAATCATAAAATATTTTTTCTTAGGTTTTCAATAGGCAGAATAGGTTTTTAATTAGTTTTTTATGTTTAAAGTGTAGCAAAAGTTGACATAAAATGTGCAAAGCTTAAAATTAATGCCGAATCGTTAGTAGAAAATCTGATCACAAGGAGAGTGTAAATATTTTACACAATGATACGTCTTTTTCAAATTATCACCAAGAACTTCACACTTTGAGGCAATATTTGCTCTCCTTAAATAAGTTATGTTTCCATATTCAACAAAACCAAGGATGTCAGAGGTGGTTTTTAGTCTATTTTCATTTATGAAAGAATAGGCTAATGACATCACCTTTTGACCGTGTGTGTGTGTGCGTATGTGTGTGTGTGCGTATGTGTGTATTTGTGTGTGTGAGAGCCTAATAAAATCTAAAAGACCGAAGCGATTTCAATAAAACTCCGTAAGGACATAGTACTATATCGTCTGACCTCGACCGGGCCATTCAAATTCTACAACATCTCACCAATCCAACATGGGGGCTGTGCGAAATATCTCACTGGCATTCTATATCTCCAAAACTATTTCTGATATCACTCTGAAATTTTGTACGTTGATAAAGGGTACTATTGGAATGTCATATATGTAACTTTCAAAAATCTGTTTAGTACTGTACGAACATGGAGGCCAAGCGAATTTGAAACATTTACATAGACTTTTCTCGCGATTTAACCATACGAGCGCAGTGACATGGTACAGCAAATGTTTATACATATTGTAATGTACTGACATCTAATTTTATTCCAATGTTTAAATAACCTCAAGTTGGCGGCTGTGCGAAATTTTAAAATTAAGTTTTTATTTCTTATGTCCTAATCATGCGATCGAAGTCAATGTGTGAATAATGAACCTACACAATAATCATCATCTACATGGATACAAATCCAACTTGTCGACCATCTTCACGGAACACGCAAACAAAATGTTGAACATGTTTAGATGGTTCTCAACATCTACTAATCTATGGTAGCATTCAAACTGAAATTTTGTATGTTGATAAAGGCTATTAACATAAGTTCACCTACGGGACTTTCAATATCCTGGTCATCACAAATCTCACAAGGCGGCGACGCGAAATTTAAATAATTAAATGGAGGTTTCTCGCGATTTGACCATCCGAGCGCAGTGAAACATGGTAGGATAAATGCCTATACAAATTTAAATCCACCGACATCTAATTTATTTCAATTGTTTTGATACCCTAAAGATGGCGGCTGTGAAAAATGTTAAAATCTCGTTTTAATTTCGTGTGTCCTAATCATGCGATTGAAGTTTAGATAACAAACCTACGCAATAATATTCATCTAATAATACATAACTCTATAGCCAAAATATATAAAATTCCTATATGGCGACCACCCGAAATATTTAGACGGTTCACAATATCTACGAATCTATTACAGCAATCAAACTGAAATTTTTATGTTGATAGAGGCAATTAGCTTACGTAGGATACCGTATATGAAAATAGGCTATTTGTATCTTCACGGAACACGCAAACAAAATGTTGAACATTTATTAATCTCATGTAAATTTCTTTTAGGATTAGGGAATAACCCATCTCATTTGAGTACAATCGTGTTGACCGACTGAAAAGCATTTAACTTTCACTGAATTATCACTTTAGACTTTTTTATTTTTGATTTTAATGCGAGTAGAATTTACAAAATTAATAATATAAGGACGTCCATTTCGTAATGTTAATTAATATTGTCATTAATATCATTGTTTCATAAAAAATGCATATGAAGTTGTTAGACTATGAAAACAAGCTGAATCAGGTCCCAATGAAGGACTGAAGACTTGTTCCTATAAAGAAGAGAGAAAGTTGAGTATTAGCAGGTGGCAACAATATATTATAATAAGGAATTACATCTAAAAAATTCATTTTTTACGTTGAATAGTAAAAGTAATAGGCAAATTCTATATCTAGAAAGCCATTAAAAAATGGAATCAGAAATACTACCGAGTTTTTAACAATGCCATTATCACAGAATTCCTCTTCTTCTATTTGAAGCACTAGCATTCATTTTGCTGTTTTTTCTTGTCCCTTTGCCCTTGCTTCAAACTCAGCCTCTCTTTTTAAATATTTATGTACAGGATCATTATCAATGTGCACCCCGATAAACACGGCAAGCTAAGCCGGCTGTGACTGGCGCAGATCGCGGGCGCGCGTACACGGTTCTGCCGGTGGTGGCGCGCACTCTCACACTTTTACCAAACATGTTCAATAATGTGCACTTAAAGTGCTCATAGGCGATTCTGAAAATGTCCTCCCTCTCTTGTAACACACACCTGACATCTTCTGATGAAAGAATGTCTGTCAACACTTGTATTATTTACAAAGCTTGTTTCCTAATTGTACTGGCATTAGGCACAGGTCTTCCTGGAAACTTGATTCGTAATTGTCGTTTCGTTTCAGGACAAGATTTTCTGTTTTTCATATACGAATTATGGAAACACACACGTTCGCGCAATGTGAATTGGTGTCTAGGCATGACCAACAATCACAGTAATAGCATTACTCACGAAACGTGCAACACTAACGTCTAAGCATTGCAGATACACGTCCATATGAATGACAAATCACGTGTGAACCAACGATGTGAGTCAGCGGTGGGCGCAAACCACCGGCTGAACAGCGTACGGGCGCCCGCGATCTGCGCTAGTCACTGCCGGCTTAGCTTGCCGTGTTTATCGGGGCGCACATAGTTAATGACCCTGTATCTATCGTCAAACAGAAATAAAAGTAAAAATGTACTTTGGTTGTTTTACTAATAAGGAAGGAAGCTTGTAGTATTTCGTGACCGTTAATCTTGCGATCATGAGCCACGGGACCTCGTTTTTACGTGGAACCTGAACCACAGAACATAGCATTTCACTTCGAAAATCTCACATTCATTGACCGGGAATCGAGCCCGATCTGCCTTGGGGAGAGGCAAACAGCTTGACCGCTGTGCCACCACGCCCCCGCTCTTACTAATGGTAATATGACGCACGATTGTGGGAAAGTATAAGGAAAGTGTCCTCAGGAATGTACCGTTAGAGAGCCAAAAGTCCGTAGATTAATATGACACGCAAACAAAATGTTGTACATTTGGTAGATTTTGGCCATTCCTGAGCCCCTCATAGGTCTATTTACACTTAGCAGTAGCGTAACCGTGACCTGACCGGCACGTGATCCTACCGGCGAGCCTGAAAATATTCTTCCAGGATATTGAGAGGTGTTGATCATACTCGCCCGGCACCTGGCCGTGACAGTACAGTCAGTGCTCTAACCATCGCCGTACCGTGACAATCAGGGTAGTCCCCACCGATATTAACGTACTAGGCTACGCTGGTGAACGAGTTATTATTTCTTGGGAGCACACATGCACTTAATGCTACGATAACTAATGCCCATTGCTCACGGTAAAATTTTCCTTCAAATTTATTGTACAATAATTTAATTTTATAAAATTTCTGTTGCTCACGGTCAAATTCAAGTTTTATATAACCTTTGATAAAACTTTCCATAAAATAGGACATGCTCTATTCCGTAAAATTAATTTTGCGAAATGAACCAATCAGAGAAGCTGGCAGACGATGATGCTGGCGCCACGTGGAGAGAAGATTGTGAAGCTCGCTTGTAATCAAAAACTTCGAAAATGGCAGGCTCCGGCTGGACTAAGGACGCTGTTTGGTGTTTTATTGGACGAGTACCAGAAATATCCGTGTTAGTACGAGGTTAAAACGCCCATATACTACAATAGAAATGCAAGAAGGAAGGCAGAAATCTCCTCCATTCTTAGAAAATTCCTATATGAATTCTGATCTTCTAACCTCAACTCGTTTTCGACCAAGGACAGCATTCCTCTACCTCTTCTTTTTATCCATTCCCGAGTCCAGCACTTCCTAGCATTTCTTTTCTTTCTTTTTACCACCGTACAACATATAATTGTAGCTAAAGCAGCAATTGTTGCTTTGTTTGTTGGAGCCATACTCTCAAACCAATGTGTGTTGAACAGCTGATTCTTGGTTCAGAAGTTTATCGGTAGATGGCGATCCTGATACATCCACGGATTTTGTAAAATAATTTTACCGTGAACAACACAGCTTGCTTTGGTAAAATTTTTATAAAATTAGTTGTACAATAAATTTTAAGAAACATTTTACCGTGAGCAACGGGCATAATACTGCCTTTTTCTTATGTCGAATTCCAATGTTGCGGAACCAAACAATGACGATCTCGTTAAAAATCTAGATCCGCTTTGTCTTCCCGTTGCTTTGAATTGCTCTTCTTGGCCTATGTACTACCAGCTGATTTGGCAATTCACCAATATTACGATTTACTCTGCAGATTTTTATGTTGTTGTGTTGTTAATACTTTTTGGTTATCTTGGTCATCTGTCCCGTGTACTGGAGTGTATATGGGAGATGCAGGAGGGTCAAGGGTACGGTAGGTGCTCTGGAACTTGAAGTTGGGTACCAAAGCGATATTTGCCAGGAGGCCACTCTCAGCACCAGGATTCGAACCACTAATCTCCGGATTATTTACAGCTCCCACTCATAATGGTGTGCGGCTCAACACGGCAACGCCATGGTATGAAGAATTTTAAATATGTGTATCAAATTATTTCATACTGAAAGGAAAGGAAGCTTTTAGTTTTATGTAACCGTTAATCATGCGATCATGAGCCACGTGACCTCCTTTTTACGTGGAACCCAAACCACAGGACATGGCATTTTACTTCTAAAATATTTCATACTGACTCAATTCATTGTATCATTAAGGCTAAACTCTACCTTTGGAAAGATTGCTTTACAAAGAACCACTTTAATATAACACAAAGATGGCTGAATGCGATTTTGAGGTAAGATGTCTGACCTAAGCGAAATCTCTCCCTCATTAACTCTGTATGTTCGACGTTAACATACGAGCTACCACTACATGGGCCAAACATAGACATGGTGTAACAGGATTCTCCGAGAAATGTATTCTAAGTTATGCAAGCAAGCACAGAGAAAACACGCTCTGATATGCTAATGTTACAAATGGAACTCAGACATTAAGCTCAAGGAAATGTGTCCGATAATCCTTGACTGATATTCCGTGCTAATTCCACCCGTCATTGACTGTCCAACAATAGTATATCGCCACAAAGTTGACGTCTGTCGTACTGGATTCATATTTCAGCTGAAAATGGATAACAGCCATTTGATGATTACCCTCTATTGGATGAATTGTATTCGAAATTGTCGGATATACACTGACCGGCAAAGAAAACCGATCACTTGAAAAATTCAACATTACTTTCATTTAAATCATAAGTTTGAGGGCTCTAGACCTAGTAATACTGTTTAGGGCATGAAAGTACGGTTAATTGTTTTCCTAGATGTATTATCATTCTTTATGTTCGACGATGTCGAAATGTAAACATTATGTGTCAGAAAACTGTATCATAATGAGGCTCATTATAACACTATTTTTCATTATGATACAGTTTCTCCCACCAATCAGTACTCAAGAAACAGTTGTGTGGCCAATTAGATAAGGATACCTTCGCGCATGCGCTCAAAATCCAACATATTTCTGTGTTGTCAAGTAAAGTGAATGGTCTCTGCTTCCGGAGTGCCTTGACCACGCATGCGCTCTGTTCAGTCACCAAAGCCAGCGCGCCCTGTTCACTAATAACTGAATTAACTGAATCCCACAGATATTTATGAATATTTATGTTAAAACATATAATAAAGTTATAATTATCGTCGAACATAAACAGTCGTATGCAACTCACCTATAATGGTAATTAAGACACTCGTATTGAAATTATAAAACTCGCATACGCTCGTTTTATAAAGATACTCGTGTCTTAATTATTGCCATTATAGCCTCGTTGCATGATGTACTATTATGTCATTGTTTCACCTAACAATAGCGATTCATTGACATGACGCTGTTTCCCGCGGAAAAATGTGCGCGCCACCATTTTCGATCAGAGCCACTGCCCTGGCAACATCTTCACGCCTCAAGCGCATATTCGTCTCTGAATTGCGCAAGAACAACTGAGGATACGGTTGTATTGATCTCTTCGTATGCCAACAAGAGGCAAAAAAACATTGCATTGTTGACGATAGCGATGGTGCGCACATCTTTCCGCGGGAAACAGCATCATGTCAAAGAATCGCTATCGTTAAGTGAAACAATGACATGAACAATGGTAATGCATCCAGGGAACCAATTTAACCTTACTTCCAAGCTATAACTACAGTATGTACTGTACTAGGCCTATACCGATCATATTTATGATTTGAATGAAAGTAATGTTGAATTTTCCAAGTGATCGTTTTTTTTTCGGTCAGTGTATATTTATGATACATACCCCTTTAGGAATAACGTAACATAATTTTTCTCACAATAAAATTGATGGGCTGCGTAAAAATTGGAATTTATGTTTTGATGCCACAATGGCAACATTGTGCACATAATCCACATTACAAGTTTGAAAAGTAACTTTCCTAAGACTTGCAAGATGGCAACATTATGCAGTGCAGGGTTAACTCTTAGAGGGAAATACGCAGTGATGAACATATGACTATGCAAAGGAATCACCACAGTAGTTGTAGTCTATTTTCTGAATATAGTAAGTGTGGCTCTAGCCACGAACGAGTAAGGTCATGCTTGTCTGGTGCATCTGAGCAGTGAGAGTGCAGCCAACACACAACAGTTAAGTGCGCCGAATAGCTTCGCCTACGCTTAGTACAGGCTCTTTGTCAATTGGATAGAACCCCAGGAAGAAAATGCAAACCATCAGGAAAAATACGTTGAAATGCTCCTTCCAACGGAACACCACGCGTCCGTCGGCAGCGGAAATTCACACCTTTGTGGCGGAGATGCTGAAAATCACAGTCGACCAATTGGAGACCCTGCAACTTGACGCACCGTCCAACTCTGTTTTTATCAAGGTAATCTCTCAATCTATTTTGGACAAACTTTTGAGTAAATTTGCGGGAACACACAGGCTTACTTTGTTTAATGGGGAGTCTGTTTCGGTAGAAATTGCCGCTGCCGGCATGGAAGCCACGCGGGTAAGGCTCTTTAATATTCCGCCTGAATTATCAAATGATACAATACGCACCCATTTTGCAAAATATGGTACAGTCAAATCCATCACAAATGAAAGTTGGTCCCAGTATTACAAGTTACCAGTTGCAAATGGTATCCGACAAATACAAATAGATTTAAAAAAGCAAATTCCGTCCTTTATCATGATTGATGGGCACCGTGGACAGGTTAGCTATGAAGTGCAAGTTAAAACATGTGCCATACAGTATGTCAAGCTATAGACCATCTGCGTATCGACTGTCCGCGCCGATACTCGGCCATGACGCGCCTTGAACGCGACACACGGACAACTAGCCTTGCGGCTATGGTCACCCCTAGATCCAGCCGCCGTATAGACGACTCCCCGCTTCACAGCCCAGGAGATACTCAAGCACGCTACGATACAGTTTTTCCCCCGCTAGACAGCACGCCTCCCATGGAGACGGAGCCTGTCACCCTGGCTGACAGCATAGGTGTGCCTGACATGAATCCAGAGTCTGTGGTCTTGCACCAGGAAGAGTCTTCACAGCAACCCTTGGATGCTGACCGGTCACCCCCTCCAGTTGCCAAACCTACCCATAGTTCCCCCCAAGGAGAAGGCTCGGCACAGGAAAATTCGGGGATACGCAAAACGACCACCTGGTCTGAGGACATTGAGGAAAGCATGCTCGTTAGCCGTGGGCATACTTCTGATGACTCAGATGCTTCGCTCGCAACCCCAGTCGTGAAAAATCGTAAACCTAAGCGCAAGGTTAACCCTACTTCCGATAAATCCGATGCTTCGCTCGCCACCGAACTTGTTAAAACCCGTAGAGCACAGAACAAGCCTAAGCAGCTGAAGAAAGGTGAAATACGTGTCAGTGAGAGTGCCGGAAACCACCAGAAGTTGTCCAACAGAGGCCTCATCTGCTGCGAGCCTTACTACCGGCGAAGCCCTTGAGGTTCAGCAAATGATGTCGGACCTGTGTCATATGGCAACCCTTCCTAGCCCCGGACCCATTCTTTCACTTCTACGCAAGTGCGCTCAAATGGGTCAGCATGAGGGAGTCCCCGAGTTCGTTAGCAAGATGCGGGCTAAATATAGTGAGCAGTCCCGGGAGGCACTGCAGGATTTGGATCCACAGTTAGCTCCCCTCTTAGCCGATATCAACTATGGACCATAATTCACATTTGAAGACCTATGCCACAGTAAATGTTCCTGGCTTGAGGAATCCGGCCACTCAGGCGCTGTTAAGCCGTTTTCTGCGTGAATATGATGTTGACATTCTTTTTCTGCAAGAAGTCAGCGAATGCAATATTGGCTTCCTCTATGAACATGACTATATAGTTAACATGGGCACCACTGCTAGGGGTACGGCCATTATCTACCGTAAAGGCACCCTAGTAACGGATGTGGTGATGGATCCTTCCGGGCGTATAACATCTGCTACGGTACATGGTGTCAGGATCATAAATGTTTACAGTCCATCTGGCTCCAATTATAAATCTGAGAGAAACGTTTTATTTAGGCAAGACATCTTACCCCACCTGGTAACGAATCTCCCCATTCTATTGATGGGGGATTTCAACTGCACCTTACGCCCCCAGGATCAGACGGGTTCCTTCAATTTCTGTCCTGGGTTACAGGGACTCACCCAGAGCATGCAACTAATAGATATATGGCCACACATACATGGCAACCAGATCCAATATTCATTTTGCCGTGGCGCCTCTAAATCCAGGATTGATCGGGCGTATATGTCCAGTACGCTTGCCTCACGTGTACGTGGCTGTCGGATAATCCTTGTCGCCTTTAGTGATCACAATGGCTTTTTATTTACGGCGCGAAGTGCCGTCCCTGCACACACAATACAAGGGCGAGGCACGTGGAAAATGAATACCAACTGCTTTGAAAGGGAAGAGGATTCACAGCGTTTTGAGGCTGTGTATCGGCAGTGTCAACGGCTGAAACACCGTTACAACAATGTGGCTGACTGGTGGTTAGAAAAGGTGAAGCCGGCCATTCGGGCAGTCGCCAAAGCCATAACCTTTGAACGTAATCAACGTTTATATCGGAAACTGGACTTCTATGACACCGTGTTACAGGACCTCCACCATCGAGAACAACTAGGGGAAAATGTGTCGGTGGCACTACGCACGATTAAGACAACCATCTGCCATGTCCGAGAAAGCAATTTAGCCACCCTGCAGCAGCATGTCAAGAAATATTCCTTGATTGACAGGGAAAAGATGTCTGTTTATCAGCTTGGCCGTCTCCGCCGCTCGCAAGGGCGTCAGTGTATTAGTCAGTGGATGGGACCGGATGGGGGCATATTAACGACCCGTGAGGAACTACTTGCAGAAGGTGAGCGCTATTTTCGGGAGATGCTGGCTGAGGAACCAGTCTCGGAATCGGCAGGTAACCAACTCTTGACGTCTACGGACCGGCACCTGGACAACGACTGCATGCGTCAACTTGGCGCCCCAATCATGAAGGCAGAGATCGACTATGCTCTCCGAAACACAGCTAATAACAAGACGCCGGGAATAGATGCACTGCCGTATGAATGGTACAAACACTTCTGGCACCTTGTTGGGGATGAGGTCACCCAAGTCCTCAACTACCTATTCACACATGAAGTACCCCACGGCTTTACGGAAGGCGTTATCCTTTTGATTCCTAAGATTAATGGTGTGCGTGGTATTGCTGACTACAGACCAATAACTATTCTCAACACGGATTACAAGTTGCTGGCCAAAGTCCTAGCACTTCGGCTCAAAAGTGTGCTGCACAGCCTGATAGGCCCTGGTCAAACCTGCACGATACCCCAGAAGACCATTCTGCATAGCATTCTTGCTATCCGAGACCTCATTCTTTATGCTTCAGGTAATGGAAATCACGCGGCTGCCTTGCTGAATATTGACCTGAACAAAGCCTTTGATAGGGTCGCCCATGCATATCTTTGGCAAACTTTGCGTCACTTTCACATTCCTCTGGGCGTCATACACTGCCTCCAACGACTCTACGCATCCGCTTCATCTAGAGTGTTGATAAATGGATTTTATCCCGTCCAATTCCCGTCCATAAATCCATCAGGCAGGGCTGCCCATTGTCGATGGTGCTCTTTGTTTTGGCTATTGAACCCCTGATCCGCAGTCTGGACGAGAAACTCCAAGGTATCGATCTGCATGGTGCCCATATCACCCTGCGGGCATATGCCGATGACGTGACCGTCTTTATCACTGATGAGTCAGAACTTACGTCTACGAATAGCATCATGGACACCTACGCCCTAGCATCAGGTGCACGCATCAATGCTGCGAAGTCATCGCTCATGCCCATCTGCTTGCCTACAACAATCAGGACGCCGCACGACCTAGCCATTCCAATAGTTGACAGGTGTACAATATTGGGGATAACTTTCTTCCCCGATTTTGCAGAAACTGTCAGCTATAACTGGAACCGGAGGCTAAATGCGCTGAGATTTCAATTAAAGGAAGAACTGACGAGAAGATTGAACCTGATACAGAAAGTGTGGTTTATTAATACCTTTGCCCTGTCCAAAGTATGGTTTCTGGCACAAGCAATCCCAGCTCCGCACGTTCTCTGCCAACGAATGGAAATGGCCATCGGGTATTTCCTCTGGTCTGGATACCACTATCGGATTCGTCGAGATCGAATGAACCTGCCACTCCGAAGAGGCGGACTGCAACTTGTGGCAGTTGAACACAAATGTGCCGCCTTGCTGGCTGCACAGCTATTTCGAGCGCAACACCATATGGGGGACCCCTTTGACACTGTCTGCATCCAGTCACTTGTCCCAGGTGCGAATCCCCAGATGCTCATCCCAGCCAATGTTTTCAAGAAGGAACTCGCAATTCTTAACCGTCTGAAATCCAGTGTCTCCACACCCTTCACCGCCCTCCCTACCAAGGTGCTTTATAGGTTTCTGCTCGCCGAAAAACTCTTCACTCCCTATATACAGATGAAATATCCTACGCGAGCCTGGTCGACTATTTGGGAGAACCTGTGGAATCCCCGGATTCCACTGGAATGGCGATCGACATTGTATGAGTACCTCAATGAAATTGTGCCGACCAGAGAAAAACTGTCTCGGCATGGGCAGAGTGATGTCGACCTGTGTGACGCCTGTGGTCGCACTGACACATTAGACCATCGAGTCACTACGTGTGGGAATGCGACAGTCGTCTGGACTTGGACCCTCCAGGCAGTGTCTGGAATCTGCGGACGGCCGCTGGACGTGTCCGATGGCATGAAGGTGCAACGTTTTGCAGTAACACATTCCACTGGGGAAAAGCGTAACGCCATCCTCTGGTTCACGGCGGGAGCGATTCATTACAACCTCTCCCGCCACAGGTCTCGGGACCACACACTGGTGGGGTTCTTGGACCACCTCCGCAGGGAGAGATGGAAATCCGCCAAACATGGAACACTGACTGCAGCGTTTGGACGGCTGTTATGTATGTTTTGAATTGGACAGCCACGAGTTCTTATCGTCAGCCTGGAGTGTTTAATGCGTATAAGTGCTTGTGACTTTAAAATGGTGCAGTGACGATTACTTTCTGTGTTGACCTTTACAAAGGTGCAGTGACATTTTGCTTCTGTGTTGCTTTATAAACAATGGTGCAGTGACTTTTATTTTCTGTATTAACTATTCAAATTGTGCACTGACAATTCCTTTCTATGTGTGTAATGTTATTACTATGTAAATAAAACCACCTAAAAAAAATAATAATAAAGGGCTCGTGAGGCAAAACTGAGAAGAGAAAAAAAATATATATATATATAGTGGGAATGTTTTGTAAATAAGCAAAACGTCAGTCCGTGAATATTTTGAGAGATGCGATGGTATTCAACACAACGGTTTACTTTATTAGCCTACTTTTCACATTTTGCAGAAATGATGGCAAAGTAGACTTCCGAGATCAACCCAAGCCGATGTCCTTCTGCCGGTGTGTCTGCGTGTCATCTCCTAAACGGTTGCAGTAATCAACACCAAACTTGGTATGAATGAAGAACTATACCAGGACATTTCAAGGCCAAGTTTGAAAATGACGTCATTGCTATCAACTGCTGAAAAAACACAATTGAATTTTGAATTCAATGTTGGATATCTCAGTAAGTAAGTTATGCATGAAAAGTATTTCAAAAAATAGCCCACATATAGGTAGCCTATATCACAATATTGTTGATTAATTTTAAGCAACCAAGTAGGGCCTACCGGTCAAAAGTTTAGGACCACATAAGGAAATCATGAAATGTCACCTAAAACCTGAACTTATGGCACTAGAGCTATGCGATTTCTTTACGGAGCTCTTACATCTGATAGAATATAACCGTCCTTATATCGTTCAATTGGGCCAAGTATTGTAGAAGTTATGATTTTTTAACTGTTTGAAGGTCACAGCAAAAAATCACCATTTTCAGAGGTATAATGTATTGTATATTCCGACTGGGTACAGCTGTTGCCACCATTTTTCTACTTTAGACTTAGCAATAGTTGGGGATCATTTTGGTATAAATATACAAATTCCGAAGAAATGCAGGACCTTCTTTTTTTGCAGGTCGATACTTTTCCAAGCCAGAGCTAAAATGGCTGACAACGAGATAACCTCACGCCGAAATCCCACAAGCCATAAACCTGTACTTGGATGCCATCTGTTGAGTGAAAGTGGAACTACTAGACACGACAAGTTAGAACCCGTTAGGTAGCACGGAAGCCTTACGGCAAGCGTGATAAGAACAAGGGAAAATCAACAATTTTAGCGTTGGCTTGAAAAAGTATAAACCCGCCAAAAAAATGTCCTGCAAGTTTTCGGAATTTGTAGGTAGCCTATATCACAATATTTTAGATTCATTTTAAGTAACCCTGTATGAAGGGTTCTGCAAGGAAAAATACCCGGGAAGAGAAGTGTTGACAGGAGATGAATCTCCTGGCTAAAAAAACCTCGGAGACTGGACTCTCAAGACATCGGAAGAGTTGTTCGAAACGGCTGAGAGCAAACAAACACAGTCAAGATGGATAAGGTGCAGCCGCCCCTGGTTGAAGGAAAGTATAGTGAGAATACACCTAATCTTATCCCCGACCACGTAGAACTGGTATGATAAGAGTTAGAAAAACCATCCACGGACTGTATTATTTATACTAAATGGTGTAGCACGTAAAAGTGGCAGCATTGTCGTAAAGCACTGCAAATTGCCAGGTAACGCGATGTCCCTTACGACTGAAGCACTTGGAATGCCAGACACGTTGTGTTAGAGTGAGCTCAGCGCGTGTAATGGATGCTATCATCTCATCATTTCCAGTGAACATGGAGAGTAACTTTTAATTTTCCTACTAATTGTGCGCTCAGACCAGAAATTCTGTGGTCACAGTTCATACTTTTCTTCTGACATCAGAACTGATGATATTGTTAATTCATTTCGGGGCTTGCGACATCGTAGTCATTTAGTCCCGTGTACTTAAATGTGTGTTGGATTTGTTTGATAAACAATGTTATTGTGATGTCAGTACAAGTTTGTATTTATAAATGAGGTTATGATTGGGAAGGACATGGCCATGGCCTAAAGTTATAAACCATCCAGGAATGCATCTGGAGTAGAAGTAAGAAAGCACGCAAAACCAATTCTGGAATGCCTGAGGTGGGAATTGAACCCACTACTTCTCAGTCCTTCTCCTGAGGCTCAGGGTATCCCGTCCCAGCACTTAGACCAGAATTAAATTTCTTGGCTATGGCGAGATCAAACCCGAACTTCAGGGGTAACATTTAAGAATGCTGGTCAGTAATTAATATTGCTTAATTGTGACAATTAACAAAATTGCGGAAAATGTTTTCTTGATGCAAGTTACTTGCAGACATAACATTTGAAACTACACATTTTATTTTAACGTGGTCTATTGTGTCGTCACAAGCTCATCTCCGGTCGTCTTACTTCCAACGTAGCTTGCCACGGTGGGTGAGTGGTTATCGTGTCGGATTACTAACCGCAAGATTGCAGGTTCACTCCTGGCCGAGGTAAGGGATTTTTGAAAGGCGGCAAAAATCACGATATGCATGTCATACGATGTTGGCATGTTAAAGAACCCATTTGAATTCAATAGGCTGTGTTCATAATGGCAAAATTAATCTGGGGAATTTCCGCCAACACAAAGTTCCTCATTTCTCTACTAGAAAGCGCTATAGTGTCAAGGAGCAAACCTCTTTGACTTTCATAGTGCTTCAAGGAGCAACAAAATTCGACATGCAAGCTGCACTCTGGGTGTTAAATAACAAAGTTTGCACCCAGCACCCGAGACCTTACGATATTATTATTACTTCCAACGTTAATTTGTAACACAAGACACCGTTGACATGTTACAGTGAGTTGTTGTGTTGTTTGAGTCTTCAGTATTTTGACTGGTTTGATGCAGCTCTCCATGCCTCCCTGTCCTGAGCTAATCGTTTCATCTCTACATAGCTACCACACCCTACATCCGAGGCAATCTGTTTAACATATTCTAACCTTGGTCTATCTCTACAGTTCTTGTCCTCGACCCTTCCCACCATAACTAAGCTTGCTATTCCTGGGTGTCTTAGTATGTGTCCTACCAACCTATCTCTTCTCATCATTAGCAGTCGCCAGAAACATCTCTCCTCTCCCACTCGTCTTAATACCTCTTTGTTTGTAACCCTATCTACCCATCTGATCTTCATCATTCTCCTGTAACACCACATTTCAAATGCTTCAATTCTCCTCTTTTCTGCTGCACCAATAGTCCAAGTTTCACTTCCATAGAGCGCCACGCTCCAGACAAAGGCTTTCAAAAATGACTTCCTAATACCTAAATCTATATTCGATGTCAGCAGATTCCTTTTTTGTAGTAATGCTTTCTTTGCCTGAGCCAACCTACTTTTTATATCCTCTTTGCTTTGTCCATCACTGGTTATTCTGCTTCCTAAGTAACAGAAGTCCCCTACTTCCTTCAGCTTTTCACCTGCCAATTTGATCTCCATAGAGGTTTCTGATTTATTTCGGCTGCATTCCAGTATTTTTGTTTACATTTATTAATTTTCATCATGAATTCTTTCTGTAAGACGGAGTCCATACCATTCAAAAACTCATTCAAATCCTCAGGCTTGTCGGCCAAGATGACGATGTCATCAACAAATCGCAGAGTTGAAATTATTTCTCCTTGAATCTTCACTCCCACTTTAAATTTTTCTCTAATTTCCTTCATAGCTTGTTCAATGTAAAGATTGAAAAGTATGGGTGATAAGTTGCAGCCTTGCCTTACACCTTTCTGAATACCAGCTTCTCTCTCATGTCCTTCAACTCGAATGACTGCTGTCTGGTTTCTGTATAGATTGTATATCACCCTCCTATCCCTGTACTGTTAATAAATAAATAAATAAATAAGACTCCATCGAAAGCTTACAAGCTTACATTTTAGAACTTGAACAAACATGTAGGGAATATGGTATCAACATCAGCATTTATAAAACGAAGGTTATATTGGTAGGAAAGAAGGAAAATAAATTAGGATGCCGCGTAGGAGGAAATACATTGGAGCAGGTGGACAATTTTAAGGACTTGGGGCTGTTGATAGTAGTATAGTGAAAAAGGTAGAGTCGAACTGCCGACAAGCCAATGCAGTGAGTTTTCAATTGTATAGAGTAGGTATTCAGCAGGTAAGAAGTTAGTGTAGCGACAAAACTCACTTTGTATTTAGACGACCTAGCTTAGTCGAGAGAGTTGGTTAGATTCAGGATATCTCAATTTATGAACTGAAATGAGGGAAGCACTAATGATTCCTGGGGCAAATATATGGACGAAATTACAGGAGAGTACAAGTAATGAAGGCTGCGTTTGAAATCAACTCGTTAGATGAAGCTGTTCCTATGAACCTTCTCAGTTGTTGGGGGTCATGTGATGAGAGTGATTGAGGGGACATTACTCAGGGGGTACTGGGTGAGTTAGCCGTGGTCGTTACGGCATGACTGCTGGAGGTCGCTCACATCCGGGAGGCGAGGAGGTTCGAATCCCCCCGCCGGCAACCTTGAAGATGGTCTTCTGTGGTTTCCCATCTTCCTTCCAGGCAAATGCCAGGGTTGGTCCCTAACTATAGGCCAAAGCTGCTACCTTCCAACTCCTCGTCCTTACAGTCCAACTTTCCTCCCCAACGGTACTTGTAGCTCACCCATTGGGTGTCCGTCTCGAAGCAGCTACAAAACTGGCGAGCCGAACATGTCCTCGGACACTCCCGGCACTATTAGCCATACGCAAAAAAAAAAAAAAAGAAACAAAAACTCATGGGGTAATTCAGCTGTAGATTGTAAGAGCAGCAAACGTATACCTAAAGTCTGTTCGCCGAGACGAGATAGTGGAAGTAAACACAATTGTACACGTGATTGCAGGGCTGCCCACAAGGGGTGCATAGAGCTGTGCCTGTAGAACGTACGCCAACTTCAGTGCTGTGTATAGCCTACATGTCACATTCCTACGTTGGATGTCTGAAATATCTGAAAACCTCTGGCCCTTCAGGGCATTTCGGCGACCCTGGACCCCGATACGCCATACTTTGACGCTTGCCTTCGAGGTCGTACCTCAGGCACAAAGTCTCGTCACCCGTTACGATGATTTTCAGGACCATTCCATTCCACGGAACATTCACCCTTCTCAATGCCACCTGTCGAACAGGTGTGCACGTTAGGTTGCATAAAATCACGATTCTCTCTTGCTTTCAATTTAGAGCTTTGACGACCCAAACTGAACGCTATCCCTAAAGAAGACTATGCCAGAAGTTTCAAGGACTTGTTCAGTTGTTGTCAGAAGTGCATAACCATCCACGGGGATTACTTCGAAGGACAGTAACGGCTGTTTCAGGTAAGCCACCAATCCGTTGGTAATATAGCCCGTTCATCGAACTTTTCAGACAGAGGGTGTATTTACTTTATTACCATCCACTCATTGCTATTCTGTACATTTCATTTTGGGGGAAATATAACAGACGAGGTGTACCCTTACGGGTAAAATACCTTAGCAAACAGGCTCCATCACATTCAGTGCTGTTTTACGATTTCCCGGAATTCATCATTTCGTATTCTTGTATAGCGTCCGGCTTATGGACTGGGGGCACTCATACTATTGTCAACTGAACATAAACCAGCGAACAAAACAGCAAAATTATGGCAGCGACCCAACGTGGCATTGCTGTTGGCAAGTCACTCGCGATGGTGACATTTCACTCAACATGCTGTCTGTACATCACCATAATTAGCTGCATCAGTAGTCGCTGCTTCGGACTGAAGAGCCTTCACATGTCAGCGATTTGGAAGCTTTTTCCTCTCCCATCGTCAGATCAAATAAGAAAAGAATCATGATTCCCCACATACATTCGGAACTATAGCGCTCTAGCTCATGGTCTTAGGGGACTGAAGGGGAGAGGAGACGCATTCCAGCTGGGTTGATTGAGTGGACGTGCCGCTGCAGGTATTGCCAACTTAGCACCGATGTTATTCACGATTACATGACAGTTCCCCACACTGACACTTCCACACACTGCCCAAAATACTGACACTTCCACACAGTCCTTGGACGCGGCTACCTGTTTAATGACTCAGAAATATTCCCGACTGACTGTTCCACACACATCCCCCCACCCCTAATGCTATAGGCTTCAGTGATCATCCTTACAGCCGCACCTGTGACAATGCACCTTAACATAATACTCATTTGGAGTGAAGAAAAGCGCTCGGTCTATGTACTTCATTACATACCACGGTCTCGAAAATATAATTGTGATGTAGTGTAATTTCCACCAAAATAAAATAAATGCAGAGTCTGATTTCCATCACACTTTATCCAGGCTGTCGACTGGCAAAATAATAACAAAACCGATCAGTTCGGTGTTATCATTTTGGCGTGTTTAAAATCAGCTTTCTAGGCTTCGTCAGTTGTTTTGTATTTTTTATTTATTTTTGTTTGTTTTTGTTTTGTTTTTTGTTTTTGTCATATTTGTTCAACAATAATATTAACCTACTCCATTTTCTGTGAATAGGCAACTTCCTTCAGAAAACTTTTCATATTTTTGTCATTTTCGAACTTTTTCTGAATGTCCAGTTTGACATATTTTTGTCTTTTTTTTTCCCTTCCATGTTGAGCTCGGCCTTTAAAAATGCGCAGTTTGTCTTCTCAGCTTCCGTCTTGAACACTTTGACAACCTCTTTTAATTTGGGGTGATGTCTCCCGACAAGATTGTTGAGTCGGTTATTCCAACCCTCAACAGCATTCGTTGACCTGTTTCGTGCTTGGTGGCAGTTCCACATCTCGATTGGAATGTCTTGGTTATCTAGCCAGTTGTCAACGAAGTAGGCAACTTGATCTTTTCCATAGTAGCCTAGGGGGAGAGGGGAGATGTGTGTGGAAATGTCAGTCGAGATTATTTCTGAGTCATTAAACAGGTAGCCACGTCCAAGGGCTGTGGGGAAGTGTCAGTATTTTGGGCAGTGTGTGGAAGTGTCAGTGTGGGGAACTGTCCGGACACCGTTATTCACGCTATGTTTAATCACTGCTACTTGCGTTAGTTTCAATTGTGAAATCGTACGGGTCAGTAGTGTTATGACGGAAGTGAAGAAAAAAAGAGTGATACATTCTGAGGGTAAGCAAATAATAAGGAACGTGATTGAGGGATGTGATGAAGAAGCTAGAAACAAGTGTATAAAACTTCCACTGAGTCAGGCAACTGCAAGAGCTGCCGATTATACAGGGGTTTCTGAAGCAACAATCAAAAGAATCAAACTTAGTAATTTATGTTTATCTAATTAAAATATTATTGTAATGCCAGTAGATTCGGATAACAAACGTGCAAATGCGAAAAAAAAAACCACGTGCGGATGCGGGGCAGATGAGGATTACAGTAGTGCGGATGCGGATAACGTTTTGTTTATCTAAGCGCGAATACACATTCTAAACTTGAGCTATAATATTACTTAGAAATTATTACTGTGCTGTGTCCACACCATCCACACTCACACGCAAAAAAAAAGCCCGTGTTTGCCACACAGCCTGTGTGGAGTTGAGCCCATACGTATCTGAGGTTGGCACTATTGTCGTTCGTGCAGAGGCCAGCTGACTCCAGCTGACTCATTGAATTCCTGCCACGGATCTTGAGCTGGGTGACGGACATTACGTACCCGTCGCAGGATTTGATTTCTAAGGGTAACAAAATACAGGGTCATCAAAAAGGTGGCCTTAAATTTGATTTGTAATAGCTCAGGCTGTAATAAAGATAATTTAATTATTTTTACACCAAAAGATAGAGAAAATCATAGAGTTTTGTTTACCTATTTGGTAGGTTTCGATGTGAGCTCCGTCTGTGGCACGACACACATCCAAGCGATAGTCCACCTCCGCCCAGGTCCGCTGAATTATGTCAGGAGTCACAGTTGCTATCGCGTCGGTGATTCGTTCCTTTAGGTGTTGCAGGCACTGGATATTTTGAGCGTAAACAATGTTTTTTTTATGTAGCCCCAAAAGAAAAACTCCGAAGGAGTTAAGTCAGGGCTCCTTGGAGGCCACGCAAGATGGCGCTTGCGCATGCGCACAGCTCACCACAAGGTCAGCCCAGTGGCGGTGTTAAAACTCGAACACTTTGACTGCGTTATCACGTTTGTTTGAGCATAGATCGCTTAGCGATATATATTTTACAATTACAAATCAAAAGTAAGACCACTTTTTTTATGATCCCGTATAACGTTCAGGAGACTGGTGACAGGGGTTAGCTAGACTGTAGGACCTTGTTTGGTCAACACCCGTGCAATTTCCCAATTTTCTCCCAGCTTAGCTCTGCACTTGACCTTGAGAGCACAGTGGTAGGAGAGGGGCGTGGAGCGGTGCACAAATCGTGCTGAATACTCCCCTGTCGAAGAATA
Source organism: Meconema thalassinum (assembly GCA_946902985.2). Taxonomy (NCBI): domain Eukaryota; kingdom Metazoa; phylum Arthropoda; class Insecta; order Orthoptera; family Tettigoniidae; genus Meconema; species Meconema thalassinum. Next base: position 130,110,079 of record OX336389.2, read on the forward strand.
TTGACGCGCGACAATAGTATGTTCTCTCGGACATTACTAGTCTAAGCCAGGGCTGACATGCGAAACTAAATGCATGGCTGGGGGGGGCGAAAATAATATAATTTCGCCGGGAGCGCGATATTCGGGAGCGAAATTATAATGATTGTAGACTAATAATTAAATCGAAGTGAAACTTAATTCGAAGCGAAATAAGTTTCGTCACAGACTTTTAATTTCGCTCCCGTCGCGAAATTAATTTCGATCCAGACTTTTAATTTCGCTCCCGGCGCGAGTATAATTTCGTTCCAGACATTTAATTTCCCTCCGGGCGGGAAATTAATTTCGTTCCAGACTTTTAATTTTATCTCCCGGCACGAAATTAATTTCTTTCCTGACTTTAAATTTCGCTCCGGGCGCGAAATAAAAATCGTTACAGACTTTTAATTTCGTTCCCGAAGCGAAATAAAATTCCTAAACGGTATTTAGTTTTGACCCCTGACGTGAATTTAAAATGCATGAAACATTTTATTTCGTTGTTGAAATTGAAATATATTCGTTCCGAGAATTAAATAATGTTCGGTACGATGTTCAAAGTCCCGAAGTTGGTAACAGTATTAGCGTAGACCACCCGTAGCATATACCAAAATGCTGGACTGCAACAGCAACGTGAGTCATTCAATGGTCATCACTCCAGTGTAGGAGAAAGTCAGTGCTATGGCATCAACATCAGCTTCGTCGTTGACTGATCCCCGGACTCGGGGCCAGCCTTCCCTGTGGTTCATAACACAGTACTTTGTGTACAATGAGGCAACAAGTACCTCTACCATTTCCATAGCGGACAAGAAAACTAATGTGCCGTGCGGACAGACATTGAAGGTAAGTGAACAACTCCCATTTGGCTGCGTCGTCTGGGGGTGCCGTCCCATTATACAGGGTGATTCATAATTCCAAGTACAAACTTCTTGGAGTTGTAGAGGGGACTAAGTAGATCACATTTTGATTAGGAACCCATGTCCGGACATGTAGACTATCGTTTCGATACCAAATCAGTTTGACTCGATTGCACATATCCAACTTCACTACAGACACGTATACACTACAAGAGTTGTTCCACGTGGCTACCCTGCTGCTTATTATACAACGTGTACCTGCGCAGCATGTCGTCATACACACATCCCACGAGTCCTGGTGTGTGTTCAATAATGTGCGCTGCCGCAAGAACGCGTGCAACAAGATCTTCTTCCGACTCGACAGGAGTCTTATAAACAAGGTTCTACATGTGGCCCCACTGGAAAATGTTGAGGGGAGTTAAATCTGGCAATCGAGGTGGCCACGAAATTGGACCAACTCAACCTATCCATCTTTCCCCGAATGTTTGGTTGAGATGTTCGCGGACTGCACGTGCAAGTGCGCTGGTGCGCCATCATGTCGGTACCACATTTGCTGACGTAGTGCCAATGGCAAATCTTCTTGCAGGAAGAGGACCCGTTTGTCGGTACGGAAGAAGGTACGACCCAATCAGATGGCCATCAAGGATACCAGCCCATACATTGATGCCGAACCGTTGCTGAAATCCACGTGGCTGTGGGAATGCAGATTTTCTTCAGCCCAAATGTAACAGTTTCAACAGTTATAAACAGATTCCCTGGTGAATTGAGCTTCATCGGTGAAAAGAACGTGACGCGGAAAGTGGGTTGTGTTAATAGACTGGTGTAGAAATCAAGCACAGAAGTTGGCACTTGGCGCGAAATCTGCCGGGCCCATTCCTTGAACTTTCTGTGGGTGGAAAGGGTGGTGTTGCTAGTCGCGCAATACAAGCCAGACGCTCGATTGGGACCCTTTCACGGCATCGGCAATGTTTCACGTACTCATCGACGGGTCCTCTTCTACGTGAGGGAGGACGTCCTCTTCAAAGTCGATAGTGTGACGCGTCTGTGGAGCACCACAATCCACCCTCCTCGTTTGAAATGTACCAGTTTCTCGCAGTCTTTATTGTAGTTTCACAAAAATGTATGTGATGGGGTCGGGCGATGCGGAAAACGTTCATGATAAATGCGTTGTGCAACTCGACCATTATGTCAAGCTTAGCCGTACATTAGTAACATCTCGGTGTACTCATCAAAAGTGTATGCCACCATTCGGTACTGCTGAATGACTGGATCACAACTGCTGTCAAAGCGGACTCACTGTCATTACCGTTTGTAAACGAACAGACGACACGTTTTCATTGGACCGCTGTCTAATCAAAATAAATACGCCCAACTAAGCGGGGCTGATGAACAAGATGTCCCAAGCCCATTAATTGAAAAACAAATGCAATAATTCTGAAATGTGTTAAGACAAAAATCTTTTGAAATGCAAGGTCTAGAGAATTTTCAAGTCTATCCTGTCTGGTGGAGCTGATTAAGTGTCGTTGCTGATTGATTTAATGGCTTTGCGACATCGTGGTCATGTAGCCCCGTGTACTTGGGTATGTGTGAGTGGGCGTCCGCATGTGGGATTTGTCTGATAACCTGTGTTATTGTGATGGCCGTACTTTTAATTCAGTTTAGGATTGTGAAGGACACAGCCATGGCCTTAAGTTAGGAACCTTCCAGTCATTTGCCTGGAGTAGAAGTGGGAAATTATAGAAAACCACTTCCAAGATGGCTGAGATGGAAATCAAACCCACCTTTTCATAATTTTCCCTCGCGAGGCTGAGTGTACCCCGTTCCAGCCCCCAGACAAGAATTAATATATCTTGGCAGAGCTGGGAAACGAACTCGGACCTCCGAGGTGACAAACCAAGAATGCTAGCCACTAGCTGAATAACAAGTGACGAAATAGCAACCTTCAAGTCCATGGAGAGTAAATACTCCCCAGACTTCGAGAATATAACTAAGAAAGCAATGGTTAATCCGGATGTAATTCTGTCTCTGTACATCCCTTGGTGATGAAATGTTACTCTGCTGTAGATTGCAGCAATGTCTGCTAATAATTTATGGTTTAATACAGAAAATAATTTTTGTAACCACTTTGGGTTGGCTTGCGTCTGTTTAACAGTTTTGTATTTAAGTCAGTTGCCATTTCTGCAAATATATCATTACGTTCATTTTCTTGCTTAGTGATAAACTATTTTTTTCCTTCAGCGCTCTCCAGTTTTAATGTCTTTTCGTGCGCCCGGCTCGCTCCTTCATTCACCATGCAAGCTTGATGACGCCATTAGAGGCCCAGAGGCCCAGGGGGAAGATGTGCAGGCAGTATGCGTAGGGTACGATGCATCACCACTTGTCATCATATATCTCAGAGCTCGACGGCTCGGGGAGCTAAAACCTTGTAATAAACACTACACTTCACTTCTTTGCTTCATTCCCGACTGTCTGTGCTCGCTGCGACAAACTCCGTCTCTAATCAAAGACTGACGGATATACGTATGTATTTGCATTCTTTATCAATATTCATGTTTATAAATGACGGGTACATAGAGGAACACATGACATACAACAACTACAAGGTCATATGAACGTCACCAAGATAAGATGATGATGATGATAATTGTTGTTTCAAGGGGCCTAACATCTAGGTTATCGGCCCCTAATGGTGTGGGTGATCGTGAAGATGAAAATGAAATGTTAAACTATAACTAAAACTAACTTATATACTAGAAGAAGAAATGGTGAACAAAAGGAGAATAAGGCAAATAAAGGGCAGGAGGAAAAGAAATGCCCTCAACCCTCGAAAATGTGGATTGAGGGACTTGGAAGGAAGGAGAGCCATGAAAGGAAAATAGGAAAATGAAAGAGGAGAGGGTCCGCCCCACAGCTAATGGGCAAAAGGGGGAAACCGGACCCAGCTCAGGAATCCCTCGAGGTCGCCAACTCCCGAACTCACCAGCCGTGAGCCCCTGAGGGTGTAGCATTATCCAGGGTTGTGGGGCTACATACACCCTGCCTCCTTGAGGCCCTTGAACAGAAGACAGGAGATAACAGGAAAAGAAAAAGAAGGCTGACCCATCGCAGAAGGAGGGTATCAGAAAAGATGAGACGAGGGCCAATTACGGCGGGAAAGGAAGAGACTCCCTAGGCCTCGGATACCCTAATACCGTCGGAGTCGGAAGAGAACAAGAGTTGACCAAGTGAGGTCGACAGGAAAGAAGACAGAGAGGAGCCCGGCACAAGTAAGTGGGAGCAATGCCGGACCCAGCTGGGGGCCCGTGGTCGCCAACCCACGACCCACTTGATGTGAGCCCCTGGGGGAACGTCCTATGAGTGGAGCCCTGCGCTGATAAACAAAGCGATATCCGCATCCGCCCCGCATCCGCACGACTTTTATCTGCATCCGTACGTTTATTATTCGAATCTGCTGACACTACAATCATATTATTAATTTATTTGATAAAGCATAAAGTATCAAATAATATGATACATGGTCCGGTTAGCTCAAATTATAAATGCCAGCGTATCGCCCCATAGTACCACTGGGCTCGTAAGTTGGTATGGTACACCTCACCACATGGAGAAAAAGAATAAGAGGACATGCCCTGAGCTCGTTTGAGTGAAGCCAAGCACTGCGTCCAAAGTGGGCGTAACCTTAACTTGTATTCGGTGTTCCGTGACTTGCATTTGGTTGTACGAATCGAATAAGTGTTCTGTTTATTAATTTTAAGGTTCGTATTCTTGAATATCAAAATGTGTACGAACAATGAGTGAAAGTGGCTGCGCTCGAAATTACTGTAGGCCTAAAAACTGATGAATGCCTCAGCACCAATAAGAACTTACAAATCAATTTGGTGTAAATACCGTGATTAGTTCGGCATCATAATGATAGTTCCCAAGATGCTCCTACTTTGGTATAACTTGCACCTTCAGACAACTGCATTCAATTTAACCAGTGTTTCAGCGTATTACTACGTTTTGCCGCGTCATTCTTAGAAAACAAGCCTTGCATAGGTGCTCTCATATTTCTTTTTAAATTGGCTTTTAAAACGATAACGCAGTTTATTTGTGCCAAGTATTGTGATGTACAGAGTGTATTCTGCCATCCGAGAAAAAAATCTTGACTTGTCATTGCAGTTTCATGTCACTAAAATCCAAGACTAGTTGGAGTCGTTTACGGCTTTATGCATAAGAACGGCCATTTTCTTGCTACCCAAAGTGGACGTGCCGTTTGGCTTCAGCAGCTTGCACTAGGCAGTGTAGCGAAGGCATCTCCTTCCGTTCTTTCCTCCATGCCTCACCAAATACGCGTGGCTAGCACATACAAGACACAAAATAGCCTACCTTGGTAATCAATTTGGTTTCAAATATTCCCGAAGGCATTTATAATTTCATTAACCGGAACATTTTATCATATTATATTACATCCGCTCAAATGGAAACTAACATCATATTTCCTTCGGGGATATTTGAAACCAAAAAAAAAGCATAAAGTATTAAAGCACCTCATTTAGACATATGACGAGAAATTCATTCCCCTTGACTATGTGTGAATCACAAGACATTATTCAATGAGTTTTGTCCCTCTGAGTAACGGCAAGTTCAACAGTGGGTGGCTACTTACTTAGTCGTCGGGCAAGAACAGGTATAAATGACTATTTTTAGCCTACTTTTCACATTTTGCAAAAATGAGGAAAAAGTAGACTTATGTGTCTGTCTGTCATTCTGTCTGTCTGTCTGTCTGTCCTTCTGTCCTTCTGTCTGTCTGTCTGTGTGTGTGTCCCCCCATATCAACTCCTAAACGGCTGCAGCAATCGAAACAAAAATTGGTGGGAGTAAAGATCTATACCTGAATATCTCACGATCATATTTGAAAATGATGTCAGTGCTACCAACTGCTGAAAAATCGCAATTGAAATTTGAGCTCCATGTTGGATATCGTGGAAGGTATAAATGGGAGCTATTTCAAAATTGACACACGTATAGATAATAATATCGCAGTTTAATTTCCAGGAGGTCATACATGGCAGTGTTGCCAAAATGATTATAAGCCTGCTGATAGGTCCAAATTTTTAATGCATATAACTTCTACACTATCAATTGGATTTCAACCAAATATCGTATGTGCCATGTGTACATAAACAGATATGACTGAGCGTACTTTTAAGGGCCACCAAGGCTGCCAACTGTTAAGAAATGCTCTCATTTTTTAAAATCCAAATACCCATACATCAGAAATTATGCAAGCCGACAGCTTTAAACTATGCACACGTATAGTACCTGACATTCTATATTAATTTGGAGTAACTTATCGACGTCAGTGCTACCAACATGATTCTAAGCCTGCTGAGAGGTCCAACTTTAAATACATGTAACTTCTATACTATCATTTGGATTTCAACCAAATTTCGAGTGTGCTATGTGTACCATAACAGATATGACTATGCCGATTCTTAATTGTAACCAGGGCTGCCAACTGTTAATAAATACAGTCTCTATTTTTGTTACCCTAATATTAATATATCAGAAAGTATGCAAGCCAATAGCTCTAAACTTTGCACGCGTATAGTACCTGGCATTCTAGATTAATCTGGAGTAACTAATATACGTCAGTGCTGCCAACATGATTCTAAGCCTGCTGATAGGTCCAATTTTTAAATGCATGTAACTTCTATACTAACTAATGGATTTCATTCAAAATTGGCACAACAATAGATCATATTATTTCAGATTATTTCTGACCAATACATGTATGCCATTGTTGCCAACATGATTTTACGCGCGCTGTTAGATCCAATGTTTAACTGCATGTAACGTCCATGCTATCCATTGGACTTCAACCAAATTTTGTATTCTGTACCTTAAGAGATGGAACTAAGAATATATTCAGTCACCAGGGCTGCCAACTGTAGTTCTCTATTAGGCTACATTATGCCACGTATTTCGAACTAATTAGAAATTTCGATATTACCAACTTAATTTCGTCATTATTCTAGATAGATCCATATAGATTAATTATTGGCATGAATCTTAATTTTTTAAAAAAAGTAGGCTCTTTAGTTCGTCACGGAACTTCTTGTTGGTATACGTCATCACTATTTGAGGGTAATTTCATGACTGGCTTCTATATTATTTTCACACAATATAAGCGGAAGCAAATAGCAAGAAACATGAAAGACGCAGATCTTATCCAAAAAAAAGTTATTTTTAAGAAATCCAGTTCAACATTTTATTCTAAAACCTATCCGCAAATTTACTCTGAATATTATCCGCAGCTTATCTGCCATCCGCACAGCCATGCAAATTATATCTGCATCCGCGCAGGGCTTTACCTATGACAGAAAAATAAAGGACAGCCGAGCCTTCTAAATAGCTAATAGTGGAGTAAAATACATAACTCCTTGTTTATTACAGTAAAACCCGCCTTTAACGGAATTCAGCGGGACTCGCACATTTTCCCGTTAAAGATAGGTTGCTGTTTAACGGAGGTAGGCCTATACTAAAATAATTAAACCATGGGCATGCATATAATGGACATAGGCTACAGGCAAAAAAATAAATAAACCGTGTACATACCTTATTCAATGTTATATTTACATATTTCTTTTGCGAATTATTACAGTAAGTACCGTCGTTTTCCTCCTCCACCCCTCTTTAAACTTTCATTTTGAAGGCTTTTTACTAATCGCTCATATCTTCGGCGTCATTTATTCTACGAAGGGCGTGGTGTATTCTTTGGAATACACGGTAAGATAGAGTAAGCTTTTGCTTCTCTTTGCTTTAGTTCATCCCTTCCTTTTTTCTCAAACACCAACAGTGATCTCCTGATTTCTCTTTGTTGGTATATGTCTCTCATATTACCTGTAAGTCTGTTCTAGATATATATCTTCCATGACCCACCTAGCGTCATCTAGCAGCGAATCTCTGAAGTTCCTCAATTCTTCCCTGTACAAGAGGACTTCCTTATCAATCTAGCCACCAAATCTCGTCGCCATCGCCAGCTATCATCTCCGTGATCAAGAGAACTTCGTCTACTTTTTCACCCTCCAGGCTGCGCTAGTGACTCCTACTATCAACTCTTTGAAGACCATTTCATCAAGAAGATTTTTATAACTTTAAAGTTGGCTATTCGTATATGTATTCCTTTTGTCTCCTACCCCCACTCTTTCTCCATTCCCTGGTCCCTCCGCGCTCCGTTGAGCGTGTCTCACTTGTACGTCGGAAGTCAACCCAGTCAGTTAGAGCTTAGCTAAAGCTCGCCTCCTCAACTCTAGAGGCAAAATTTTAAATTTCGACGCCATGTTCGAATTTTAGAACCAACCGTCAACAACAACATCGCCTTCTTCATGAAGCAAAGATAAGTACCGACTTCATGTTTTAACCTCATTCTCATCACTTTTAAAAGGCTCAATGCTTTTATTTGGATTTTATAGACAGTGAAAGTTGCTATGTGATAATAACAGCTTTCAAGAGATCTTCTTGATCAAACTCAAACTATCAAGTCTAACTTTCTATATGAAAGATTTTCTGAGATGCTATCTCACATCGAGGGATATTTCCAAAACACCCACTGTCTATATAATCTAGCTTTCCACCGAGGGATTCTCTACCCAATTTAAACAAGTCATCATTGCTCTGGAACCTTCCAGAACCTGCACTCTATCTACCAGTTATACTGTCGTGTACTTTCCACTCACATATGGGAATACTTTTTCAAACTAAGGAATCTTCCTTATGAACTGCTAATCAATATCTAATTTTTCTTCCTCCGTTGGGATTTTTTCTGGTGCATTCAACCATAACCTACAAGTTTCTCAAGCAATAGACTCTCGCTAATCTAGTGTAACTAGTTACTTTCCACCATTGCAATAACTTTCTTTGCCATCAACTTTTTGTGCTACTACAGTGAACATTTCATCTATATCAACTGACCATAGCGAAAATTGTGCCTGTTCAACTTTTCATCCGCGTCGCGCTCGTCCGAGTACAATAAATACGGCCATGAACACTTTTCCACAATCCCAATTGATCTTTCCCAAACCCTTTACTAACAAACCAAAATAATAAAATTGTTACTTTAGGTCTTTTTTCAATGAGGTGTCACTCTACATAAGTGCCGCCCTCCCTTATTTGCTCCATGTATAACGAATTAATGTCTGTAAAACTTCGTGTCTAGTACACGCCTTAAATTATATTGTTTCTCCCTTCTAATGAGGGAATCCAATTCTTTCTACTCAAAAGTGAGTTATCTCTAGGTTTCACGAAAGGGAAACTTGCCCCATTTTTCTCGCGATCCCTACTTAAACATAGGAGTTATAGAAACTTCCTTTCGATTGTTCTCTTCAGGTTTCACAATAAGTGACCTGCCCTATTTGTATAATCTCCCATGTATAATCATTAAGCGTATTTCAGTATCATTACAAGAAGTTATAGAATCTTCTATTCCATTTCTTCCTGTTTTTGTTGTTGTTACTTTCGAAGGTGTTATTATTTTTAAGATACTTATCTAGAAATCCTTAAAGTACACGCCTTGTACTTGATTTATTGTTTAGCTTTAATTACGTCAATTATCTTCAAATTTTCCATTTATTTATCTTCGCCATTTCAAAATCTTACGCAGATTTTAAAGCATATAAAAGGTTTAAAACCAAAAGAATTATCAATTGCCTGGCGCAAGCTTTAGATGTTTTCGGAGGTCTGCGACCCCAATTGTTTATAAAAAAATCAAAATTATATATTTGTTACAAAAACTACTTCCTTTTACATTGTTAAATAAATTAAAGATTTGTTTTTCGCTTTATCATTTCTCTAACATAACGGTTAGGCAAGATCCTGTCTTCCTTGATTCTTCCTATTTAATAAAAATAAATCTATTGATAGGGTTTTCACCACTTGTTGCATTTGAGCAAGAACTCTAAGTTGGTAACTTAGTAAAGACTCTCTTAACTTTAATAGCTAATTCTAACTGGCCAGTAAGGCAAGCATAGCTCGCTACGCCAGCTTCCTGCTTGTGGAGATTCTCTCTAACACTTATGGTTGGTTTTTCAAAATATAAGTGTTTCTCATTGTCTAAACTTTTAGTCGGCGCCTTGCTGGGTAAAAGCTTAGCCATTTCTAAATGCAACTATTGGTTCACTTACCAAAATTATTCCCAAAGGTATAATTGCTTTATCCCTATCCTTCTTGGAAGCATTTGGTCGCTCTTTAGAAATTCTACAATTTCAAAAACTAAAATATCAAAGCTGATTCAAATTATTTGCATTCTTCAAATTACTTGGTTAGAAACAAACTCCTTTGAACAGATACACCATAAATCTGTTACTCTTTGTCTTGCCTGACCACCACCCTTCCCCATAGTACGCATATGTATGCTTGAGAGGGAATACGCTACAGCAACTTTCTTGCAAACAACCCAAATTCCAGCTGCGTTTCCCGTTAGCTTTGCCCAGGTCCCTACACACTTTAGGTATCGGAGAGCGGATTTGCAGTGGCAGCTGCCTTTGAGTGTACTTAAAGTTAAAATTATAACTTCTGTTGGACTCTCGTCCTATTTCTCCATCCTTTTTCTCCAGTCCGAAACCCACTTCTTTTTCTTTATCATCTTCCCTTGGGGGTTAGGTTATCCCAAGCTAATAATCTACCCAGGGCGTACCGGGTGAGTTAGCCGAGGTCGTTACGGTATGACTAATGGCAGTCGCTCACATCCGGGAGGCGAGGAGGTTCGAATCCCCCCGCCGGCAACCTTGGAGATGGTCTTCTGTGGTTTCCCATCTTCCTTCCAGGCAAATGCCGGGGTTGGTCCCTAACTATAGGCCACAGCCGCTACCTTCCAACTCCTCGCCCTTCCCTTCCAACTTTCCTCCCCAACGGTACTTCTAGCTCACCCATTGGGTGTCCGTCTCGAAGCAGCTACAAAACTGGCGAGTCGAACATGTCCTCGGACACTCCCGGCACTAAAAGCCATACGCTAAAAATAAAAATAAAAGAAATACCCAGGGCGTACTATATTATTTAACACTTTATTCTTTTCTACTCAAGTGACGTACATTACACATCAGTTGTTACGTCCACCTTTTCAACATAATCTCCTGTAACTTTATGCACTTTTGCCATCGGTGTGTCAGTCTCTCCAGACCTTCCTGAAACCATAATACCATAATAATAATAGAAAAATACCTTCGTGAAATTGACTTTACAGAAGAAATTATACAAGATCGACTCCAGTTCAGAACATTAATCAACAATCAACATTTCTCGGAGAATCGGACTACCGGGACAAAGAAATCATAGACTGAAGCGCCCAGATGAAGAGATGAGTCGACCGTCAGTGCTCCAAGAGGGAAGTTGATACTACTTGCAGCTGCAGAACGGAAGACATCTAACAAGACACGGCAAGAAGAATTGCTGAGATTTAATAGCCTACTTTATTACCGTACAAACATAGTTGATTTTTACAACCATATAGTCACTCTAAACAGACAAATTCTTGATTTCTATCACCATTTTAGCATTCCACCTAACATCATATATACTACAATTAGCACACACTGACAAGTTGCATTACCAATACTGCAACTAAATAATTGTACATATTGTATATATTTTCACCTGTATTTTCAAGCGTAGATTTTACAGCCTAAGTGTAATGGATCTGATGATGATCGCTTGACGATCGAAACTGGTCATCCTAGTGTATTTATTAATCTCATGTAATTTTTGAAGGATTAGGGCATAACCCAGATCTTTTGGGTACATTCGTGTTGACCGACTGAAAAGCACCAAACGTTTGTTTAAAATACTTCATTAGTTAAATAAGTTCTATGTCGCTCCACAGATGGGCATAATGATTTACAAACATTGTAATAATAATAATAGCGTCATGTGGCCTCCGTGGTTGCCTGGGGCAGGTTTTTCAAGATGATGCCCGTGGGCAACCTTTGAATCGTGAGTAGGCTAGTATGAAATGGATGATGGAGTCATCATAATCACGCAGTCCCCAAGCCAGGAGAATTAACAATTGGAGATTCAAATCCCCGAGGAACAGCTGGGATTCAAACGGTCTAGCATGCAGACACCATTAATGATTTACTGTTACTTGTAGTCATCACAACAAACTGAAAAGAACTGAGTTCCTCTCATGATTAACAATGATCAAAACATCCAATTTTGTAATGGAATGTTTTGAAACTTCTCACATTAAACAGATTTGTTGTTGCTCCATTTGAGGGGCTTTAACAACGTGTTCATTTAGCCCCGTGTACTTGGGTGTGTGTATGATTTGCCTGATGACCTGTGTCATTGTCGTTGTGTGTACAAGCGTGCGTATTTGTAATTAAGGCGAGGATTGGGACGGAGGCGGCTGAGGCTTTGCGTTAGAGACCATCCCGGCATTTTCCTGGAGTCGAAGCAGCAAACCCCGGGAAACCAATTACAGGATGGCTGAGTTTGGAATCGAACCCACCTCTTCTCAGTTTTGCCTCACGACATAGAGTGTACCCCATTCCAGTTCTCAAACAAGCATTAAATTCCTTGGCAGAGCCGGGAATTGAACTAGGAGTTCCGAGGTGTCAGCCAAGAATGCTAGCCGCTACACCACGAGCTGGACTCACGCATAAAGAATATGGTCATAATTTAATAAACAACAATCTCTCAAACCCGCGTGTTATTATATTTTTCATAACGTTCAGTACCTTGGTCTGTCGAGTTATACAAACATAATTGACTGCGGTGACAGGTGATGCGATAATTCGTGCTGATTTCCAGGATTTATTGTGTGCCAAATTATGCAAACCATTCGAAACTCACATCATTCGATTCAAATGGAATACAACTTAATGCGACATGAAATGTTCAAAAGGACAATCAAATGTGTTCGCTTGAATTACGCTACCATAGTTATGAAATTTCCTCGTGAGGAGGGACATGACACAGGTTTATTACCCAGAAATTCTCCAAGCAGTATACAGTCCATACGAATGTGAGACTATAGCGTTAGAAATAAAGTACAGGATAAACGGCAAATTACTTGAGCTAATTCTGGATAATTTATCCTCGACTAATCATTATTCACTACCTTTTCTGTATAGAAACTATAGAAATCATTTTCAGTGTTACCTTTGTACTCTAGAAAGATAATTTATTGAGTTGCTCAACATGTTAATATGCCTAATATTCTTGATCTAATCACGCATGCAAAGATGAAAACCAATTACATAAATCTATTATAATTATACAGTAGGCTACATAATATTCTCCATTTAATCGTTTCTTCTTCGAAGTGTGGATAGTTCTTGTAAATTGATTCCAGGTTAGTAGAAATATTTAGGCAAGTGTTATTCCCCGCCAAATTCATATAATCGTGTTAACCGAAAATCAAATATCCTACTAGAGCCGACTCTTTCGGCGAAAAGTGTTCTCAGGAAAACCCGTTAGGAAACAATCGGTAATCAAGCTTGCTACTTCATGTCACTGGTGTGATTGAAACTCTGAATTCTTCCCCTACCACAAGACTCACTGAGGAGGTGGGAAGGGGGGGGGGGGGGGGGTATGTATTTGAAATGCACTGGTTTGTCAGCCATGGCGCTAGGGGTTCACCTGCATACAGGCATTTTGAAATGGGAAGGGAGGGGTACTCGGACACAGTGAGAAAAGGAGCAGAGCACTGGGATAGAAATTTGAATCAAATCGACTGCCCCTAGCAGATCTACCTTATTAATCAGCTGTGTTTGACCATCCTTGGACAATGGATCAAACCACAACTGAGTGGTCCAAATCATCTGTGCTCGCACATCGTGGGCCAGTTGATATGGTTCAAACCACAGTTGAGTGGACCATATCATCTGTGTTCGCACATCGTTGGCCAGTTCCTATGGATCAAACCATAGCTGAGTAAGCCAAGTCAGTTGCAATACATGTCCCGTGATCAAAGTGTATCTGAGGGGTCAGAGTCGGTCCGAGTTGGTAGGAATTTAATATACAAAACCTCGTACCCTCTCAAATGAAAGATAATCAAAACAACATTCAGCCTAGATCTTAAGGTGAACATTCGAAAATTCATGTAAATAGTTAAAACTACCCATTTCTATGTGATTAAGGAACAAATAAAGGAACAAGGAATTCCGCGAAGAACTAACATAACCTTAAGCCAGTTTTCATATACCTAATTTTACTGGTCCTTTCCGTCTCTAAACTCTACCGTCGATAGCCTAATATAGAATTTTTTCTGTAGGTCTATATAATTTTTGTTCATGACCCACTTTGTGATAAGGTATAATTTCAAACCAAAATGTCAACATCCAAACTTGGCAGACATTTTTAACAATAAGCACACAAATAACATTTTTGAACAACCAAATGGTCCTCGCATGTTACCATTGAATGCTCTGTCTTAAATCTAAGATAACTCAAATCAACACACCTCTTGCACTGCAAGGCATGTGTACAAAAATTACATTATGAGACGCTATATACCATACAGGAATACAACACCCAAAGAGTAATGTAGGCTACAGTTATATTTAGTTCATCGTAGTGGTATTTAACTTTCCCAAAGACCAGTGTTGTTCCTTTTCGGAAAGTTTCATGGGAGTTTAGAATGATTTGGAGCTATCTTTTAGCGCGTTCCACGAAATCATGTGTGAGCCTGCAGCTTCATGTCAGTAAATGGATATGAATCGCACAATTTGCTTACTGGTGGCATTTGATGCTTCCTCTTAACCCCACCCCAACCGTTGGTATAAGGCTACAGAATGATTTGTAGCCTAGTTTCTTAGTAATAATAGTCACACACCTACTCAGGATAAATAGTAAGTTTTATGCATAGTTTTGAAGCCATTTTTCAGTGTTGCCAGAACGAACGATCAATAAATGCTTTTCAGTCGGTCAACACGCTTTTGCCAAATTATTTTAGGTGGGTGCGACTACTGTATATTCAGAGCGTCCGCAATGTCTCTCCGCAACGGCGAGCTACTCTGGTCTCGCCTTGCGGGACCTATTTGGTTGGCAGCACATTCATGTCGCTCATCGCTGTACTGTATACGAAAAATGTCACTGCACCGGTTGACTTAAGCATGCACTTGTTCCGTGTTGACCTACAACTGGAGTGATAGGGTGGGGAATACTGGTTCATTATAACAAGGGACCGGATTTCTTGAAAATGGATATGCGCATATGCAAATGCATATTTTGAGGGTTTATTGAATTTTTTGCATATTCTGAACATAACAGCATATTTTAGCATATATAGTTGAAATTAAGTGGAAGCCTCCGTGGCTTAGGCGGCAGCACGCCGGCCTCTCACCGCTGGGTCCGTGGTTCAAATCCCGGTCACTCCATGTGAGATCTGTGCTGGACAAAACGGAGTCAGACAGGTTTTTCTCCGGGTACTCCGGTTTTCCCTGTCAACATTTCATTCCAGCAACACTCTCCACTATCATTTCATTTCATCTGTCATTCATTTAATCATTGCCCCCAGAGGAGTGCGTCAGGCCTCGGCAGCCGGCACAGTCCATATCCTCGCCGCTAGATGGGGGCTCCATTCATTCCATTCCTGACCCGGTCGGAGACTGGAAGCAGGCTGTGGATTTTCATTTCAGTTGAAATTAAGTATAATTTAAAACATCTTCGCCGGCGTGTTGGACATCCCTTGTAAGCAACTTTCTGAGAAACAGATAACGAGATGACAGTACCCTTACTTTACGCAATGCTGCCTGGATATTTGAAGAAGGGAATGAAGTGGGGCATTCCTTTCACCATCTCGACAGCCAGTAGCCAGGAGTTAGTTTTTTGAGGAGTTTCTTCAGTTAATGTGTTACTTTATTCTTAGTCTGCAAATCCTTAACCCAAAATGCCTAAATAGAAGAGCAGCAGAAAGTATTTATTAAACAGTGGGTGTCAGGTAATAATGATTATTCAACTGGACATTTATGCTCTGAAAACGATTAAAATTGACCTAATTTGTCTCCTGAAAACATTGAAAAACTTGCAATTATCTATTGTGATGCTTCTTTCTGCAGTGAATGATACATGTATAAAGTGAGTGAATAAGTTTGGCTCATTGTTAAGTGCATATTTTTCAATATTTTAATGCATATTTTCTACATTTTTTGTGTATAATTGCATGCATATTTTAATCATTTTCAGTGCTTAAATATCCGGTCCCTGGTAATAACGGACGTTGAGTGCCTTTGCGTGACAGTGTTGACGCTGTAAGTTGTGTTCTTGTCAAGTTCTTATGTATCCTGAGTCTAGTGGGAATGCTTACTACTGAAGAGCGTGTGCTTCTAGTGGAAGAGGTTTTCCGTGCTGGTGGAAACTCTTCGGAGCATTGTGTGATAGTAGTGAGTACCGTGTATATAATTGCATTACTTAATTTAATGTAATTGTTTTCCTTGAAACAACATAACATGATTGTATTGCCAACCCAACACGTACCGCAAGGTGAGACACGCGCTGCTGAGAGACTTTGTGGACACACTGCATATCACACACTAATGCAAGATGCAAGCTAGTGTAGTGTGAATACCTGCGCGACGACTGTGCCTGAATAGGATACCCTAATGGCTAGGAATTCATAACCTTAAATTCAATTTTATTATATGTTGTGTACATTAATTATTTACATGTACATAATATTCATACCTAGATCGAATTTATTTAATGCAATATCATAGAATAGACTAACCTTTTCAAATAATGAGATTAACTGTGAATCATACCTACTAACATTAACAAGAAAGTTATACAAAACATATTTCTAAATCTCTACTTAGTATAAAGCAAAGTCCCCGATTCTTGGATGTCACGGGTAATCTCGAGAACCACTGGATGGATTTTGATGCGGTTTTCTCCATTATGTAAAGGATATCTCTGAAAACGATTCTGTAGAAAATAATTTATTTATGATCAAAGGAAGCTAATCAGTAACGATTTTAGTAAAAATGTCGAAAAGAAAACCCGGCATCCGTGCGCTTTTGAAGCTCACGCTGGGCAAACCGATGTAAATATCAATATACTATGAGTGTAAGCATTTTTCAGCATGAAAAGTTCTACAAAAAGGTCCGTGAGAGCATATCTCTATCTGCAATACATCGCCCACTATAAGTGTTTTACGTGTTCATTTCTTCCAACAATCGCCATTCAATTACTGAGGCAACAGTTTACGAGCTAGCTAGGGGAAAAAGAGCGCTTATCACGTTATACATTCCTAACTGTTCCCGGGCTGGTTGCTAGTATTTTTATAATTTTAAAACTCAACGTTAGTGATGATGGTCGCGTGATGGTCGAAACGCGTAATCCTTAAACTCGCCCTTTATCAGTGAATAATATTACTGCATGAATACTTTTTTCAGTAATCTAGAATGTATTATATATATAGTTATCCAACTGGGAAAAAGCGTGTTGACCGACAGAAATACAATATTTTAGGCAGAAATTCATGATGTTCACACAAAATGTTTAATTTATTATAGAGACAGATGCCACGAAGTACTATCTACCATTGCTTAATAATGTTTGAGAATTATTGGATACGGTATTTGGATGCAAAAATAACAAAAATATGTCACATCCTAAAAACTACCTTGGTCTTCTTTCGTATGATTTGCTACATTACTTACAATTTAGTTGCGAAAACATTTTGAGCTAATGATATGAATAATGTATGAATAAACAAGAGGAATCTCTTTATCGCAGGGTTTGGTCACCGGTGGGTGGCAGGTTGATTTACATGCAACCTCATGCTGCAGCACAATCGGTACAAAAGAATTCCAGTGGGCTATTGGCACTGAACAGTAAGATTGTGTAACTTACTATGCACATCCAATCAATACTCACGATATTTTCTCATACTTGTTTTTGCAACGGAAGAAGACTTAAATAATGTACAGTATTATAATTGTATAAATAAACCGGATAAACTTCTTCAAACCAACATAGCATTTTATCAAAATGTGAAATTTCCAAACAGTATTCAAAATAATGCTGTGGTTATTTTGTGCGTATACATTAATAAGAACACCTGGAGACGACCAGAATATAGAATTATCTGTGTAGGTAAAACGGAAGGTATTTCAGTTAGTGTACATTCGATTCCTTTGGAGTTTGTTTTTGTAGTGGTGGTTGTGGAGGATGTTTCTGGATTTCAAATCTTCTACAGAACATACTCGTATATATGTGGTTTCTAGTTTTCATGTTTGTGTGTCTGTTTTTCCCATCATCAAGGGGAAGCCTGCTTGTCAGTAGAAAGGAAAGAAAATTTGGCAAGTAATTTGCCTCAGCCTCTTAAAGTAGTGTATGTGTTGGTCATCAATCACGTGTACTTCGTGTGTTGTGTGTTATTAATTACACCTAACGACGTGTGTGAGAAGTGTTGTTCCAATCAACTAATTGATAAATAAAATAATTATTACATTAAAATACACAGAATGTCTCTAAATTAGATATTCAAATTTTAAGACTAGATAGATAACTATTTTGAAACAGATTTTGTTCAGGAATCCCGGGGCTGTAAATCATCGTTTCAATGTGAAAAGGAAAACTACGCTCAGTGAGTAAACAAACTGTAGGTTTGCATTATAAATATGAACCCCTTTCTGACCATGGGCTATGTGTTTGTTTACTCTCTGAGCTCTGTGTCATGCTTCGACCCAGTTTTTTTACTATATGAGTGACTTGTCAAGCTTCGACCCAGTTTGTTTACTCTCTGAGTGCCGTGTCAAGCTTCGACCCAGTTTGTATACTCTCTGAGTGCCGTGTCAAGCTTCAACCCAGTTTGTTTAATCTTTGAGTGTTGTGTCATGCTTCGGCCGAGTTTGTTTACTCTCTGAGTGCCGTGTCACGCATCAAGCCAGTTTGTTTACTCTCTGAGTGCCGTGTCGAGTTTCAACACAGTTTGTTTACTCTCTGAGTGTTGTGTTATGCTTCGGCCCAGTTTGTTTAGCCTACTCTCTGAGTGCTGTGTCATGCTTCGTCCCAGTTTGTTTTCTCTCTGAGTGCCGTGTCAATCTTCAACCCAGTTTGTTTACTCTCTAAGAAGCTATGTAAAGCTTCGACCCAGTTTGCTTACTATCTGAGTGATGTGTCAAGCTTCGACCCATTTTGCTTACTGTCTGAATAATGTGTCAAGCTTCGACCCAGTTTGTTTACTCTCTGAGTGATGTGTCAAGCTTCAACCCAGTTTGTTTACTCTCTGAGTGACGTGTCATGCTTCGACCCAGTTTGTTTACTCTCTGAGTGTTGTGTCATGCTTCGACCCAGTTTGTTTACTCTCTGAGTGATGTGTCAAGCTACAACCCAGTTTGTTTACTCTCTGAGTGTTGTGTCAAGCTTCGACCCAGTTTCTTTACTCTCTAAGTGTTGTGTCAAGCTTCGACCAAGTTTGTTTACTCTCTGAGTGTTGTGTCATGCTTCGACCCAGTTTGTTTACTCTCTGAGTGATGTGTTAAGCTTTGACCCAGTTTGTTTACTCTCTGAGTGTTGTGTCAAGCTTTGACTCAGTTTGTTTACTCTCTGAGTGTTCTGTCAAGCTTTGATCCAGTTTGTTTACTCTCCGAGTGTTGTGTCAAGCTTTGACCCAGTTTGTTTACTCTCTGAGTGTTGTGTCAAGCTTTGATCCAGTTTGTTTACTCTCCGAGTGTTGTGTCAAGCTTTGACCCAGTTTCTTTACTCTCCGAGTGTTGTGTCAAGCTTCGACCCAGTTTCTTTACTCTCTAAGTGTTGTGTCAAGCTTCGACCAAGTTTGTTTACTCTCTGAGTGTTGTGTCATGCTTCGACCCAGTGTGTTTACTCTCCAAGTGTTGTGTCAAGCTTTGATCCAGTTTGTTTACTCTCTGAGTGTTGTGTCATGCTTTGACCCAGTTTGCTTACTCTCTGAGTGATGTGTCAAGCTTTGACCCAGTTTCTTTACTCTCTGAGTGTTGTGTCAAGCTTCGACCCAGTTTCTTTACTCTCTAAGTGTTGTGTCAAGCTTCGACCAAGTTTGTTTACTCTCTGAGTGTCGTGTCATGCTTCGACCCAGTGTGTTTACTCTCCGAGTGTTGTGTCAAGCTTTGATCCAGTTTGTTTACTCTCTGAGTGTTGTGTCATGCTTTGACCCAGTTTGTTTACTCTCTGAGTGATGTGTCAAGCTTTGACCCAGTTTGTTTACTCTCTGAGTGTTGTGTCAAGCTTTGACCCAGTTTGTTTACTCTCTGAGTGTTGTGTCAAGCTTTGACCCAGTTTGTTTACTCTCCGAATGTTGTGTCAAGCTTCAACCCAGTTTCTTTACTCTCTAAGTGTTGTGTCAAGCTTCAACCCAGTTTGTTTACTCTCTGAGTGATGTGTCAAGCTTCGACCCAGTTTGTTTACTCTCTGAGTGATGTGTCAAGCTTCAACCCAGTTTGTTTACTCTCTGAGTGATGTGTCAAGCTTCTACTCAGTTAGTTTACTCTGAGCATTGTGCTATCCTCCGCTGTATGCCTCTCACCAAGGCGGTCCGGGTTCGATTCCCGGTCAATGCATGTGAGATTTTCGAAGTGAAATGCCATGTCCTGTGGTTCGGATTCCACGTAAAAAGGAGGTCCCGTGGCTCATAATCTACAGATTAACGGTCCTTCCTTCCTTCCTTATCCTCCGACCCAGTGCAGCTTTTGTTACTAAGTGTTATAAATAAATAAATAAATAAATAAATAAGTAAATAAATAAATAAATAATAATAAAAATATCGTATGGCTTCGAGAACCGGGTGCAAGCTTTGTTATTTGACGCCCAAAGGGCAGCTTGCATGCCGAATATTGTTGTTCCTTGGAACGCTATGAAAGTCAAGGAGGTTAGATATCTAAGCTCCTTGACACTATAGCGCTTTCTAGTAGAGATTGGAGGAACTTTTTGTATTGGCGGAAAATCCTGAGATTAATTTTGCCATTATGAACACGGCCTACTGAATTCAAGTGGGTTCTTTAACATGCCAACAACGTATGACATGCGTGTCGTGATTCTTGTTGCCTATCAAAAATCACTTACCACGGCCAGAAGCGAACCTGCAAGCTTGGGGTTAGTAGCCCGACACGATAACCACTCACCCACCGTCGCAAGCTAATAAATAAATAATTATATAAATACATAAATAAATAAGTAATTCGACTGTACAACAAGCCCAGTGGTTGGTGTTATCTGAGTGAGAGAACTTTCTTCAATATAGTTTAATTCGAAACATAATTCTCTTGTTAAAGTGGATTGATTATAATATACAGTTTGAAGGTAGGGTGTCTACAGCGTGCATCACGCCATGTTTCAATGTTAACGCAGCGCTTCCTCTATCGAAATGAGCATGGGAAAGTAACCACCCATAGTTAGTGTGACGTGTTTCAGGAAAAGCGTAATCTGTACTCATCTACATAGAAGATTAGATTGTTGAAAATAGCATGGCCAAACTCCCTCTCTCTGCCTGAGCACGTAAATCGTCCCAGTTGGCAGGGGCAATGTAAATGTATGATAGAAACGCTACAATCTTGTTTTCATCTAAATATTGAGTTTTGCAAAGGATCTCATAACACTTTGTATTGTATATCGCAATAACATTTGATAATGGGGGAACTTCCCCAATTACTTATTCATGACTATTTCTTAATGCAATCTCCCAAGGGATATCCCGGCATATCGATCCAGCTCAGTACACCAGTCGTTGAGAGGGTCATAATTTCACTCCTTCCTCCACCACTACTACTACCACTACCACCAGCGCCTTCTTTCTTCTCCACTGACTCTCCTTCGCTTCCCTTCCTCTTGCAATATTGTCAGTTACGTTTTACTGTGTATGATGTGTGTGAGAGATTGGGAAGAATTATGGTCCGAGAATCCCGCGTGACTACTGGCTTCTAGTACGCGTAAATTATATGAAATGGACGTGTATAGGAAAGGTAAGAGGTGGGGAGGCAGAAGGGCTGCAATGACTGCCGTTCATCATTTTGATTGATGCTTCTTATAACGTTACTTTGTAATTAAAACGAGATGTACGTTGGTCTACTCTCATTTTTTTCTTCTCGTTACCTCCCTCTCTCTTCCTCTCCCATCTGTCTGTCTCTGTCTTCCGTTCCTCTTGTGCTCTTCCTTTAGCTTGTAACCAGTTCATTGTCTAATTTGCACATGTATAGGAGTGAGAGAGAAGACAGGCATTGCCTGTGTCACTCGACCAGACTGGAGGTCAAGAGGAAGTGACCTCCAAGAGCCATTTGGGGTTTTACGGTTGTGGCTCACCTTGCTGAGTGATGTCAGGTCAGGAGATTTACCAATACATTTCAATGACACATATTTAAAAATAATAATAATAATATTAATATTAATAGTAAGCCTCCGTGGCTTAGGCGGCAGCACGACGGCCTCTCACCGCTGGGTCCGTGGTTCAAATCCCGGTCACTCCATGTGAGATTGGTGCTGGACAAAGCGGAGGCAGACAGGTTTTTCTCCGGGTACTCCGGTTTTCCCTGTCACAACACAACACTCTCCACTATCATTTCATTTCCTCTGCCATTCATTTAATCATTGCCCCAGGGGAGTGCGACAGGCTTCGGCAGCCGACACAGTTCATATCCTCGCCGCTAGATGGGGGCTTCATTCATTCCATTCCCTGACCCGGTCGGTCGACTGGAACCAAGCTGTGGATTTTTCAATAATAATAATAATAATAATAATAATAATAATACTCAATGCAATAATAATGCTTCGGTGGCGTAGTCGGTAGCATGCTGAGCTTCTATGCCCAAGATAGCGGGTTCAAACCCGGCCGAAGCCGTCGGATTTTTTAAGAGCGTTAAAATCCCTCAGTATGCCTTCCTTCGGAGGGGAAGTAAAGACGGCGGTCCCATGTCATTGATTTATGGCATGTTAAAGAACCTTCCACTAATTGCACCTGTCTGAAGCTAAATTGGATAGGTTAAGAATCTACACAACGCTCTTAGGTTTCTATGTTCGTTGCCAAGAGCCGACTGCGGTGGCATCTAGTAGCTGAGTTCTAAACTTAGCCTAGTAGTCGTTGACGGTGGCGCTTGGCGGCAAAATTAGGAACTATTTGAAAAATTCTAAGTTGCAGTACTTAAATTAAAAAAACAGATAACACACACTGATACAGTCATCACAATTAACACCGGTTATCAGACAGATTCTACACACACCCAAAGTACACGGGGCTACATGACCGCGTTGTCGCAGCCCCTAAACTTAAGAACCAACCAACCGCTCTTACCGCTTATAATTCATGGTTCAACGGGGTTGGGGATGCGATTCTGTGAACTTCTATGTAACGGATGATTTTTATAGCCAGATGTCATTCCTGACGCCAATGTCATGTATAAGGAGTTAATGAGAGATGAAATGAATGAATGTGATTGAAAATGGGCAAGGAGTTGGAAGGAAGTGGCCGTGGCCAATTAGAGGGCACTATTTCAGCATTTGCCTGGAGTTGAAAATGGGAAACCATGGGTAACCATTTTAAGGACGGCTGACGGTGGGGTTCGAACCTACGTCGTACGAGTCCATCGATATCTGACCGCATGGCCTACCGCTGTGCCTTAGCGAGAATAGCTACCGCTAATAATAATCTGGGGATATAGCCTAGATTAAATGCTCTTTTTATTGGATTTGTTGATGAATTACTTATTTTTATAAAGCTATTTTCCGTAATATTTGGGGATGATTGGAGTAATTTTAATATTGCCTCATTTGAATATTTTAAGTTTAATGCCTAAATTTGCTTTAATAACTCTGTTATGTAGTTGAATACACAAAATTAAGTAACAAAGAAATTATTTAAAAAATGTAAGTTATGACCTTTTATCAAACACAGTTATAAAGAGAAGTTATAGAAACGTAACGCTATATTCTTAGTACAGTAGCTACTGTTGATATCGCTACACACAAATAAAACCTGGAATGGAATCGTTTAGTCACTATTAATATATAAATGTATCCACAAAAGCAAGTTTTAACTATGGAACCCTAACGTATGTGGAAGTCGAAACAAATTGCTTCATGAAAATCTAAACCGCATATTTTCACTGGTCATGTCTACCTCAGAAATGAGTTATGTAAATCAAGTATGCATGTGAAGGTGTACATCCAGTCACTTCAACGGGATGCATTAAATTAAAATATATTATTAGAAATTTGGGAGCCTCCGTGGCTAAGGCGGCAGCACGCTGGCCTCTCATCGCTGGGTCCGTGGTTCAAATCCTGGTCACTCCATGTGAGATTTGTGCTGGACAAAGCGGAGGCAAACAGGGTTTTCTCCGGGCACTCCAGTTTTCCCTGTCACAATTTCATTCCAGCAACACTCTCCACTATCATTTCATTTCAACTGTCATTCATTTAATCATAGCCCCAGGGGAGTACGACAGGCTTCGGCAGCCGGCACAGTTCATACCCTAGCCGCTAGTTGGGAGATACATTCATTCCATTCCCTGACCCGGTCGGTCGACTGGTAGCAGGCTGTGTATTTTCATTTATTAGAAATTTGAACGGTAATCATCACTAATTTCTTAAATACAGTAAATGCAATTAAAATGTATCCCACAACGTGTAGTTAGTTAAAAATTTACATGTCTTATGTTTCACGGTTCCAGGATGATTATCTTATTAGAAATTAGGTGCAGCCATCTTGTTCATTTGTTACTAATTACTATTCTGAAAGGCATATAAGTAAACATTTGTAGCACAAGATATTAGGGTTTAAGTCTTAATCAGTTGTCGAAAAATTAATATAAATTTGGAGCAAAATGGAGTTCCCAAGTTTGTTTCGTGTTTGTCACGGTTTTGAAAATCTGAATAGTCCCCTTTCTTGGAACAAAATGTCAGGCCTATAACTGTAATAGGTCTCGAGGAGATGGAATTCAAATTTGAAAATTTGCTTAGCTGTACCGGTTTCCAAAAATATATCATAAACTTGTGTTATAGTCCTCTGTTATAGTGCAAAATTTCATTCTTATAACTTCCACTTCTTATTCTTCTTATTCTTCCACTTAAATGTTCAGTACTGGTCAAATATTTTTAGTTAGATTTGATACTATTATCGAAACATAAAGTGCATGGTTGAGGCGTCCAGAGATTGAACTAACTTATTATCAAATTTCATAAACATCAATCCAACTGATCCAAAGTTATTTGGTGAGACAGACACATAGACAAACATATAGTCAACCGACTGTAACTTGATATTACGAATGAATGCTATATAAAATTAATTATTGCCTCATAAAGGTCATCATTTGTAATTCCAAATAAATTATAAGAATAATTAATTAAAAAATTTGCACGACTTGAACTTTATGATGTTTGGAGCCATTTTTCAGTGTTTTCTTAGAAATCAAAATTTGATCTTCTTCAGTTGGTCAACACGATTGTACCCAACTGTGATCGGTTATCCCCTAATCCTAAAAAGATATTATATGGGATTAATAAATATGTATATAAATATGTATAAAATGTATTTATTTACTGTATCTCATATAAATGTTTCTTCAGGATTAGGGAATAACCCATCACAATTGGGTACAATCGTGTTGACAGACTGAAAAAACATCAAATTTCCATAAGATCTTTGTACAGATTCTTTTGAATCACCGGGTGAGTGTAGGAATCCTGATAGGTTCTGGATCATACATAGACCTTTGCAAAACCTGCTAAAAATTAGAAAAATAGGAAGACTAACTACAGGTATCTAAGTAATAAAGTGTTTTCTGAAACTTGACGGCAATGAATTTACGATAAAACTAAGGAGGATTGAAAAAGTGAATATAAGAATTCAGATTAGCATTTAACTAAGGAACAGCTCCTCCGAATATCTATATTTCCACACATTTCCCAACGATGATTTTCCTTGCTCGCGCCGTCCCAGATGATTCATGAGAATCACTCAGCTTCCCCTTTCTGTCTATGCAATGTTGTGCGGAAACTTGTACGCAGATACGCTTTTTTTCAACTATCAGTACCGTACTCAAGTTCAAATAGTATAGACACAGTGTCACGCACTCGAAATACTGTCCATGGCTCAGAAGTCACAATTGCTCACAAAATAATGTAAAGTCACCAATTATTATGGGGTTTGAAGCCATTTTTCAGTGTTGCCTTAGTAAAAAAAAGTTTGGTCCTTTTCAGTGTATTTATTAATCTCATGTATTTTTTTTCACGATTAGGGTGTAACCCAACTCTTTTGGGTACATTCGTGTTGACCGACTGAAAAGCACGAAACGTTTGTAAAGTCACCAACTACAGAGTTATATAAGTTCTCGGTAAAAAAAAGCCGTATCCGTTCCAAGTCCTTACAGTACAGTAGAGCTAATTATTATCCCTTGATTTCGTTGAATGTCTAGTCAGGTTGCGTGCTCCCCAACAAAGACAATCTCAAATTAGGTAAAACGGAGTGACCATTGAAGTTAAAATACGTCCACGACTGACGCATAACATCACAATCCTGACACTATACAATTCTTCCGCCTCTTGCATGGCAAACCATTCCCTGGCTGAGCATGATCTTCTGTAACTACACAGTTTGTTTCACTATAATATACAAATTCCGTGCCCTCCAATCACCGAAATACACATCTCCCAGCTGATACCACGTAACATCAATGTTCCCAAGTTATTGTTCCGGCCAGTCTTGGAGCTGCCCGGGTTAGTCATGCGATAAAGCCAAGCCCCAAAAGGCAATCTACAGTATGTATACGTCTGATCCAAAATTCACGAAACACAAGATTTAGCATCCCGTGCATATTATGATTTACAGTATATACGGTAGGCCTACTGTACAAGTTGAATATAATATCACCAGAAACAGTAGCCTATATAAAACGCTAAGGTGTATGTTTTACAAAACTCAAGCTCTTAAACCAGAGGGAGTTAGAGGGAGCGGCTTGTACCAAATTCGTTCTAATCATCTCAATAAAACATCTTGCATTTCATGAATAGTCAACGGGAATATTGTTGTACCCTGAGGTCCCCCCAGGGTACACCTACCCCATATCAGCCCCATATCACGACTCTTCACCCCCCATTTCTACATTTCTACACCTACAGCAAGGAAGCAACAACAACCACACCGTATAACTATCAGGCCATTACTCCATAGGCCTGGTCAGCTACCTTTTACTTGTATAACAGATGCGTTTAAACAAATACACAAGACGATATCCTCCGGCAGAATTGTGTCGCATCCAATCCGCATAACACTATTGCCCGGCGGATGTTCTGTAAATACATGGGGCTCTCACAAGTAACCGATTGTGGATTCAAAATGAACAACAGCACTCTTATGTCATAAATATCGATAGTTTGTTTAAAAAGTGCGTTTAAACAAATAACAGTAAAACCGGGTTGGTGGTTTATGCACATTTCTCGCACAGATCCCCTTGTATGAAACGTAGTATAATCCATGCATAAGGATACTAATGTTGGACAAAACTGTACATCACATCGAACTAAAATATGACCTATAATTAATAATACGAGTAACAATAATGATTTTTATTCATGTCAGAGATACCAAAATATACAAATAAGAAATTGAATATTAAAAAAAATTAATCACATTATGAAGCACTTACATATAACGCATAACACAAGAGCAAGAGAAATCAAACAGGAGAAATCGGCTATTAAATGATAATATATACAATATTTACACGAGTTGTGACCAATATTTGGCTACATTGACAGCATTGTTACCTGCCAATGCCAGATCCAACCCTGTGCATGAGTCTGGGCATAGACGACAGTTCAAGAAATGCCTAGAAGTTTGTTCTTCTCCGCACTCACACAGTGTGTCCCCATCATGCAAGATTCTCCATTTCATGAGATTGTCCTTAGATCTTGCTACACCGGTGCACAGTCTGTTTAAGGACTTCCAGGTACACCATCCATCTTCGTGACCATGTGGTAACTTTTATTCAATTTCAACAAGTTTCGGATGATCAGGATACCTTTGATTCCATAGCTTAATATAATAATGATAATAATAATGATAATAATAATAGTTATATGGAGCAGAAATTGGCCAAGAAAATCGAGATTGGATAAAATTATAAACATGAGAATCAGAGAAATTATGCAGGTAAAAAAATGTACTAGAAGTGGTTGAAGAAAGAAAATTACAATGGTTTGGACATGTGAAAAGGATGCAGAATAGTAGAATTCCAAATTTAATGTTTCATTGCCAGGATGAAGGCAGAAGGCAAACGGATATAGGGTAAACCAAGAGAACGATGGATGGATGGTGTAACGAGAAGTATGCCTACCAGAGGCTTAACCAAAGAAGGTGCTGAAGACCGAAATTTGTGGAGAAGTAGAATATTTTTGGATTGAAGGAAAACTATTGTATTGTAGAATATTCCTAATAATGAAGAAGAAGATGATAATAATATTATTAATAATATTATTAATAATAATAATGAAATAGTGTCATTAAGATTCACATTGATTTATGTTTGGCCTACTTATTATCAGCTTTACAAACTGCTTCTTCCATGTTTTTAGAATAACTTTTGATGAACGGCAACTAAATTCTCGATTCAGTTCATTGCATCAGAAGACATATGAATCAAAGTGAACAATATCGACAAATGCAGATACAGAGTTTTGGGACTTGACGACTCATAGTTTTTTCACATTTGTCATTGTTCCTACCAAAAATGTCTAGTTGGGTCAGATTTAAGGACATAACGACACAATAGAGCTCTTGGCTTTGAAGGATTATCGGGCTAATCATGTCGTTATTGCAGTGTGCAGATTATACACTGGTGTTCCGATATGAAGGATACCAGACCTTGAAGAATCAAAGTGTACTTCCCGTAAATGTGATGATGAATGATAGGTGCACGTTAACCAAGAATACTGCCTTGGATTATTTCCTCTGATTGGCATCCCCCATGAGTATATTTTCCAAGCAAGTCCGTGCCCCGAAGTTGAAAACTAGTGGCGCGTGGTTTGACGACCACGGTGCTCTAACTGAGTCTAGCGTTGGATAGGGGTATAGTCAACCTCCTACAGTAAAACTGAGAAAAAAGGGCTCGATTCCCACCTCAGCTGCCTTAGAAGTGGGTTTCTGTGGTTTCTCACTTCAACTCTAGGCAAAGCCAGGACGGTTCGTTACGTAAGGCCACGGGCAACTCCTTCCCAACCATCACCTGAGTTACAAATACACACACACTACTACTGCTTCTACTACAGACACCCCAATAACACAGGCTATCATACAAATTATACACATACCCATGAACACGGGGCTAGAAGCACATGATGACTAAGTCCCTCAAATGAAGCAAATCCGCCTCGTTGGGTAGTGGCTAGCACTCTTGTCTGTCACCACGGAGGCCCGAGTTCGATTCCCGGCTATGCTAAGAAATTTAATTCTGGTTAGAGGATTGGAACGGTGGACACTTAGCCTCGTAAATCAAAACTGAGAAGAGGTGGGTTCGATTCCCACCTCAGCCATTCTGGAAGCCGTTTTCCGTGGTTTCCCACTTTTACTCTAGGCGAATGCCAGGATGGTTCGTAAATTAAGGCCACCGCCTCCTTCCCAATCCTCATCTGAATTACAAATACACTAATACAGCCATTGCAGTAACACAGGTTATCATACCAATTCCACACACACCCAAGTACACGAGGCTACATAAACACGATGTGTCAAGACTCCTAATTTAATCAACAACAACAAACAACTCAAATGAAGCAACAACAACTACTGACAGGAGGGTGTTGCATTTAAACGCTTTCATATGCTATCAGCATGAGCCACCGTCAGCAGTGGCTACGCTGGCTAAAGCGCAGCGATAAGTCATAGGACCAAGCTCGCTGCTGACTCGGTAGCCGCGTGGGTTCGAGCCCCACCGTCGACCGTCCTTAAAATGGTTTTCCCTGGTTTCTCCCCATCTTCACACCAGGCAAATGCTAGGACGGTACTTTCTAACAGGCCACGGCCGCTTCCTTCCACATCCTTGTCCAGTTTCATTCATCTTCATCCATTCCATCTCTCATCCCGACGCGCAGTTCGCCCACGGGCGTCGACTAGAAAAACCTGCACTCGGCCTCTCAGGAGACCACACGACAAAAAAAAAATCGTATGAGCCTAGATCGAATCCACTATGTTTGGAATGAAAGGCCAAACCTCGAATGACAGGGCCTTTAAGTCCGACATTTTGTAATTTTCATTTAACGAGCCGTTATCACTTCCCACGCATGACGTTCGATTAATGGAATGTTTTCACTGAACAGATTTGCATAGCTTGTAATAGAAGGTTGAGGGTGTGCAACATCGCATCATGTTTAGTGTTTTTGACGTGCGAGCCAGAGCTATTAACCCCATCACTCATGCAGAACGTTTCCGTACATTACTTCTCTTAAGAAGTCAGATAATTATAAAATGCCAGTCATTTGCCAAGATGGTGGAAGTACTCGGGCTATTCTTGTCGGACTTGATGAATGCAAGTCAGGTGCGTCTTGCCACACCCAAGGAACTCATACTAACTTGACCTCAAGAAGAGTTTTTCTTTTCAATTAGACCGACACTAGCGCAATAACCATTTCTTTCTGAGACAGTTAATATTTTTCTTTGTACAGAATGTCAACTGTTGGTGCCTTGTCATTTGCTTCTGTCAACCCATTCATCCATATCCTGTCAACGAAGTGAATGGCTCCCTTTGACGGTCTAGAAGCCAGCTAGTTTGTGTTCGCCTGCAGTTTATCACAAACAAATGAAGTGTTGCTGAGTTCACTTCGCGCATGATGTGTTGGGGAATAGCGACCACCTAGGCCTACATGTTTTTTTGTCGTGTAGCCTCCTGAGAGGCCGAGTGCAGGTCTTTCTAGTCGACGCCCGTGGGCGACCTGCGTGTCGGGATGAGAGATGGAATGAATGAAGATGAATGAAACTGGGCAAGGATGTGGAAGGAAACGGCCGTGGCCTGTCAGAAGGTACTGTCCCAGCATTTGCCTGGTGTTGAAAATGGGGAAACCACGGAAAACCATTTCAAGGACAGCCGACGGTGGGGCTCGAACCCACGCGTCTACCGAGTCAGCAGAGAGCTTGGCCCCTTGGCCTAACGCAGCGCTTTAGCCCGCGTAGCCACTACTGTCGGTACCTACATGGTGTAGTGTTGTTGTCGTTGATTAAATTAGGGGCTTTACGAAATCGTGGTCATGTAGCCCCGTGTGCTTGGGTGTGTTTGGAATTTGTCTAATAACCTGTGTTACTGCGATAGTTGTATTAGTGTGTGTTATTGAAATTCAGATGAGGATTGGGAAGGATACGGCCGGGGCCTTAATGTAGGAACCATACATGCCATGAGTGCTAGCCACTACGCATCGAAGCGGACACGTAGTGTAGTGGTTGGAAGATGATGATAATAATAGTAATAACAATAATATTTATTTTTATTATCATTAAGAATATTTGCGACATGTGACCACCGGAGAGACCTGGTGCAGGTCATTCAACTCGACACCCGTGGGCAACGTGCGTGTTATGACGAGGATGAGATCGAGTTCTTGTTGTTGTAAGTTCATTTGATAAACTTGGACATCATGATCATTTAGACCCGTGTACTTGGGAACATGTAGAATTTGTCTGATAACTTGTGTTATTATGGTGTTTGTAGGTGTGTGTGTATTTTTAATTCAGATGATTAGGAAGTAAGGGGCCGCGGACATAAGTTGTGAACTATCCTGGCATTTGCCTGAAGTAGAAGTGGGAAACCAAGGAAAACCACTTCCAAGATGGCTGAGGCGGGAATCAAACCCACCTTTTCTTAGTTTTGCCTCACGAAGCTGAGTGTACCCTGTCCCAGCCCTCAGATAAGAATTAACCTTTACCGTGTTTTTTCTGGATTATTCCGCTTTATTACAGTACCTTTGCCTTGCATGTCGTTTACAATATATTCCGCAGCATAATTCCCGCTCTTGCATGTTACACTCGGAATATTCTGTAAACAATAACTCTATGGCCTATATATATAACAATCCAAAATGGCGACCATCCGAAATATTTAGACGGTTCTTAGTATCTACAAATCTTTTACAGAAATCACACTGATTCTTTTTATGTTCGTAGAGGCTATGGACATAAATTCACCTATAGAAATTTCAATAACCTGGGGAGCACAAATCCAACATGGCGGCGACGCAAAGTAAAAGTATTGAAATGGACGTTTCTCGCAATTTAACCATCCGAGTGCAGTGAAACTTTGTACGGTAAATGGTTATTCAAATATTAATCCACTGGCATCTAATTTATTTCAATTGTTTTCATAACCACAAGATGGTAGCTGTGCGAAATTTTAAAATCTCGTTTTTACTCACGCGATTGAAGTTTGAATACCACACGTACATAATAATCTTCGAGTAATAGTACATAAATAAAAATCCAACATGGCGACCATCTGACATATTTAGAAGGTTTTTAACATCTACGAATCTATTACAATAATCAAACTGAAATTTTGTATGTTGATAGAGGCAATTAACATGAGTAGGATATATGAAAATAGGCTGAATAGTTCTTCACGGAACTACTTGTTGTACATATAGGAGTGTTAATTTGTAATACATATCTGATGTACAGCTTACGCCACGGTTTTTGGCCGGTCAATCCCGGTTTCAAACTTGTACAGAGGGCAGTCGGTGATTCTCAGGTATGTGTAATTTATACGTGAGTTTTCAATTGCGCGGAAAGCAACTCTCATAACAATTGCACATGCCTGAGGTTTGCCACCTGTCCTCTGTACGGCTGTGAAACCGGGGCTCACCGGCCAAAATCAGTGGCGTGAACTGTAATACTTGTTTAAGTTTATGGTATATAAAGTCTTGTTTTCGCACGTCAGGCTTTTAAAAATATTGAAACTGTGGACTTTTTAGAATTGTAAATCAACTCCAGCAATCCTAGGTTTTTGCTGTGCATGTTGTGAGGTTTCCCTCTAAAGGAAAGTACTTGCCTGCTGTATCCCAAGGTTGCAGGATCAATTCCTGGCGAAGCCAGTTGGCATTTGAGGGTGCTGAAATGCGAGGGAGCTGTATTAGTAGATTTACTGGCACGATAAAATTCCCCTTCGGGGCAAAATTCCGGCACCCCGGCGTCTCTAAAAGCCGCAGTTGTTCAAAGGGCCGTAAGACCAATAACATTAATATTATCTAAGCTTATAGGGAAGAGATATTGCTCACCGAACACTTAGTACACCTGGCAAAGAAGTAGAAAGATACGATGTGCTTCAAATATGGTTCGCTCCCAGCGAAGTCTAAAGGGGTGTACCAAGCATCTGATGATTAGCTCCACTTGGTACTTCTGGGTGAAACACTGCAGGATATATGAGCGGAGAATATTTGCCGGACCTTTGTTGCCATGATTCTCAAAGATGTTTGTTTCCAGATTTCAGAGTACTTCCTGAGAGTGGGAGTGTGGGGTAAAAATAATGGTTTCCTTGTTAATGTATGGGTGATCGGTAGCTACAAGGCGCTTTATAATCGGAGTGTTGGTCCTTAACATGGTTTCTCTCGTTATTCACATTCTTCACCCAGGCAACGCCAAGTTGAAAATATGGTTATTATTAGTCTATTCTTCTTCTTCTTTTTTCGATTCGGCCAACTAGTGTGCCCTTGCAGCAAGAAATATGCAAATCACAGTATGCCAGCATTGCTCAATTCGGGATTTTTCGGGGCTGCGGTAAGTTCTCCCACTCTGTGACTTACATATTTTGGATTAAATAGAGGATACACTTGCAAAAATAACAACAAAATCAACTCCTATTTTAACACATTTAATTAATCAAAAATTATGGCGCTACAAACAAATAAACACATAAACTACTGACCAATATCATTCTACTTGTCCAAAGTGAACAAGGAATAGCATAAAAATAAAACAAATATTAGATTAAAACACATGGTTTTCTTTAAAACCAACAATTCACGATTATTTTCACTTCCATAAAGTACTTATCTTAAAGTTCAAAATAACTACGAGCTTCTTTGGCTCGATACTTTCCCATAATAATGGTGTCATATTTTTGTACACCTCAAGAATTATTTTTATCTTTTCTTATCATCAAAACAAATATATAATTACATTTAAACTTACATGTTAATTATTCACTTCAATATTTGGGCATATCACATGTTCTCCATATTTACTATCTCTCTCAAGTTTTGCAAATTCACTACGGTGATCGGGAAAACTATTTGTGTACTCCAGAGTTATAAAGATTACTTGACAAAGTCAAAAACTATGATCACTCCCGAAACCTAGTTATCTTCACAAAACTCGTGGATTCCTTCTTTTCCATACAATATTACAATAGGGATTTTATTTAATTCATTTGTCTTATAAAACCATTATCACATACGAAAACTACGATCTGAATTGGCAAGCGATAATATCAATCTACAAGGACCTCGGTTCAACGCCCGGGTCATTAACAACTTTAAACACTCACGGTGTATTTAACACATCTTACAAGACGGTTTTTACCCACCCTCGCTCGATGAGGGTCAGGCCATTATACTCGGGCGTGATTTATGACAAGGAAAGCGACTCTCTGCCTAACCTACGGTGGCAGCTCTCTTCAATGCTTTAAAACAAACCTTCACATTATTCTCAGTTCTGTGGAGAGACCTGGCTTTTACTTCACTTATCTCCATCCAACAATATTCTTTGGCTCATAAACCACATTCGTAACCTTGGCATTTATTAATTATGAGAGGGTCCTCATTGATTGGGAAGATTAATACACATTCTACGACGAATAATTAGGGGCTTGAACAACAAAAGGATTCTAGGTTCGAATCTCTTAACATGCCTCGGGAACATTTCCACATCAGAGGACTTATACAAAACGCGATTTAGGGTCAAGCCGTAGCTTACAGGACCTACGCTCAATAATACCATACATTAGCTCCCTTTTAAATAATACACACATGGCCTCGTGATCCACGTCACAATTTAGAGGACTTACAACATATCTCAATTCACTGCAATCAACTACCCTCCATAAGTAATTTATCAAGTACTTTAACCTTTTACGCGTTCCTAGCGTGACTTTTTATTTAATTGCGTTCCATTACGCTACACATTACTTTACGGCCGAATGTCTTCCAAAGAACTGATAAATTTCATAGTAACAATTGATACATATCTCAATTCTTATATTAATCTTTCCGTTGACAATAAATCGCTCCCCTTTTAAGAACATGCATTCACATCATGTCTTATACATTTGTTAAGGCTTCAACGCTCTATATTTTTATATCATTCAATTTAATCTTTATTTAAATTTCTTTACCTTGTTATTCCCATCATGTTTTCATTCCTTACAAAAGCTCAAAAGCTATTTCTTTCATATAATTCAAATTTACCTTTATGTAAATATCTTTGTTATAATTATTATTATCACGCTTGCTTTTAGAACATTCATTAAATACTGACATTTTATTCCATGCATTTCCTCTACAGGATTTATTATTTCACATACTTATTTATTATTTCTTAAAACTTTATTTTCGTTCAGATCGCGTTCTTATTTAGTTATTATTCATTTAAAAACATCCCTTCTACTCAAAACTCCGGTGGAATTGTACACAAAATTTTTCCCGACACCAAAACATAATGAAAATCTTTACTTACATGTTTAAGGTCGCTTTCTGACCTTTATTCTCGTTTGATGTGACATTTTGGCCCACCTTCTTGACCTACTCCATATTGTACAATCTCATCTTATGTACAGAAATTTCTTGACACATATTCACTATATTTAACACTGACAACATTTTTTTTATACACTGGTGTATCCGTTTTGAACACACATTAAAACACTAAAAAATATTACTCTGGTACATATTATAACACATATCACTGTGCATAAAACGCTTTCACTTTACCTAAAACACTTAAAATGATACTCTTATTTCTTTTCTTACAATATTTACACTTCACTCCTATCACACGGGCGTATCTCAACGATTTTTACAATTTCTGTCGGCTGTTGATGATCCCTGATGTGAATCCTATCGACCTGCATTGGACGTGTGATTTTACTCGTTCAAAGTTTCTCTCTCCTACAATGGAAACTACTGGTTTCAGTCTCTCAAAACCGCTTCTATTGTCTATTACTCGGCTTTACTTTATCTGCTTTAACTAGGCGATAAATGTCTTTTCTTTGCCGTCACCTCTATTTATATATGGTGGTCTATCGTACCCTATAGTTTCTATATCTTGGCCTCCCTTCGAGGACCGTATACTGTCTATCGTACCCCATAGTTTCTATATCTTGGCCTCCCTTCGAGGACCGTATACTGTCTATCGTATATTTTTGACGTTTTCTCACTAGAGTACGTTTTCCCTCTGGTTTCGAACCTAAGTTCCTAAGTTCCTTTCGCTTGAACTTCTATCTTTCGCGATCGTAATTACTGTTTAGTTCCTTTACCGGACTTAATGTCTTTAACAATGTCTTTACTAGACGTAACGCCGTTTATTTGTTGGAGTTCTTATAACTTCGTAACTGTATCGAACAGTGTTCTTCTGGAACTCGAAGTTCCCTACTGATCGCTGTATCTTACTTTGGCGATATTGCTTTAAAGTCCGTATATTTAATGTTCTTTATAATTTAGGACTCTTCAAAGTCTCGAACTGCTAACCCTCAGCGTAGCGTACTTATATCGTAACTGGTCTACACTCGGTGAACTTTTAACATAGCCTCCCACAGGCTCTGGATCAATGTCTGATACAGCTTAACGTCCCCCTCACGGGCTCTTGAATACTGCGTATACGATGTGGTGCAGCACTTCCGCTCACGGAATGCTCGTAGACTGATGATTATGATGCTCCAGCGTAACGCCCCCCTGGACGGACTAATACGGCATGTACTGATACAGCGTGACGTTCCCCTCACGGGCTCTCGTAGACTGCATGCACTGATGCAGAGTAACACCCCCTCACGGGCTGTCAGAATAACTGCATGATTGGCTTGGTGAGGCCAGGAGTTTTATACCTTTCAGCCAAAAAAAGATAAAACTCTAGTCCTTTTCGTGACCAACTTTTGAACTAATTGTCGCACAATTATAAAAATTATATATCCAGAAAGCTCGTCTTCCAAACGTAAAATAATCTTCCTGTGCATGGAAATCGATCGTGCATTTCCGAGATATTAATTAATTTCTCGTCCTCAACTGTGTGGGTGGTGCTGTTCTTTTTTTATTCTCCCACTCCTTGGGTCTCGGTGAACCCCCAATGACGTCTACTTGCGTTTGCAGTTTTCTCCTGTGCAATTTTTACAAGGTTTATCTTTACACAAAAATCTCTAATCCAAATTGATTCACCGTACTGTATCTGTTTACTTATTTTTATACTCGTAAACGGGTTAAATTTAATTATTCCTGTTCTGACTCAGCAGCGAGGTTGCCATATTCCTGCAACGTAAGAGCAATTTCCGAGTCCAGCTTCTTCGTCTTACAGTCAAAACTTTCCACTCGTTCTAATAATATCCATGACTGGCTCCTTATAAATGTCAAGAGGCATGAGCTCATCTAAGGAACACCTGGCCCTAGCGCTTGCACCATGTTAGGCTATAATCCTGGCTTGAAATCTCTCTCCGTTCCTATGATTCTTTCATTCTTTTCTCAAAGTACATGGATTCGACTCTCTTTGAGGCCATGGTACATGGGTTCACTAGGGACCACGTCAGTTCAACTGTCTCTTCTTCCGAGCTCTAACTAGCACCCAGTGTTCCGCATTCGTCTTCGGTGTTGTTCTTTTCTCTCTTGGGACCAAGCCTTCCCTGTCTTCAGCTTCGGCTTTTCCTGGAAACCTTTGTGCGTACGTAGTTTTTCCTGAGGTGGAACACGCTCCTGGATATCTTTAGGGGAAATTTCCATTTCACGTAGATCTTTCTCAACTTCCGTAAACCATGCCCCTTTGGTTTTCTTATCTTGGAAGTACGTCAATATCCGGTTTGATATCCTGCCTGGGCTCATTCGTGTCACGTGGCTATAAAAGGCAATCCTTCTTTTTTGAATCGTGTCACTGATCTTCTCCATGTGCTTGTACAATTCGTGGTTGTGACGCCTTCTGTACTCGCTGTTTTCTTTGATGGGACCCAGGATTTTCCTCAAAATCTTCCTTTCTTTAGCCTCTAATTTTTCCATCAGACCTTTCTTGTTCATTATTAGAGTCTCAGCCGCATGCAGAGCCTCTGGCCGAATAACGGTGCAGTAATGTCTAATTTTGGCGTTTAAGGATATCGATCTCTTATTGTAGATGTCTTTAGTCAGGTTGTATGCCATTTCCATTTTATTAATGCGTGACATGAAGGCTTCCTTCTCTGATAGGTTAGGCTCCATCCATTCACCGAAGTATTTAAACGTTTCTGCCTTCTGAACTTTTCCTAGTCCGACCTCCAGTTCCCTGGGCGCTGACTTTATATTTGTCATGAATTGAGTCTTCTCAAAGGAGATTTGAAGCCCAGTATTAGTCTATTATTATTATTATTATTATTATTATTAAGATTGATTATTCAATATACAATGTATTTATTGCTGCATTACTTCCAATCCTATGAAAGTCTGTACAGTAAACAATTCTCACTGTCTCACAGGACAACTCTATAAGGGCAAGGTCCTTCCTGTCTGCTTTTTGTATCTAAATGTAGCTATCTTTCTCGGAATGTCATTGGATGAAGAGCACGGAGGCGTATAATTTATCACTCATGTGTATGAGCAAACCACTCGAGGCGAGGTTTTATGATTATTGCGGGCAAGCAGTCAGGCTGGCGAATCTGCAATGTCACCTCAATTGAACTGGTCTGAGCTGACACCTCCCATTT
This sequence comes from Meconema thalassinum, assembly GCA_946902985.2. NCBI lineage: Eukaryota > Metazoa > Arthropoda > Insecta > Orthoptera > Tettigoniidae > Meconema > Meconema thalassinum. The sequence goes on from OX336389.2 coordinate 130,148,795, forward strand.
CAAGACTACTCTATATGTTTGAAAGGTCTTTACCTGAGTTCCCTTTCCACTGTGAACTATGAGAGAACTTGTTTTCTTGCTTTAAAAAGGAGTTATTTATTGGATTGGTCGAGCTGGGAATGTTGATTTACATCCTTGACGGCTTACATAATAAATTTAGCAAAACCCATTTTGAACCATTTTGAATGTTTTCTAATTTCGAGTTCCCCATCATCTGGCTGACATCAAGACTTATGGCTGCAGAGGAAGGTCGAAAGGTCGAACTTAACTGCCTTTACCTTCCTCTCCTTGCCTTCTTATTGCCTGCTGCAGCTTCCGCCTACCGCAACCCGTTAAATACCACACACACCAACAACCGCCCGGGTGCCTGTCTCGTGCGGGATCTCTGCTCCCAATCGTGAGCAACCTACCTCTTGATAATCCCTTGCAGGACCCTCTGCTTAATTTTACCTTATATTCTTATTGGAGGAGATGCATTCTCATTGCACTGGCAGGCTGTGACACTCAGCTGGTTTAAGGTAAGAAAGCCCTGTCTAGGGGCGAAAAAAAAACTATTTTTGTTTTTTTACTGTAGTTATTTACAATATAGAGAACATGAATTTGTCTAAAATAAGTCGAAAAATATGGACATTTTATAAGATAATAAATGACCATGCTGCACCACGATCGACAACGCCCACATTTACAGAGATTTATGTTTGTGCGAATAATATTCTGAACTATTACAGATAGATTTCTGAACTCACTTCTTGTCTACTCTGTTGAGCGCAGACTTTGTGTTGGTAACAATGACAACTTCCTGCATTGTTTATGTTACTAGTGGTTACTGAACATCGTCATAATATGATAATCACTGTGATTTTGCATTGACCTATTGAGGAAATATTGTTTAAGGGGTGGAACAGCGAGGTCATCTGCCCCAATTGATTGTTAATTATTGAATCGTTGATTTGAAGAGGAAAACAAGTCCACTTATTTGCAAACAGATAAGTTGAAATACGCATTTATTTATTTATCCATTTATTTATTTATATTGTTTTTATTTACTTATTTATTTATTCATTTGTTTACTTATTTATTTGTTCATTTTTTTAATTTATTTATTTATTTAAAAGCTAAAGGAAGTAGTAGAAGCAAAATAACCAGTGATGGACGAAATGATGCAAGTTATGAAGCAGTTTACGTATTTCATGAACTATTTGTCCAAAATCGCCAAAATCAAAACCTTCCACACGCATTAGCATTGAAATTAGAATGCCAGCTGTTTGATATTACATATCTTCAAACATTTTGAACAGCTTCACAGAAACCAGGTGGCAGTTATTCGAGCTGAAGGACGTGAGAGAGAAGCTGGTATTCTGAAAGGTGTAAGGCAAGGCTGCAACTTATCACTCATACTTTTCAATCTCTGCATTGAACAAGCAATGAAGGAAATTGGAGAAAAATTCAAAATAGGAGTAAAGATTCAAGGAGAAATAATTTCAACTCTGAGATTTTCTGATGACAACGTCATCTAAGCCAACACACCAGAGGATTTGAATGAGTTCAATCTTGAGGAAATAATTCATGATAAAAATTAATAAACCCAAAACAAAAAAATTGGAATGCAGACAAAATAAATCAGATACCCATATGGACGCCGAATTGGCAGGCGAAAAGCTGACAGAAGTAGGCGACTTCTGTTACTTGGGAAGCAAAATAACCAGTGATGGACGAAGCAAAGAGGGTATAAAGGCAAGGAAAATTATTTCTATAGAAAAGGAACCTGTTGAAATCAAATAGAGTTAAGTGATAGGAAGGCATTTCTAAAGCCTTTGTCTGGAGCGTGGCGCTCTATGGAATTGCAACTTAGACTGTAAAAGCAGCAGAAAAGAGGAGAATTGAAGCGTTTGAAATGTGGTGTTACAGAAGAATGATGAAGATGAGATGGGTAGATAGGGTTAAAATGAAGAGATATTAAGATGATTGGGAGAGGAGAGATGTTTGTGACGACTGCTAATGAAGAGAAGTGATAGGCTGGTAGGACACATAGGCTACTAAGACACCTAGGGATAGCAAACTTTGTTATGGAAGAGAAGGTTGAGGATAGGAACTGCAGAGGTAGACCAAGGTTAGAATATATTAAATAGCTGGCCTCGGATGTAGGGTTTGGTAGGTATGTAGAGATGAAACGATTAGTTCAGGACAGGAAAGCTTACAGAGCTGCATCAAACCAGTCAGAAGACTGAAGACTCGATCAACAACAGAATGATATCTCAGTAACTTCAGAGATTCAGCTGCAATAATTTTTAATAATCTACTCAGTATTTTTTTGAATTTTATAACATTTTGCCTGGAAAAATATAATTTTCTTTCTTCAGGAAAATTACATCTGAATATTTACTTTCTCTATGGTCTATTTCCAAATAAAAATGGTGATGCATGTGGAGTAATTTTAAAGAGTAGCTTTTAGAAAGCATCATTTTCATATGAGTCATTGAGAGCCACATTAGTGTAACACGTAAGTCTAATCTTTGTGGCCGACAGGAACAATGTTCACCTCCAATGCCTCACGCACACTGGCCTTGAGCTAATCTCCTTCTTTTAAGGGTTAGACTTTCCGGCGATTCCGAGGGGAGTTACTCCACTTGGGCACCGAACGGCTCATATTGTATATACATTCACATGATAGAGTAAAACTCATTGAACCTCCTGGAATTTAAAAATTGGCTTTCAGGACTATTGGTACAAAAAGTAGTGTGGTTTGGCATTTCTAATGATTCAACGCTGCCAGTCACATTGCAAACAGTGAGATGGGGGCGTCAAACGAAGAGCAAAGAGGTGTTGTTCGGTTTCTGACAGCGGAAGGAGTAGGGGGAACGGACATTCATCGCCGAATGTCACAAGTGTACGGCGAACACTGCATGTACCTTGCAATGATCAAGGCGGGGCACAAGCGCTTTAGGGAAGGACGGGTGTCGTTAGCCGATCATGCCCGGTCTGGGGAACCCCCCTGCATTACCGATGACAACGTCTAGCTGGTTGATGCACTCATTACCCAGGACCGACGAGTGACAGTGAACGCCATAGCCGCCGTGGTCGGATTGAGCGTCGGAAGTGTGCACACCATCATGAAGGAACGACTACACTTGCGCAAAGTGTGTGCCCAACGGGTGCCCCACAGTCTTCAACCCCATCAGGAAGCATGTCGAATGGCCTACTGTCTCGGTCTTGGTTGGAGGATTGATGCATGCTGCTGCTCGCTTTGTATCGTCACGTGAAGTGCACGCGTGCCCTCTGGCGACGGGCTGTGACTTTCCACGTTCTGGTCGGAACCACACCTCGTTACACACGCCACGATTAGCCGATGTCGTCACCGGTTTGCGCATTCCAGCCTCCGGCTCGTTACTTTTTGAACGAACCTTATATACTTCAAAAGAGATCTTACATGGGATTCGAACCCTTATTTTTTGTGTTCTGGTAAGTGCGTGCCTGCTACACTACCAAGGTCTTCTGTCGTTCACTATTCATTTCTACGTCCTGGGTGAGGACGGCAATGTAGGGCAAACCATTTTAGGCTACACAGGGTGTAACTAAATATGTGGGAAAACTCCGGGGATTCGATAGAGGACCTGACAACAAGCAAAAACATGTCCTGTATACATATGGCGTATGTGTGTTCGTTGCCGTGTTACAAGCATTGTTTGTGGTGTAGGCCTACATTACACAAACCGCCTCACTATGCAGGTTGCTCATTTGTGTTGATAAAGTGTACGTTATTACTTACAGTTCTCTGCAGAAGGTGCTCAAAACTGCTACCACGAGCTGTAATGCAGGCGCCTATGCTCTCCCATATTCCCGGCGTCTGTCGTATCTGATGACATCCCTGCTCTATTCAATGACGCACGTTATGAATAGGTGTGGCATAACAATACCCCTTAAATGACCCCATAAGTAGAGGTCTAACGGGTTGAGATCGGGAGAACGAGCAGGCCATGGTGTCGGTCCCTGACGCCCTATTTGTTTGGGAATCGCTGATGTAATATTGCTCTAGCAGCAAGAGCAAAGTGAGGCGGAACTCCATCATGCATGTACGAAGGTAGATCAAAAAGTTAGTTGCACTAACGCGCTGCAGCAGCACGCTGTGTGTCGCAAACGTGGGACAGCGGAGAATGGGACAGACACTGCCCACCCGTCTGTTAGACAGGTCGCTGAGGTGTCTCGTCTTGTATGGTGTGAATAGCGGCCAAATGCAATGGTGCGTCGACTGGACGTTCACTTCAAACATGAGATGCGTGCGACCATCTGATTCCTATGAGCCAAAAGGAAGAATTGCATGATTAAAGAGAAGCGCCGGGGGGTGGGGGGGGGGCGGGGGGGGGGGGGGGAGGAATTGAGCGCCGGTGTGATTTTGTTGCACGATAACGCAACACCTCACAAGGCCCGCCAAACGAGCGAACTCCTGCAGCGTTTCAAGTGGGAGGTGTGGCAAAATCCACCCTACAGTCCCGACCTAGCGCCATGTGACGTTCATCTGTTCGGTAAGCTCATAATGGAGCTCGGTGGTCGATGTTTCCAGACCGATGAGGAGGTGAAGGCCGCTGTCTCCGTGTGGTTGCAGTACGCTGGAGGAACTTTCTATGCATTCGGCATCGACAAGTTGGTTGTGCGTTCGTAGAAATGTTTCGAGTCTCTTGGAAACTATGTGCAAAAGTGACGTTACATTGTATGTCGTTATAGGAGTGTTGCTGTTGTATAGGTGGTGTAATAAATGGCCATAACTGGGAAGTGCAACTTATTTTTTGATCTCCCCTCGCACCACATGCGATCCGCCGTCTGTGTTATGAAGGCCTACACCACAAACAATGCTAGTAACACGGAAACGAAAGCAAATACACCATAATGTTTACCGGACATGTTTTGCTTGTTGTCAAGTAGGCCTACACTATCGAATCCCTGGAGCTTTCCCACATATTTAGTCACACCCTGTATATTTCTGCATAAAATGACATTTTCCCCAGCTTCTTATTTTTGCGACAAAACATTCTTGCGCATCGGTATAAAAGCAACTATGTTGAAAATTTGCCTTCAGGTTTTATATAAAAGTATCGATGACTTAAGTCATCAGTTTCAATATAGAGGTATTATTTTTGCAATTAAGATTTATTTAATTAGGTACCGGTAATTAATGGACGAAATATAATAACAAGAGTTCTCAAAAAGTATTCATGTAATCTAATTTCGATTATAATAATAACGCATAGAAGTTATGACAATCGAGCAACCTCAATTGTACGCTAGGGAACACTTGAAAATTTGAAACATTTAGCATATAATATAGTATTATATAAGAAACGTATAGAGAAAAAAGCGTCTATGTCACCAGTATAATGTGTATTGATATAAGAATTATTTTTGTAACATGAACAAAATCCATTAAGAACTACTAATATTTGAAAACTCACTTCCATTTGCTCATCGCCAGTTCTGCGTTAGAGCTTCTTTTTGCTTCCTTACTCCACAAACAAAGTATGTTGGTCTTGCTTTGCCGAAGCATAGTGCTACTCGACTCCAGCCGATATATTTAACTTCAACGGTAATCATTGTGCGAGTAACATACAGAAGTAATTCCTTTTTATGTCCTTGTCCACGTCACAGAACTGGGTTTGGACCTGCGTTACCTCATGGATATCTTCCTCTTATTAGGTCTGTACAAGTTATGTATCCGTGATACTGAAACTCCGGCTGATATATTTAACTTCTATGGTCATCGTAACATACAGATGTTAAGTCCCCAGTCGTATTTGAGCAAGCCACAGCTGCCTCCACGTCAAGCTTTCTTTATTTTGGTATTATTATTATTATTATTAATAATAATAATAATAATAATAATAATACTATTATTAATAATAATAATAATAACCTTGGTTTAGTGCCATTTTCAACGGCTATTTAGAAAAGTCTAGATGCCAGTATAATACGTTGTTGTTGATTTATTTAGGGGCTTTGCAACATCGTGTTCATGTAGCCCTGTGTACTTGGGTGTGAGTGGAATTTGTCTGACAACCTGTGTTATTGTGATGGCTATATTAGTGTGTGTCGTTGTAATTCAGAAGAGGATTGGGATGGAGGTGGCCGTGGCCTTAATTTATGAACCATCCCAGCATTCGCCAGGAGTAGAAGTGAGATACCACGGAAAACCACTTCCGCCTCTTCTCAGTTTTGCCTCACGAGGCAGAGTGCACCCCGTACCAGCCCTCAGACCAGAATTACTTTTCTTGACAGAGCCAGGAATCGAACCCAGGCTTCCGCGGTGGCAGTCAAGAGTACTTGCCACTACGCAACGGGGTGGTCGGTATGATACACAGAAAGGGTTCTTCAACATTAGAGCGTATATACTGGCGTTGATTTCTCACGGACATCTTGACGTGAAAGTTTCTTGTGCGGGTGCGATGTTAAGGTTCTAAAACATGGAGCTGAAACAGAGTGTCTCAGCAAACTGCACCTCATATCTGGTATCTCAGCTTCTTTAGAGTTATACGGGCTGTTGAGCGCGTAATGTTATTATAATTTATAAGCTATTCCTTGTTTTGTCCACATTATGCTATCCATATTATATGGGGTGTATGCATAACCCATGCTAGCACAATACAAGAGGCGTGTAAATATGCACATGTCGAGGTAAATATTGTAATCGTTTTCATCTCGAGAGTCGTATCATTTAGTGAGGCGTGACAACTTTAATCACCTGTCTCGGTGAATTTGTGTTGATTGTATCTGATAACCTGTAATGCTGAGTTGTCTGTAGCAACATGGTTTAGAGTGCCTGTCCTTCAATAAAGTGATGGCCCTCCAAACCAATATTGTTTAACACTACTACCACATTCCCTCTTTAAAGTTGAAAGGGAAAATACATTCCATTTTGAATGCTGATCACCTAGAAGTCTACTGGCCAAGTAATTTTCTTGACTACTCCACTCATACTTCACTCTTTAAATTAAGATCAATAACGTGTAAGAATTTGATTAAAATCCGCCAATTACAGTTCTTCATTTCTATAATTCAATAGGCCTACCTTGCCAGTTAACACTGAGCTCTTACAACAACTTCCATTTTCGCTTACCGCCGTTATTTTATTCACAAAGGATTAGTGGTTTCATGCTCTGCTATAGTGTTTTTTTATAGGTTGGAATACTATTAGATGTACATGCCCACGAATGGTAGGCCGTTGGTGTATTCCTTCTGAATATACGATCACTGGTTTAGTAATTTCACCCACTTTGGGTTTTCTTTGATTTTCTTTATTTCCAAGCAAATCACTAACACACTTGTTTATGCATTTCTTTTGTGCACCCTCTTATATGTTCTGAAAGTATGTTCCAGATTTGCGATGCTTTCACTTTGTATAACATATTTCTGCAGTATTCCTTACGGCAGGTCGCTGAAGCTTTGGATTCTTCTTGCCTCGAGAGTTTGTTCAACATATCTCAAGCAGAGGGCATCAGTCTCGCTTTTTGCATCTTCCTAGAAGACTCGACCTAATTATTGGGCTCAACTTCAAGAAATAATTTTTGTACTTGTAACTAATTTATTTTTCATTAATTGCTCCAGCCGTGATGATATCAGAATTGAACACCACCATAATAACATATGAAAGGGTGTTGGACCCACTTAGCTCTTACTCAAACCAAATAATTTTAATGGATAGTATAGCATCTACTGACCACGGTGGCCGAGAGTGCTTACTATGGAAGCCGAGATGGGAACTGAAACCACGCTCTCCCGATGCCAGCAAGGCTTGTACTTTTGAAATCTTCTAGATGAGTGTCTCCATGACGTCGTCGCTTGGCCACGTTGATTCAAATTCATTTTTAAGGGGCCTGTTACCTCAGCTGGATAGATCGTCGTGCTAATAACGCGAAGGTCAAGGGTTCGGTCCCCTCACGGGCCATTCTTTATTAAAAGGGACGTAAAACCAATAACATTATTATTTATTATCAAATTCATTTGTTACATTATCTATGGCAGTACTAAAGATCTCGCATAAAAAATTGTTAATAACATGATGCCCACTATAAGTCTCGTATGTCTGCCCGCTATTAATCCTGTGAGGTGAGATAAGTTTCTATGTGGATAATAATTTTTATGACTGCATACCCTAACTGACGCGAACTTAATCAGAGGAGTTGATGCGAAATGAAATAAATGAAACTAAATGAATTGGTCAAGGACTTGACAGAAAGTGACCGTAACCTATCAGACGACATAATTCCCGATTTTGTATAGAGGTGAAAATGGGAAATCACGGAACAGTAATTCAACGACGGCAGACGGCGAGGATCTAACCCACTCGTATTCCGGGTCTGGAGATAGTTACTGCCCGGGTTGGTTTTCCATTACAAGGCATGAGGCAGGGAATCCTAGTGACATTTACAGTATAACAGAGTCCAGCGCTCTAACCACATTGCCATGAAGGAACGTTTTGCTTTGTTCTGTTGCATGTTTCACCCAAACCGTAACAAAAAAGTGTTTATTTACAAGGTTGTTTTTGGGGGGGGGGGGGTATTCTGTCCGAAGGAAGGTCCGTGCGTCTGAAGAGTCTATCATGAGCTGAAGTTTACGTGCGGTAGGGTGGCCATGTCTTTTCCGCTCCTCCTTACCCTCTCCCCGCCAACAGCGCGTGGTCCCCCAGAACCGGCATTCCATCCAAGTTCCGACCACGCCCAATGCTGCTTTACTGCGGAGTTCTCATGGGATCCGGTGTAACATGGCCAGGCCGTTGGCATTTACAAGTTAAATACCGTACCATAAATGAAAGTGACGAATTTTAATAAACATATTATAATAGCCTATTAAATACACTACTTCTCAACCTATTTAATTCTTCTTGATATCCGGAAAGTGGGCGTCCTTTAAGTACAGCACTTACAACCTCTGCTATTTTTAAGTACATTATATATTTTTTATTTATATTTTATTTATTTTGTTATTTATTATTTACTTATTACACTTTACACTCTACTGTAATATGAGCATCTTTGTTGTGATAATATTCCAGCTGTTGTATTGCGCCAGATTGGTTTGAATCCTTAATAAAGAAAAACAATAGCTTGTTGCTCATATCTATTATAAAATATTTAGCTATTACACTGTCATATCGTTTATGAATGTTATTTGATCGAACATCCTTGACAAATATTTTAATGCACATTACATACAGTATTTCTTAATACATTGTTGAACTAAACGTCTGAGATACTTACAAGTCATATGCTGATCCTGAGGAAAGGGAATGTTTCTCCCCCACCCCTGACGGCCCCCACCCAAAATTATGAAGGAACGAACAAATGAATACCTCAGACTTTTTTCAGATTTTTAGATCGAATATCTAATGAATTAAACTAATAACATGTAGTTGTGGACTTAAGTGCAATATGGGTCTGAAAAAATATATGCCTACTGAGAAACGCCACGCATTTCTCCAGTTTTCCAGTCTCCTGGGCTTGTAACTGAAGTGGATGTTTAAAAGTGGCATTCTTATACTCCAGTCCTTTCTAACGAAAAATCCTAGAGTCAAGAGGGAAATTAAACCATTATTATTATTAACTGGCAGTTTTGATCTAAAGAAGAGTCAATGCCAATAATTATATAGGCTACTGTACAATTATTCATCACTTCATGCTCAAATGAGTTTCACCACTTCATTTATTTAGCACTGTTTATTACTTTGCAGCAATAGGAAACTTTCGCTTAATTGCGCGTACTGACTCTGTCATCATCACGAAGGTTTGTGTTCTGTGTCATGGTTAACGTCTGATAAGGTGTCCCGTGTCCCCTTGAATAGTGTCCTTTAACTTGCCTCAGGTTCAGAGAGTTTTCCAAAAGACTTTACGAGTCTAGGTTGAGCTCAGAATAGTCCACTGGCAATTCCTACATTATGGCCAGTGTGAGGGTTCAAATCCAAGAACCAAATGTGGAAGCTGTAATACTACATTAGCCAGCAGTGAGGGACCTATTACATATTTCATATTCCACAGTCAATATTTCTAGTGTTGGGTAAATGTCGCTTACGTCAATATTACTTATTTATTATTATTATTATTATTATTATTATTATTATTCCCGACAGTAGTGGCTACGCTGGCTAACGCCCAGCATTAGGTCATGGGGCCAAGCTCTCTGCTAACTCGGTAGACGCGTGGATTCGAGCCCCACCGTCGGCCGTCCTTGAAATGGTTTTCCGTGGTTTCCCCATTTTCAACACCAGGCAAATGCTGGGACGGTACCTTCTGACAGGCCACGGCCGCTTCCTTCCACATCCTTGCCCAGTTTCATTCACCATCATTCATTTCATCTCTCATTAACTCCTCTCATGAGGTTGGCGTCAGGAAGGGCATCCGGCCGTAAAAACCCTCGCCACAATGTCTTCCATCGCATCTCATCCCCGACCCCGTTGGAAAACGGGAATAATAAGGGGTAGACATACATACAATTATTATTATTATTATTTGCGTTTCGGTCGTCTAGGGACCACGAGCCAATTTCAATGATTTGTCCATTGCTGCTCCTTCTTCTTCCTCCAGTATTCCTTCATCTCACTATGTTTCCTCTTCCTTTCCTCGCACAATTTCGAGCCGGTTTTCTTTCCCTTCTCCCCTTGGAATCCTTCCATTCTTAGCACATTTTGCCTAAATATATCTCCCTGTGAAGTATCTTCTTCTTTGATATTGTTTTCTTTATTTTATTTTATTTTATTTCATAGTGTCCGGAGCCTCCGTGGCTTAGGCGGCAGCACGTTGGCTTCTCACCGCTGGCTCCGTGGTTCAAATCCCGGTCACTCCATGTGAGATCTGTGCTGGACAAAGCGGAGGCAGACAGGTTTTTCTCCGGGTGCTCCGGTTTTCCCTGTCACAATTTCATTCCAGCAACACTCACCACTATCATTTCATTTCATCTGTCATTCATTTAATCATTTCCCCAGGGGAGTGCGACAGGCTTCGGCAGCCGGCACAGTTCATATCCTCGCCGCTAGATGGGGGCTTCATTCATTCCATTCCCTGACCCGGTCGGTCGACTGGAAGCTGGCTGTGGATTATCATTTTCATTTTAATTTCATAGTGTCCGGAGCGTCCGTGGCTTAGGCGGCAGCACGCTGGCCTCTCACCGCTTGGTCCAGGGTTCAAATCCCGTTCACTCCATGTGAGATTTGTGCTGGACAAAGCGGAGGCAGACAGGTTTTTCTCCGGGTGCTCCGGTTTTCCCTGTCACAATTGCATTCCAGCAACACTCTCCCCGATCATTTCATATCATCTGTCATTCATTTAATCATTGCCCCAGGGAAGTGCGACAGTTTCGGCAGCCGGCACAGTTCATATCCTCATTCCATTCCCTGACCCGGTTGGTCGACTGGAAGCAGGCTGTGGATTTTCATTTCATTTCATAGTGTCCATCTGCATCACATCCATCTTGAGGAAAAGTGGCGCAAGTCGTTTGCCAATAAAACTAGTGAAACTGAAGTTTAAATGAAATATCAGTACCGTAATTTATTATTTAAAATAGATTTTTCACTCACCTGTAAAATTTAGGTTTTTGACGTTTGCCACTTTTCCCCAGCACTACAGATCTAATGAGAGAGGCACGAGATTCGAACTTCCCGATGAAAGAGAATGTACCACAGGGAGAGATAAATGCTGGTACTCTAAACATGGAAGTTAAATAGTGTCATTTAAAAGCAATATACTGAGCCACATATGCAAGAAAAATTTTCGTCATATGTTCTGGTTTCCATTCTCCAGCAATGAACAAATGAAATGTGTCGCATGCCCCTCTCCCAGCGGAGATGTGAGCAGGCCTCTTGTTTGTCTAATTTTGCCGATTGAATAAAGAGAATAATTCATGCATATCCTGTCCCCACTTCCCCCCAACCCTCCCGTCCACAGCCAACACTCTATTATTAAGGTAACTCGTTCTCAATTTCGGCTGTCAATATCATTGCTGGCGATGAATGCACTGTGCTGAAAGTTGATCGTAGTGACAATTATAAAACTGTCCCATTGAGTTGGAGGTTACAGGAAGTTTTATGTTGCACAAGAATGGAAATGTGCTCCAATAACAGAGAGTATAATACAGTGTCCTGACTTCTGACACCGGTCAGTTTTCTGAATCGAAGTTATTGCTGAAAAAATTATCAAGTAACTTGGAATTAATTTTGAATGTTCTGGTAGAGGTTGCAGGTTGCATGGCAAGTCTTTAGTTCTAAAAGTGTTTCATTAGGTAGAGTTAAAGTTGAGTCTGTACCTCGTGTTTCATATTCCGGCAAAAGTTGTAGGATATTTGGTGTGCGGGAGACAGCCAAATCACTCCATGTCATACATGCTGTCATAAGACATTTGGTCACATCTAAACAATTATTAGAATGCCGATGTGATGATCATAAAAAGCTAAGTTATCTGTCCCTAATTATGAGAGGATGGCTAATACTACACTGCTAATACTAACTGCAAGGATGTTAGGAAAGACAGTTCCACGAATGGCCAAACATTTTGATCATTGAACTAGGAAGAAAAGAACACCGGAAATTAGCAGGAGACACTGTCCATCCTGACGTCACTGGATTGATGTGAAAGCGAATCTACCTCAGAACCCTCTCAAGACTTCCAAACTCCAAACCATCCAGCTGCGAGTCCCTGAGGATGTCGACCACTTAGTGTTGTGCAGGGTAAACCATGTGGAGGTTGGCTAAACGAAACCTGCTCAGCTAGTTGCCTGTGATGAGAGACACAGGATACCATCCACGTAATTACATCCTAATCCCAGGAGAGAGAGAGAAAAAGAGTTGTTAATTCACTTGGGGTTTTTGCGATATCGTGGTAATTTAGCCCCGTGTACGTGAGTGTGTACGTGTGTGTGGAATCTGTCTGATAACTTGTGTCATTATGATCTCTGTAGTAGTGTGCGAATTTGCAATTGAAGTTAGGATTTGGAAGGAGGTGGCTGTGGCTTTATGTTAGGAACCGTCGTGACATTTGCCTGGAGTAGAAGTGAGAAACCACGGAAATCAACTTCTAGGACTCCGACTGGAATCCATCTCCTTTCAGTTAATCCCGCACACTTGGGCTCGATTCCTATTTCTACGAAAGGGTATTCGAGTCTTTGCCTGAAAGCAAAAAAGTGGTCCATTCAGCCTTGAAGGGTCAGCTGTCAAGAGAGATGGGTTTGAATCCTACAATGAGTCATCCCTCACGTTATTTGCCTTTCAAAAGTAAATAAGTAAATATGTACATAAATATGCAAATAAGTAATTATATAAGTATATAAGGAAATAAGTATATACGTATATGAGTATATGAGTATATCGGTATATAAGTAAACACGTATATGCGTTTATAAGTAGATACATATATAAGTAAATAAGTAAATAAGTGTATAAGTAAATAAGTAAGTATATTAGTGAATAAATAAGTAAATAATTAAATAAGTGAGTAAGTAAAAAGTAAGTATAGAAGTAAGTAGGATATAAGTAAATATGTAAGTAACTTTATAAGTAAATGTGTAAGTATATAAATAAATAATTAAGTATATAAGTAAATACTATGTAAGTTAGTATGTAAGAAAATATGTAAATGAATAAATAAGTAAATACGTAAGTATATAAGTAAATAAGGATGGTAAAGTAAGGGCACAGAAACCTCCATCACAATCATAGGCTACAGTTGCGTCCTCGTGCACCAGGACGTAGGTTGTTAGGCGGATTCCAGAAGGGTTGGAGTGGGGCATATAAGCAGAAAAACTACATAAAATCTGCTCTGAATATACTAGTTGGTAAAGTCAATATTGCCCAGCAGTATATCCATGAATTACACGAACTGAAAGTAATCGTAAAACAATAGTTTCTAATGAAGACACTACATAAATTTAACTTCCAAGATTGTGTTTTCCATTTTTATGACATCACTTAATATCCTCTCTGCTTGACGTCTATAATGTACATAGTATTCTTAACCTTACAAATGGTAATCTTGTGAAGCGGGAGCGAGATGGGCAGCTGGTGAGGCTAGGCAAGAGTGTTGCTGCTGATTCAGAGAAGGGGAGCTGTGCTGGTTTTTCCTGATGTGCCCCCTCCTCCTCCCCCTTGCCCTTCTACTTTACTTTTCGTCTTTACTCTATCTGACAGCCTGGACCACGTAAATCAATTTTCAATTATACCTTTAGAGGGTTTTTTAGTATAAGGAGTAGGGGCAAGGGAGGGAGGATGTACCGCGTGGAGGGGGGATTGGTATTATTATATTTATAAATCAGCAATGTAAGAGGGAGACAGAGATAGAGAGAGACAGTAGCCTCTTGCAATTTATGATTCTATCCTATGGAAAGTGCATGGGCATACAAACTGCTACTTGCTTAGCTTAGGTCGACAGTTTCTGCGCTCTCCACCAATAAATCTCCAGCTATGAGACCCTGTGTGGTTCCAGCTCTTTTGAAAGGAAACCCGAGATGGATGGATAGATGGATGGGTGAACAGACAGACAGTGTGAGAATGTCTACACAACTAACGCCTGGTTTTTGTGCGTGTCATTATACGCACACTTCAAAACAAGTCTTGCTCATTGTGGAGGAAGATTTATATTTAATCACAACCGATTTATGTGAGACAGCCATTGGGGTGTGCACGAAAGACTGGTAATGGCTGCGGTAAAGTATACAAGCCAACATATTTCCAGTAAACTCCATTCTCTAAAGGAATACCACAACTACAAATTCAATTATCTTGCAATACTCTACAAAATATTGGAATGATGATCGCTACAAGTTCGAATTGTCAGTTTCTTAACCTTAGTGTAAAACTGTTTCTACAGAAAAGGAATCTGTTGACATCAAATATGGATTTAGGTACTAGGCAGTAATTTTTAAAGCCTTTGTCTGGAGCGTGGCTTTCTATGGCAGTGAAACTTGGACTGATGGAGCAGCAGAAAAGAGGAGAATTGAAGGGTTTGACATGTTGTGTTACAGGAATAGAATAAGAATAAGAATGGAATTTATTTTGAATAAGCAATATTACGCCCAGCAGTACAAGAAAATAAATACATACATAGCTTTTTAAGTATTAGGACATACCCGTACATTATTCAAGCAATCGCGTGTGTTATAGTGTGTGCCCGTCAGACGAGAGGTTCGGGGAACTGCCGGTCTTAAACAGCCCTTCCGAGACCCTCTTCTGACCAACACACAGTAATCGGGGAACAATGCATTCATAAACTGGTCTAGCACAAGAAACTGCACTCGGGGGTGTCGGGAATAGGAGAGTTCTATTCCTACGACCAGCCTAGCGGAATACATTCACGGGAAAACACAAGGAAACGATGAAAGAATGAGGCCAGACTTAAGTTAAAATAACACTAAATATATTGATAAAATCACAGATCCCTAGCCTACTTCTGAGAGGTAAAAATCGGCTAATCCGAATATAAACTGTCCTGAAAAGAATGTAAAATGTGTCCTAGCCAATACCTGTCTTAAGCCGCTCGAAGTCCTATCCACAAGATCGAAGAAATAAATCAATCACTAAGTGAGTAAAACGTAACGATTCCCTACACCAGGGGTGCCCAACCTTTTTTAACTAAGGGCCACATTGTAAATAGTTGGGGGACCTTGCGGGGCATGACACTCCGAGGGGTTTGAGGGGGGGGGGGTGGTTTTATTTTTATTTTAATATAGGTGCAATATGGTGAGTTTTGTGGCTGTCTGAACTTATGTTTTCTTAGTATTTTTGCCATTTTCTATATTTATTTCTGGTGGATAAAAAATAAAACACTAAAAATAAATTTAAATATTTGTAATAAAACCCTTGAAAATAGAAGTACAATGATATTCAATACACTTTTTTTTGTCGTGTAGCCTCCTGAGAGGCCGAGTGCAGGTCTTTCTAGTCGACGCCCGTGGGCGACCTGCGCGTCGGGATGAGAGATGGAATGGATAAAGATGAATGAAACTGGGCAAGGATGTGGAAGGAAGCGGCCGTGGCCTGTCAGAAGGTACTGTCCCAGCATTTGCCTGGTGTTGAAAATGGGAAACCACGGAAAACCATTTCAAGGACAGCCGACGGTCGGGCTCGAACCCACGCGTCTACTGAGTCAGCAGAGAGCTTGGCCCCTTGACCTAACGCAGCGCTTTAGCCCTCGTAGCCACTACTGCCGGTATTCAATACACTCATACAGCATGAATGACAAAGAGTGAGTATTTATGTTCATTTGACATAATTAATAATCAAATTATGAAATAAAGTTCATGATAAAGAATGTGTTTCCGGACCCATGTTCATATAATATAATTTCTTTGTCTACATGTGAGGACTGTGTCCTGCAATTTGTGCCGTACTTTTTTGTGACACCCTGTATACTGTACATACACAAGTGCCACGATGTCCAAACCCCTCAACGGAAAGAACAACAAGAACAACGCTGCTCTTCTGAATGAAAAGTCCACCTCCTGTTGGCAATGATTAGTATCTAGTTTGTCGCCGCGGGAGTCCGGGTTTGATTCCCGACTCTGCAAAGAAATTTATATCTGGTCTGAGGATTGGAGCGGGGTTCACTCAGCCTTGTGAGGCACAATTTTACCATCCTAGAAGTGGTTTTTCGTGGTCCCCCCTCCGCGCTTAATCCAGGCAAATGCCAGGATGGCACCTAAATTAATGATATGGTCCCCTTCTACAAAATTCCTACCCCGAATTACAAATACACCCATACAGCCACCAAATTTTATCAGACAAATTACATACACACAATTACACTACCATGATATCGTAACGCCCTTAAGTGATTCCACAACGACAATCCCCTTGAATCTAGACAAGTCACACGTGATTTGTTCACTGTTTGAAAACCCTGCAATTTACTTCATTAATACTGGACGTCCCGTGCCTCTCAGCATCAGTCGATGTTGGAATTCGAGGATATCAATTGCATTATGAGTAATACGTAACCTAACCTTGTTACAACTCTGGTTTAGAGTTTTTAACTAAAATAATAATGGTTGTCTACACATAATGAACTGATACTCGTAGAGATACATAAGTTAGGTGATAGAAATTTCATAACACTTCCTTCCCGACAATATTAGTTCTCGTTGTTTGCTAGTGTCATGCGATTCGCATTGTCGTTCTTCACAAACGCTGAGCAAGTTTGGTTTTCCTGCCAAAATCCATAATTAACAACACCGCAGTATCTTCTTTTCACACTCGTCTCAACTGTCACAAGAAACAACACTTCAACTTAGCACCATTCACGCCTTCCTTCTTGCTTTCTCCTACGAAGTGGGGGCTCTGTTCTTCTGTAGATATTCAATCAACATTGACATGATTCGCTCGTCTGCTAAGGTTTGTGCCGAAGCGCTAGCAATACTGCACGTGGTGGCAGCTGGCAGAAGCATAGGCACATAGTTTGCGTTGAGTTGAATTTAACCTCAGAACATTCCTCTGACACAAGCGATTAGAGTGGTCAATAGCATGAAAGAAAGATCTTGAATCATGGGGTGTTTTGAGACATAAACCAACGCTGAACAGCAATTACAGCCTGAGGTATGGGTGATTGAATGAGGAAACAAAGTTGAAAATATCAAAAACAAAATTTTGGTGCTTTTCAGTCGGTCAACACGAATGTACCCAAATAGAACTGGGTTATGCCCTAATCCTGAAATAAATCACCATAACTGGTGCGAGAGTGAACACGAAACTGCTTGAAGTTCCAGTTAGGGAGACAACCGGATAAGTATCAGCCTGTATTATTACAGTATAACCATAGTTGTTTTTGTATAACCATATAGTCACCCCAAACAGACAAATTCCGGATTTTATCACCATTTTAGAAGTTCGCCTAACATTAGATATACTACATTTAGCATACACCGACAGTTGCATTACCAACACTGCAACTAAATCATTGTACATAATGTATATATTTTTCACCTGTATTCTCAAACATAGATGTTATAGCCTAAGTGTAATGGATCCGATGATGATCGCTTGACGATCGAAATTGGTCATCCTAGTGTATTTATTAATCTCATGTAATTTATTTCAGGATTAGGGCATAACCCAGCTTTATTTGGGTACATTCGTGTTGACCGACTGAAAAGCACCAAACTTTTGTTTACTTAGGCAACACTGAAAAATGGCTTCAAACCTCACAATGTTGAACAAATCAGGAAAAAATTGTGTTTTAATATCACTTCAATAACTCACGTAAGGTGAGAGGTAGGTGATTTTATATGCCCGATGCCATATCTGGGCATATATACCTTTCACTTAAAAATGGAATTGAGCAAATTGGCCAGGTAGAACGGCCGGAATGACTGACTTTAGTTTTCATCAATATTTTTAATAACTTACATATACTCGTAGATTTGCAAAGAGTATTTCTGTACAGTCAACGTAATTCAATAATATGGAAGCCAACGATCAGCAACCGAGAGCCAATGAGTCTTTGCCTGCCATTGTTACTCGATCGATTAGCAGTAGTTCACGAAAAAGGGGTCAGTGTTGTTGCATGAGAATTCCTAACCACAGGAGGAAAGGAAAGATGAGATTGTCATTGCTTCTTTTAGCGGCTAGGGGCTTGTTGGCTATCAGTACTGCGAACTTGTGTGTATCAAACATTACATTTTAATTGCTTATTTAAGTAACGGTGTCCACGATAATAACACCAACCCAAGGTTTTTCATGAAAATCCACAGCCTGCTTCCAGTCTCCGACTGGGTCAGGAATGGAATGAATGAAGCCCCCATCTAGCGGCGAGGATATGAACTGTGCCGGCAGCCGAGGCCTGACGCACTCCTCTGGGGCAATGATTAAATGAATGACAGATGAAATGAAATGATAGTGGAGAGTGTTGCTGGAATGAAATTTTGACAGGGAAAACCGGAGTACCCGGAGAAAAACCTGTCTGCCTCCGTTTTGTCCAGCACAGATCTCACATGGAGTGACCGGGATTTGAACCACGGACGCAGCGGTGAGAGGCCCACGTGCTGCCGCCTAAGCCACGGAGATTGTTGTTAATTCACATTGGGTCATTTTGGTCATCAGCTCCGTGTAGTTGGGTGTGTGGTGAATTTGCCTGATAAACTATATTTGTGTGATGTTTGTCGTAGTGTGTGTAGTTGTCTTTGGGACAGGGATAGGGAGGGAGTGAGGAAAACCTCGGGGAAAGCACACTAAACATATCCACTGTCAGCGCCGGGATTCGAACCTACGATCATCGAACTTGCTGCAGCTGCCCACGTGGCCGTGGTGTACGTTTTAACGAGCATGACCACGCCGTGGGATTTACGGTAAAAGGGATTGCGATAGGGACTACGGGATTTGAAATAAGTCATCAACCCGCCATTTTCCTGGGAGGAATGAATAAACGACACTCAGGATGGCCTGTCAGCCGGGATTCAAACTATTGACCCCTGGATTGATGCAAGTCTTTAGTGTATCGCAATCATGATGTGTGATTCGATGCGCACAGCTATTCTGCGATTTATCCAGTTTCAAAGGAATGTTATAATTTTATGACTCATTATTTTCAATTAATCATGCCTTATTGCGGAGAAAATCTACATTTACGACCTTACACGATTTAGTTTTTGTTAATTCACTTTAGGGGCTTGAGTCATCTTTGTCAGGAGGGAGTGTATAACACCCAAGAATGTATGCTCGGGTCCAAGCCCCGTGAACCTGAGAGGAATGTGGATCGCAGACTATGAGGAGTGATGGTGACGAGTGATGAGGGTTCCCGGTCCGTGCGTATTAACCACTGATCTCCATACATGGATGGCTGGTAGCTAAGGCAGCAGTAAGCCGAATAGACGATGACAGGTATAGCAAGATGGCAGCGAGCGCATGGTGCAATATTGCGAATCCGGCTCTGTGATTGGTTACTGGTAGTTTGATGTTATACATGTATTTATCCTGGCAGTAAATATTTTGTGTTCTTGTAGTTGTAAAAATGGGCTGAATTTGGTTATTTAAAGCGTAAAATCTTAGTTTTAAGTACCGGTTTGGTGACCCATCATCCCAGGCAAGCCGGTAATACCTTTACTTCTCAGGCAGATAGGTCGCTTAGCCGTAATTTTGAAGTTATTGTGAAGTTAAGTATACATATGCAGTGGTGCTGAAGCAGACGTGATCGGGCTAGGCTATTGCATGTTTAAATTTGATCCCATTTGAGGGTTTTTCGGTTCTGAGTGAGAATAGTTCGCTTAATAGTTGTAAAACGGTGGGGAGAGTGTATTTTGAGTAGGTTTTTAGTTGTGTTAAGTTTTATGTGGAGCTGAGGAGTGAAATTGGTTTGGCTTCAAGTACATTTTTAGCTTTGATCTACTTCCCGTTATTATTAAGTTTATTGTGCTGCTAGCGTGATTAAAAGCTGTAGTATTTGATGTAGAGTGCTGGGATTACTTGGAGGAAGTGTTGGTTATTTCATGGAAACAGGAATTCATTACCAATTACCGATTACGATGTGCCGAATCTAGGCCTGTTTAGTGAGCTACGTTTAGGCCTATAGGTACATCATTTGAAGAATGCATAATTTTGTGGCATATATACATGTATACCGTATATACAATTTAGAAGAATGTTTCCAGAAATTGTTTTTCACTCGTCACTCTGTTACTGATCGCTAATTGCGTGTACTCAGCACCTAAGTTGATATTTGTCAGCCGTTATTATACATTCATTTTTATTGATATTCCGGACATTTACTGACCTCGGAATGACGTGTCAGTGATCCCAATGCTCTTATGCTATGAGTGAACATATTTCAATATTTTATGTGCCCCAAAGCACCATTAATTACGATTCAAAATTGACTAGATTATCATTGCTTGCCCATAAGGAGGGCTCGAGAATGGGTAGACCAACATGGCGGACCGCGCGCTCAACCTGGCGTACTTTCTCGTGCAGCGGAGAGCTGCCATCAGCGATCCATGTATAGAGATCAGTGGTACTAACAGAACCAAATACATTGGTCGGTGACTCACTCACTCATTCATAATACCTACTACTCAAATAAATACAAGATTTGTCTGTAACTAGTGCTCATGGCCCCCGTAATTATTGTCAATGTAAAGTAATACATACTAATTTATTATTGATCCAGATATCTTGAGTTTGATTTTCCTTTGTTTTTTTTTCACAAAACCCCTAGGCAAATTCCGAGATAGTACATTAACTTCAAATCCCGGGGCATCTACCTCATCCATGTACCCTAGTACAATTACACACTCTACCACAGTCATTCCATAAATACAGATTATCAGACAATTTAAATTCACGCCCAAATATACGAGGCGGATGACCAAGATGTTCAAACCTCTAAAATAAGTAAACAACAAATCAATTAATGTTCTCTGCTCTACAGAGGTGGAAAAATTTTTCCATCAACTTATATACTATTTTCTTAATGTATTTTTATTATTATCTTTAAGTAATTATGGTGAAATGAAGAGCTGGGTGGAATAATGACTTAGCGTACAATAGGCAGTTTTTCAGATTATTGCATGAATAAAATCCTACAGCTCTGTTTGTTGACTGAGAAAGTACTAGTGAAATACGTCTTTCCCAGAATCGTTGTCCGCATTTTAACATCGTAGCCCGCTAAGCAGTTAATCCATACAGAAAAACTTGGAACTAAAATACCTCAGACCCATGCTTGTGCAGTTAAGTCGTTATTCCACCCAGATCCTCAATTACAATATTTCCACCATTTATTATAAGAAATCAAGACTTTTTATTCAATATTATGAATTAGGTATTATATTGGCATGTACAGTATAGAGGACCACGTAAATAGTTCGAATTAATCATGACTTTCAATCAGAAAATTCGCAGTAACCAAGTTTTACTCTAGGAATTTTCTATTTAAATGATATTTTAAATTGCATTTCATCCCAGCTCGGTTTCACACCTTGACTTTGCAAGGGATCACTCGTCTACCGTCGCCAGAACCGTGTTTGGGAGCTGAACACATATTATCAGCAGATACAACTGGGGATGGTGACAGGTGACCGCTAACATGGGTCTAATTAAGGAAGTTTCAGGGAAAGGACTTAGGAAGGAAGTCGCCGTGGACCTGTTGAAAGGGATCAACGAAACAGTCCCGGCATTTGCCTGGTGGTGAAAATGGGAAACCACAAAAACTAATTTCAGAACGGTTGAGGTGGGATTCAAACCCGTGCTCTCCCAATGCCAGCAAGGCACTAGGTAGGGAGTTAGTGCTCTATGCCGGCATGGCCGGTAGTAAATTTTGTATTTTATAATATTAAAGTTTAATGTTGTTAGAATTTTATGACCTGACCTTCTCCCTAGAGTCTTTTCAATTCATCTGCTCACTTTGCAGGAAATGAGCTTTAAGTAGTCTACTGCTCCAACCACATCGTGGTGTAGCAGCTAGCATTCTTGGTTGTCACCCCGGAGGTTCTCTGCCAAAAAAAAATAATTCAGGTCTGAGGGCTGGAACGGGGTACGCTCAGACTCGTGAGGCAAAAACTGTGAAAAGGTGGGTTCGATTCCTATCTCAGTCATTTTGGAAGTTCTTTCCCGTGGTTTCCGATTTCTACTCCAGACAAATATCAGGATGGTTCCTAACTTAAAGCCACGGCCGTCTTCTTCCCAATCTCATCTGAATTAAAAATATACGCACACTAATACAGTCATCACAATTACACAGGTAATCAGACACATTTCACACACACCCAAGTATGTGGGGCAATAGAACCACGATGTCGCAAAGCCACTATGATAATTTATTTATTATGATTATTTATTAAATCGTTACAAATACACACATTTTGCAAAATTCAGAATAACTGAACACATTTTATGAAATTCCTTACTCTTTCTACTCATTGTTTAACCTGTAAATTTACAATTATTTTGTTACAATGCGTTAAAGACAGGTCGAAATAGGATATCAAATTCATACTGAGCAGGAAGAAATATCACATATGCCACTATAAGGTGCAACCTTGTGTGTGGCATGATTATCATTAATTACTATTTCTAAAAATTGTATATGGCTTAGCCGAATAACACGTTCTATGTAAATGATGTATACACTAAAAATAATGAATAAGAAGGAAAATTTGAATTTGCGATTGTATAAACTTGTAGGCTCAACTAATTAAATCGATCATCAACAACTACAACAACAACGTCAAAACATGATATAACAAACAGAAGCGAATAAAAAGTGAAGAGAACCACTACAAGTCCTCTCTTTCTATTTATCAATCTAGTGACTTCTCATCACCCATTATGGGGCAAAAGACTGGGGGTATAATTTTTTTTTGCGCATTTTTAATTGGGGTGATAGATATGTTACAATTGTATAGGTGTGGATACTATTTAATGAAATGGGGCGTGGTGGCTCAGCGGTCTAGCTGTATGCCTCTCACCAAGGCGGTCCGGGTTCGATTCCCGGTCAATGCATGTGAGATTTTCGAAGTGAAATGCCATGTCCTGTGGTTCGGATTCCACGTAAAAAGGAGGTCCCGTGGCTTATAATCACAAGATTCACGGTCACGTAAAACTACAATCTTCCTTTTTATTTAATGAAATATGGAGTGGGAAATTATTATCCCATTGCCCATACCCGACAGTATGTTTCCTTAAAGGAGCAATGGGGTAATAATTTCCCACCTCCAAATTATGATGATACTGTGTTTGTCACTCAATAAAGAGGTTTATTTAACATGATATAGTATATATAAAACACACATCACGCTCTTTACTTAAAAAAACATAACTCCCACGCAAAACACGCTCAGTGACCTAGTCTATAACATCTTTGCCGAAAACTGCACAAAGAATATAAAAGTGATTTTGGAATTTTAAAGGTTAGTATACTCGAATATAATTCAATATTTTCAAAATAGTATTTACTAAAAAACACATAAAATTTACTTACAAAATCTTCTATTCTATGGCAAACATCCTAAACAAGATAATTATTTCCTTTCTAGCTGAAATATATTTACTCAAGTGACCAAAACCATTATTAACATTATATTTCAATTATATACCAACTTTTACAAATCTCCTATCTTCAATAAAGACACCTTCTTCTGTAAAACAATGCATTGCATTCACTCAACACTACCGAACTGGCGAGCACTGTGGAGACCACTGGGATATATGCTTCCCACCTTTGGTTTCTGATGACAGTATTCATCAAATTAATGGGTTTTCAATATTTATGTGCAGCTAGCTTGTGGATACATATGGAACTGCTTGAAATGAAAGGGGTGGGAGGATTCTCTCCCTAACACCGTTCTAATACATGATGGGAAGATATCATCCCAACGACCCATAATGGGTTCTGAGCTAGTCGCCTGCAAAAATATCAAGTAAACAACAAGACGTCTTGAAAATAAGAAAATAACAGGAGTCGCTCCGTCCGCCACTGAGGTTGTCTATCTCAGCCCCGGTTTACTGGACTGGAAGTGTTTTAACTACAAGGTGGATAAACATGTTTATCTTCGCTGATCCCATTACGTCACGACAGATGGCTCAGTGAGACTGCTCACGGGTTTCTACTCGGCCATCAACAAGAAAGTTACCTGCTGGCCAAATGCTAGAAACCATAAACTAGAATATTAGTACTTCTGGGAAAGGAGATATCATCTTTCACGCAACAAATCAGGCTTGCGCGCCTGTATGAGAAAATCAACAATTAAGCAAGGAACCTAAGTCGTTACCCGTTGTGAGTTTTGAAGGTAAGGCGACGGATTCATATTACACTTAATGCTATAATCCCCTACTTGAATATCCTCTTTCACTTGCCGTTCAACGCATAACTGCGTCCACTATATGTTGAACAGTATATTATCTACTGCTTATTGGTCGTTTGCACTTGTGAATAATGATAAAATTATTGCTAAGCCAACTCCCTCAAGTCCATGAAGGCCCTTGAAGCAGTGGAAGGTAGACGCTTTCACCATTCGTGACATCAACACTACTGTCGGAATTTCAAAATTACGGATATCCGAGTGTAGGCCTTAATTACAAACTAAGAGACCTATTGAAAACAGCGTTATACCAAAATTTTCCTCGATTAATTTTGCGTTAAACTATATTCGGTATCACACTGTACGTTTGCACTGGTTGTAGTTTCTGATAATCACGAATGGGGGCTTCAAACTGAGGCAAAGTTTCCCGCTGTTCGTTTATCCAGGGCTGATAAAACGTTACTTTAGAAACATTATAAGAACTCCTTACTAGGCAGTTGAAAAAAATAAATTAAACCTTAATTTTACACTACCAATACCTGTGCCAATAACATACCAAATTGCATTACCCTCAGACAAGTAGTTGTCCATGTATATATTTTTAAGTGAGAGGTTCCTAGAAAGGACGCCAAAATTTCGGCCAATTTTTCACACAACCACAAATAAAACAAGAAGTTCCATGAAGAACTATACAGCCTACTTTTCATGCCAATGATTATTCTACAGAATATGAACCTAACCAGAATAATTACGAAATTAAGTTGGTAATATCGAAATATCTAATTAGTTCAAAATATACCTGGTATAATGTAGCCTAATAGAGCACTACAGTTGACAGCCCTGGTGACTGAATATATTCTTAGTTCCTTCTCTTAAGGTACAGAATACAAAATTTGGTTGAAGTCCAATGGACGTTACATGCAGTTAGACACTGGATCTATCAGCACGCGTAAAAGCATGTTGCCAACAATGTCATGCGTGTGCTGGTCAGAAATAATCTGAAATATTATGATATCTTGTTGTGCCAATTTTGGATGAAATCCATTTGTTAGTATCGAAGTTACATGTATTGTAAAATTGGACATATCAGCAGGTATAGAACCATGTTGGCAGCACTGCCTTGTATTAACTACTCCAAATTAATCTAGAATGTCAGGTGCTATACGTGTGCAAAGTATAGAGCTGTTGGCTTCCATACTTTCTGATATATTGATATTAGGGTTAAAAAAATATAGACAGCATTTATTAACAGTTGGCAGCCCTGATTGCTCTTAACAATACTTATAGTCATATCTGTTATGGTACACATAGCACATACGAAATTTGGTTGAAATCCAACTGATAGTATAGAAGTTACATGCATTTAAAAATTAGTACTATCAGCAGGCTTATAATCATGTTGGTAGAACTGACGTATATAAGTTACTCCAAATTAATTTAAAATGTCAGAATATACGTGTGCATAGTTTAAAGCTGTTGGCTTGCATACTTTCTGATATATTGGTATTTGGATAAAAAAAAATAGAGAGAGCAATTATTAACAGTTGGCAGCCCTGGTTGCTCTTAAGAATACGCTCAGTCATATCTGTTTACGTACAGATATTACATACAAAATTTGGTTGAAATCCAATTGAAAGTGTAGAAGTTATATGCATTTAAACATTGAACATATCAGAAGGCTTAAAATTATTTTGGCAACACTGTCATGGTTGGCCTCCTGGAAATTAAACTGAAATAGTCTTATCTACATGTGTGCCAATTTTGGAATAGCTCCCATGCATACCTTGCAAGATATCCAACATGGAGCTCAAATTTCTAGTGCGTTTTTTCAGCAGTTGGTAGCACCGACATCATTTTCAAATATGGACGTGAGATATTCCGGTGCACATCTTTACTCATACTAAATTTGGTTTTGATTGCTGCAGCCGTTTAGGAGTTGATAGGGGGGGGGGGGGGGGACACACACACACAGCCAGCCAGACAGACACACATTTTCCCGGATCGATCTCATAAGTCTACTTTTTCCTCAATTTTGCAAAATGTGAAAAGTAGGCTAAAAAATTACTAATGAACTTGAGAATAAATGGCTTATTATAACCTAACGTAGAATTAAACAAGGACAATTTTGGAATAACTCAGTTTTCATTAGGTCTGTTGGTTTGTTTATAATTAAGACCTAAACTCGGGTATCCATAACAAGAAATCTGACAGTAGAGGGATGGGGTTGTCAGCTCCCACCCGCTTTTGCTCCCAAGAATTAACCTGGTACTCATTTCCGGTGTAGGCTGGGTGAACTCTAGATCCATTTGCGTATCTAAAAGTGGTTGTTTAGTTTCTAAAATCCACTACGGCCTGGTTAGAAATCCAACCAAGTACCTTTCCGTTATAAGCTAGGCGCCTCTACCGACTGAGCAACGGAGCCGTCAATACAATTATTAATATTAACATTATTATTTAAACACTTTTTATTGCTAACTAACTACACCTGGATTTGACCCCACGACCTTAGACTTGGCAGACAAGAACCTTACAACTGAAGATTCATAAAGACTCAATAATAATAATAATAATAATAATAATAATAATAATAATAATAATAATAATAATAATAATAATAGACTATATATATATATATATATATATTTTTTTTTTGGGAAGAAATGCATTTACGCACAGAGTGTCGGGCTCCTGCTCCTGAGTAGCAAATTACCGACTAAAACTCCCCCGTTACTTCTGAACAGTAGCCTGGAACCGTTTAGCACATTACTTCAGGCTAGAGTCATTTTATATTTGCCCGTAGGGCACTCTTCCGTAATGAATCATCTTCAGTGGCGATCCAGATCCGTCTTCTTTGTTCGGAGGATATCTTCAACAAAACTTGCTATAAGTTTCCAATGTTCTTCATTTTGTAGCATTACCGCAACAATATTGTCGGGAGATATTTCTACACCAATGTGATCTTGAAGAGACTGCCTATTTTGAACCCACCGTCCACAAGAGAAGAAGGTGTGATTAACATCATCTACCTCATTAACACAGTTGATACAATCTGGTGAATCCACTTTCTCCACCTTCTTAAGATAAGAACAGAAGTATCCATGGCCAGTCAAGAACTGAGTGAGATAATAACCAACCTCACCATGTTTTCTCTCTGTCCAAACCTGCACCTGGGATATCATTCTCCTAGTCCACTGGCTTCGGTGTCCTTGCTCCCATTTGATCTGCCAATTGTGAAATGTTTGTGCTCTTGCTGTTCGTCTTGCATTTTGTAAACCTACTTCCAATTTCCTTCAGTAAATGTACTTGCGTTCTTTCGCTAGAAAATAAATTGGAATTATCCCAGCAATAACAAGAACTGCTTCTTCAGAGACCGTGCGATAAGCAGATGCCACGCCTCTGCACTTGTGCTAGTGACTTCCTATAAATTTCCTTATCCAGGGCCTCCGCCCATATTTCCGCTCCATACAGCAGAACTGAATGGATGGCTGTCATCAGTAATCTCCTCTTACTAGATTTTGGCCCACCGACATTGGCCATTAGCCGACTGAGAGACGTTACTACTCTTGCCGCCTTATCTGCAGTCCGTCTAATTTGTTCTCCAAAATTCAGTTTATTGTCGATCATGAGGCCCATATATTTTGCTGCTGGCCGCGTCTCTACTTGTTTGTCTCCTACCTGTATTGGGAGTATTTTTCCGAATTCTGTTCTTTGTTAGGACTACAATTTCTGTCTTACTAAGTGCTAGAGACAGACCATGTTCCTCCATCCAACTATTGATTGTACGCATTACCATATTGAGTCGCAACTGTGCCTGCTCGACACTTCTTCCTGCTACAAGAGCAGCAACATCATCTGCATAAACTACTAGGATAGTTTCATCAGGGACTTCAGATCTCAGCAAGCTATCATATGTGATATTCCATAAATCTGCTCCTAAAATCGAACCCTGTGCTGCTCCGGCTGAGACCTGTACCCTGCGTTGTCCTTCTGTCGTGTTATAAAGCAACGAACGATCTTTCAAGTAGGAATTTATCATCCGTAAGAGATAATTTGGAACATGAAATGTATTCTCCAACGCATTCAGCATGTCACTCCACTTGACAGAGTTTAATGCAATTCTTACGTCAAGAGTAACAAAGAGAACCACACGACGGGAGTGGTGATTGTAATTCTCCGCCCGCTGGACAGCTACAACAATTTCTTGTATCGCATCCAGAGTCGATCTTCCTGTTCGAAATCCATATTGTCTTGGTGATAAGTCGCCCGCTGCCATGATCTCTTGGCGCAGCCTGACCCTCAGAAGCTTCTGAAAGAGCTTCCCTGTTGTATCAAGAATACATAGAGGGCGGTAGGCTGATGGTAAATCCGGGTCTCCCTTTCCCTTATTAATGAGCGCCAGACGACAGACCTTCCAGCAGATGCTGAACACTCCTGCTTTTAGACACTCATTGAACATTCGTAATATTAATTGTGGATTTAACTCGATTATTAATTTGAGAATCTCATTTGAGATGCCGTCAGGACCAGGGGATTTTTTGCTTTGCAGAGACTGAATAGCCCTACTCAACTCATCTTCAATAAAAAGAGTAATTTCAATATCTACATCGAAATTATGCTCAGGGATTGTTGGATGTGTTGGGAAAAGAGTTTGGACAATAATGGCCATACAGTTTGCATCCATGACGCACGGTGTTCTTTGTGACCCAAGCTTCTTTCTGACAATTTTATAACCCAAACCCCATGGATCAATGTCAATATCCTCACATAGCTTCCTCCAGCTCTCAGCTTTGCTTTGATTTATGGTTTTCCGAAGTAGCCTCTTTGCATCTCTATGTTCGGCAGATAAGGCATTGGCAACATCCAGATTTCTTGTCCGTTGTGCGGCACGTCGGAGTCTAAGGCAATTCCGCCTCAATTCTGCAATTTCATGTCTCCACCAGTATGCAGGGCTCTTCCGATGGCGTGTTCTTAAACTTGGCATTGAGGTATCACAAGCCAATGTAATAAGGTTCATAGTTGAGGAAACGAGAGTCTCAATATCAGCCTCTCCGTCAGGCTCCATATCCTCAATTAGTTCTACACCACTGGCTAACGCCTCCTTAAATGCATCAATATGGATCTTATTCAAATTCCATCTCCATTGTTTCAGAGTAGATAAGGTCTTCCCACTTATATTACTGCACACATCAAAATTAATATACTGATGATCACTACCAGTGTAGTCTTCTATAACCTTCCATTCCTTGATGTGTGGTACTAATGTCTCAGAAGCCATGGAGATATCCGGAATGGTCTCTGTATAACCCGGACGCCGAAAAGTTGACACTGCACCTACATTTAAGATCAAAAGCCCTGTCCTTGATGCCATTTCCAGAATGAACTTACCTCGGGAATTGGTATGTGGCATACCCCATTCCACTGCTCTGGCATTGAAATCCCCAGCTACAATGATTGCTCCAGTTGTATTAAGAATGGCATTATCCAGAGAGTTGACTTTCTGACGAAATTTTCCCATTGTTTCATTTGGAGTAAGATAGACACTAAAATATGTGACTCCTCTACTCTTTAACCAAACGAATCCGTTCCCGCTCCCATGTTCTTTAATTGGATTTTTTCCAGGGTCTAAGATCCAAATAGCAGAGGTGCCTAATTGATCTCTAAGCCAGAGAGGTGACTCCTTATCTTGGTACTGTTCACTAATTAACAGCAGATCAGTTTGTTTCTCGGCAGCTAGCTGGTACAACAGATGATGGGCTGTTCTACTCCTTTCTATATTAGCTTGTAGAACTCGGAGCATTTTCGTTTCAGGCACGTCGCTTTCTCCAGGGCCTCTCGGAACACCTAACATTGGCCCGATCTGCTCACATGACACAAATCCTGCTGCGTAACGCCACTCTCCTCGCATAAGACACACTTCTTTGGGTTGATGCAATCCTTGGCTTTGTGATCATTCTGTCCACAGTAGAAGCAAGACTTGCTTCTGTCAGGGCCCTCACAAATTTTGGCTATATGACCATAACTAAGGCATCGGTAGCATCGAAGAACTGATATTCTCCGCCTTACTCTACAACTGACCCATCCTACTTGAACCAAGCCTTCCCTTAGAAGATCATTTGCAGCTTTTTCTGGCAGAGTTATAACAGCCATTCTCTGTTTCCGACTGTTAGTCTGCGTTACCATAATCTTCAGACCATCCGGGGGTTCGTTAATAATATCCTTAATGGACTCTAAAACTTCATCTTTGGTCGTGAGAGCATCAAGATCTCTAATCTCAATTGTCACGTTTGGCTCAAGACTGCGGACTGTCGCATCTTGTCCCAGGATATTCTTCAATGAGTCGCTAAATGCCGCATTATCTCGATTGCTTTTCCCGAGAGTAACAAGAACTTCACCGGCTCTAGTCTGGGTTATAGACCTAACTTCCGTTCCTGTGTCAGCAGGATTTGCCTTCTGCCGAATCTCCCGTAACACATCGGCATACGACTTGCCTTCTGCTGGCTTAATTAACACAACTGGCAGTCGAGACTTTGTTAGTTGCTTCTTGAGCATTTGACTCTGTCTCTTGCCTGGAGAATCTTCCCGCTGCAATTCAACCGGCATTTGATTCCTTTTCTCTCGTTGTTTCTTCCTGGACACAACCTTAGTCCATGACTCTACTTCTCCTCTTTCCTTTTCTTCCATTTCTCTTTCGTCATCAAGAGAGTTTGATGCTTGTGCTCGATCAGTTATTGTGGTTTCGTCGACTTGTTGTTTCTCCTTGTACCTAGCATTCTTACAGAAGACAATGCTGCCAATGGCCTCCTCTAAGTCCACAATACCATCCTTCACATCCTTGAACATGTTTTTCTGTTTCGCCGCAGCAAGCTTCATCTTTTGAATAATATTATAGCATTTCTGCAATGCCTCTTCTTCCGTTCTCCTCAGTTTGTCAAGATGTTGGGATGGGAGAAGTATTGTATCTTCCGCAACTGCCCCAACACTCGATGACTCTCCCGTTATATTCACCTCAGACAATCGAGGCCATACCTCATTTTTCCAGTTCGCATCTCTTTCTTGGCTCGTTAGAAGACGATTCATGTTCCGAAACTGGTAAAGTGTAGGACAGGCCAGTGGTGTGGGAAGAAAATAGCGCTGACTCCAAAGAGTCCTGACCCTTGCTCTATAATCAAGCTCGTACCCTAGGTAGCGGGGCTCTAATGGCCGCCGAAGTAGGCCAGACCTTCTTACTGCCCCCTGACGACGGAACCTATAGGCTCTGTTGACTATACTACTAATCTAAGCTCAGATGGCTTTGGATAATACGATTAGATTACGTCACTTCCTGTCACAGAGGAAACTTCATGCTCTATGAGCTAATAGTACACGATAAAACTTAACCCCAAAATCACGTAACAAATCCAGTCTACACTCGATGAAGTTGATTTGAGGAATACAATTTAGTGAGCACCGTATGTTAAACTATGAACTACGACACACTGACCTGTTCCCAAGCTGGAATACAATTCTCACTTCCACAAATAACATTTTTTTTTTCGATAAATACACCAGTACCGCACAAGCACACGGTATGTCAAACATGGCCATCACAACAATCCCAATAATAATAATAATAATAATAACAATAATAATAACAATTCTATATTCTAGAAGAATTCAAAGTAGACAGGAAAACAAGGGACTTAATTAAACAGAACTGACACTTGAACGAATTCACAAAATTGCAGCAAAGACCGAGCCCCAAATATCACATGAAGAAAGTCAATACAAGAAAGGATCCGCTTGTTATCTAGATGGAAAACATCTAGTAACTAAATTCGTCAAAATTCATCAAGTAAATAAATTTAAGTACCTAGGAGAAGTGATTCAGGTATCAAGATTTAATCGTGCGGCAAACAAATAGTTAATTAAGACATTTCACCACAGTAACCGAACCTGAAGCACTATATGCCTCAGAAACCTTGTTCATTGGAGGCAGATCCCTTATTAATGACGTAGTGAAACAAGAATGGAAAATATTGAGGAATATCTTTGGTCCAGTCTTCTCGGAAACGTTTCATCCATGAAACGGAATTCTCAAGCGCTTTCTCAGCATAATGGGGAACTGACTAGCATTCTTGGCTGTCACCACGAAGGCTCGTGTTTATAGCTGGCTTCGGAAAGAAATTTAATTATAGTCTGAAGAATGGAGCGGGGTGCACTCGGCCTCATAGGGCCAAACTGAGAAAATGTGGGTTCGATTTTCGTTTCAACCATCTTATAAGTGGTTTTTACAATTCTACTCCAGATAAATGCCAAGATTGTGCCTAACATAAGGCAACGGTCACCTCATATCCATTCCTAGCCCCAATTATAAACTCACACACCAATACAGCCATCTTAATAACACTGGCTATAAGATTCTGCACACTGACACCATGTACTTCAGGTTATACTGTATGTGCACGATATTGAGGAGCCCAAAAATGAATCGATAATATCAACACTTAGAAATGCCCGGTTGCCAGAGGTTTACCCTGAAGTGAATCTTAAAAGTGCCAGTAAATTTATTGACATAGATCTCTCGTATTATAATACTCTTAATTACTCCAGGCTGTCACCACGTAGGCCCGGGTTCGATTCCCCGCTCTGCCAAGAAATGTAATTCTGGTTTGAGGGCTGGAATGAAGTACACTCAGACTCGTGAGGCGAAACTGAGAAGAGGAGGGTTTGATTCCCACCTCTCCCATCTGGAACTGGTTTTCCGTGGTTTTCCACTTCTACTCCAGGCGAATGACGGGACGGCTCCTAATTTAAGGCCATGGCCGTCTCATTCCTAATCCTCATCTGAATTATAAATAAAACACTAATACATCCATCACAATAACACAGGTTATATGACAAATTCCACACAAACGGGGCTATATGACTGTGATATCGCAAAGCCCCTAAATAATTCACCAACAACTCTTTATTGCTGACCAACTTGATAAGGATTTCATCTCGTAACTTTAGGTTCAGCAGACGAGAACCTTACCTAATGCAACGCACACTTGTGAGTGTGGAATCGACTATTGGCCTACGTGGTACCTAACTATTCTTTTCAAACTGGAACATCAAGATGTAACCAACTTGGGTGTGTGTATGAAATGAAAATCCAAAGCCTGCTTCCAGTCGACCGACCGGGTCAGGGAATGGAATGAATGAAGCCCCCATCTAGCGGCGAGGATATGAACTGTGCCGGCTGCCGAGGCCTGTCGCACTCCCCTGGGGCAATGATTAAATGAATGACAGATGAAATGAAATGATAGTGGAGAGTGTTGCTGGAATGAAATTGTGACAGGGAAAACCGGAGTACCCGGAGAAAAACCTGTCTGCCTCCATTTTGTCCAGCACAAATCTCACATGGAGTGACCGGGATTTGAACCACGGACCCAGCGGTGAGAGGCCGACGTGCTGCCGCCTAAGCCACGGAGGAACCGGGTGTGTGTATACATAGATAAAATTGATCTGCATAACCTGTAATCTTGTGGTGTCTGTAGTAATGTATGTACAGTATTTGTAATCCATGTGAAGATTGGGAAGGAGGTGGCCGTGGCCTTACGTTAGGAACCATCCCACCATTTGCCTGGAGTAGAAGTTGTAAACCACGGAAAACCACTTCCAGATAGCCTCGCTGTTCCTCCCCTTAAAACAACAATAACTGACTAACCAACCAACTAACTGGCTAACATGATGGCTGGGGTGGGACAGAAGAAATAGAAACATAATTTTAAAATTTCGCACAGCCACCATATTGAGTTTGCTTAAACAATTGAATTAAATTATTAGCCAATATACATAATATTAAGCCTTATATAACGATTTACTATTGTAAATTTTGCTGCACTCGAATGAATAAATCGAGATACAATTCTATTTAAATATTTATACTTTGCTTGGCCACTACTTTGGTTCTGTGCGTACCATATCAACAAACAACATTTAAGGTAGAGCAGTAATAGTTTCGGAAATATTGAATGCCAGTGAAATATTTTGCGTTGGCGCTATATTGAATTAGTGATACAGTTTACGCCACGGTTTTTGGCCGGTCAATCCCGGTTTCAAAGTCGTACTGAGGACAGTCGGTGAGCCTCAGGCATGTGCAATTGATACGGGAGTTTTCAATTGCGTGGAAAGCAACTCTCATATCAATTGCACATTCCTAAGTTTCGCCACCTGTCCTCTGTACGACTGTGAAACCGGGACTTACCGGCCAAAAACCCTGACGTGAACTGTAGGCCTACCTATTAACATTTGAAAGGCACTATTGATGTCTGACGAGGTATTAGTAAGCCCTTATCGAGTTTCATTTAGATTGCTCAAGCCGTTTAAATTTCATTAGGGACACACAAAAGGTGATATTAAAAGCCTATATTTCATATGATGAAAGTTAAGATTTGATGGAAATTTTGAACTTTCATCTTAAAACATTCAGTGACAAGTTTCTTGAGGCATTAATATCCCGTAATTTTTAAGCGTACTAAGAATATATCTGCGGATCTGAAAAAAATACTAGACTAAAAATATTCGACTGCTTCATGAACTGGCAATGTAGGCTATTATCGTTATGTTATGCAATATCAACAGTTGCTTAGCGTCGCGATTCATTAGTAGTTACGGAAGAAATGGAAAATTGACTACTGTACATTATTCATTAGCGATGGCATTGTCTCTGCTATGCGATAATAATAATAATAATAATAATAATAATAATAATAATAATAATATCGTATGAACTCGTGTGCTGGGTGCAAGCTTTGTTGTTTGACACACAGAGGGTAGCTAACATGTCGAATTTCGTTGTTCCTTGAAACACTATGAATGTCAAGGAGGTTAGATATCGAAGCTCCTTGAACACTATAGTGCTTTCTAGGAGATAAATTAGGAACTTTGTGTTGGCAGAAACTGCCGAGATTAATTTTGCCATTATGAACACGGCCTACTGAATTCAAATGGGTTCTTTGACATGCCAACATCGTATGACATGCGTGTCGTAATTTTTGCCGCCTTTCAAAAAAATCACTTATCACGGCCAGGAGCGAACGTGCAAGCTAGGGGTTAGTAGACCGACACGTTATCCATTCACCCACCGTGGCAAGCTGCTATGCGATGAAAGCTCACGGATACATATGTCCAGCTGTAATGCTTGGGCTCTAGGGTTAAGAGTGACTACACTCGAACTAGACGTATCTTCAGAACTGGGTCCGAA
The DNA here is from genome assembly GCA_946902985.2 of Meconema thalassinum. Lineage (NCBI taxonomy): Eukaryota > Metazoa > Arthropoda > Insecta > Orthoptera > Tettigoniidae > Meconema > Meconema thalassinum. Next base: position 130,184,763 of record OX336389.2, read on the forward strand.
ACATAGGATACTGGAACACGTCACATGTCGTTAGGGAGGTGGAAGCAGAATTTGGATTGCAGAGGGGTTGAATAAATCCGGACGTAATGATGGCAGCCCATGGAGTAATAAAGATGATTTACTAAAGAACGAGAGCTATTTGACTCAGAAGGACGCAAGCTGAGGAAGGTAATGAGAAATGTGAGTAGACAAGAGAACAGGACAGACAGGACAGAGAGAGGGTAGCTGCAAGAATGGAGACGTGTGTAGCGAGGAAGAGACGGTGGGAGGGGGGGAGGAGGCAGTCCCCCTCGAGATGGATGGCCGGCCGCGGCCGGTCAGTCCTCTCCATAGCATGGCGCCGCAGGAATCCCTCACATCGCCTTAAATCTTTCTCACCGGACAGCAGCTTTAATGGGATGTCCCTATCCAGCCCCATAGCTTATAGGTAGGCCATTCAGTCATCGCCACTCGGGAGCAGAGTCCAACTCCCACCGGACAGCCATACGGGCCACACCTCGCCACCAAGGAGGATCGCATAATCCTCAGGTTCAACTCTCGATCAATGCCCTTGATAGAGCAGTGATTTAACATGCTAATTGTTGAGGGATGCACATATACCTGCAAGTTCCATAACAGGCCATAGATATAAATTAATCTCTTTGGAGGCCATCTTTACAAACTCACTTTATATTGTGCTCAGGTTGTTGGTGGGTATTTTCGTCAGGCGGATTGACAACATCATTTCCATTAGGTGCAAAGTTTGAGTTAAACTCCTCCCTGTTTCTTTTTGGGTAGCCTCCTGAGAGGCCGAGTGCAGGTCTTTCTAGTCGACGCCCGTGGGCGACCTGCGCGTCGGGATGAGAGATGGAATGGATGAAGGTGAATGAAACTGGACAAGGATGTGGAAGGAAGCGGCCGCAGCCTGTCAGAAGGTACTGTCCCAGCATTTGCCTGGTGTTGAAATTGGGAAACCACGGAAAACCATTTAAAGGACAGCCGACGGTGGGGCTCGAACCCACACGTCTACCGAGTCAGCAGAGAGCTTGGCCCCTTGACCTAACGCTGCGCTGTAGCCCGCGTAGCCACTACTGTCGGTTCCCTGTTGGTGAAACCTTTCTACTTAATATATTTGGTCAAGAAATTGTACATTAAGAAATGACATCGCTTATATTGTAAACAGATGTCAAAATTATTCCTTACTACCGTAAAAGGAAATGCCGAAATTTTGGCACTTATATGATTAGGTAGTTAATCAATAATAATCCTTGAACAATTAGATTTTTTTTTAAAATCATATTAGGCCTACTGCACTATAGAAGACAGTTCTCCGGCAAGTATTTACGGAGCTCTTCCCACCTGGCCACGGTTCTACGGAATAGACTAATGATTCTGGCATTTTTAAGGTCCATTCCAGTGACTGGCAGGACTGCACTAAATTGGTCAAACCGGAGTAGTACTCACATTCGAACAAAGTAGCCTATTTCGGAACCCTTTTGTAGTAATAGTTTACCATTTACTGTTTAAACTCATCCTTTGGTCTATGAATTTTAATCCCTTTCCTTAACTCAAGTTCTTAGCCTATTTTAATTTATGAAAAGATAGGCTTATGAGATCACGTTTTGTCCGTGTGTGTGTGTCCTTAATAAACTCTAAACGGCTGAAGAGATTTCAATGAATCTCGGTAAGTGCATAGCCTATTACTACCTCGTCCGACCTCGACCGTGCCTTTCAAATTTAAATACGATTCACCACTCCAACATGGCGTCTCGCGAAATCTATCACTGGAATTCTACAGGGTCTTTATATTTGCTTGGCAAGGACATTCTCGCTCACGCGCTCCGCCAGTGACGACTCAGTTGCCGGCTGCTGGGCTCTCATATATACGGCAGAATGCCGTGCTTAAAATCAGTATCATGCATCTTTACTCATCTTGTTTACATTAGATGCTGAAAATGTTCACCATCCGCTGCCAAACATAATCGGCATCTCCTTAGGAAGTTTCTGTTTACTCCGGTTAATATAGCTTCAGTAAGGAAATAACGACCTTTACGTCTATTTTTATTGTTTACTGAACCTGTACGTTTGAATCTCTTAGCCAGTTGTTTTATTGTGATTGTGTATAGTGCTGTAATGCCTGATGGTGAAATATTCGTAAATTGAACGTGTATATCTGCACAATACGTACATTTTCGAAGTGAAATGCCATGTCCTGTGGTTCGGATTCCACGTAAAAAGGAGGTCCCGTGGCTCATAATCTAAAGATTAACGGCCACGTTAAACCACAAGCTTCCTTCCTTCCTTACAATACGTACATAAAGTGCAGGAAATCGTGCGCTAGAACAAGACAAAAGTTTCGAGTGAAATTTCCAGGGATACCCATTCCTATAAATTGGACAATAAAACAACTGGCTAAGGTATTCAAATGTAGAGGTTCAGTAAACAATAAAAATAGACGTAAAGTCGTTAGGCCTATTTCCTTACTGAAGCTAAATTAACCGTAGTAACCGCAAACTTCATAAGGAGATGCCGATTACGTTTGGCAGTGGATGTGGAACATTTTCAGCATCTACTGTAAACGTGGTGAGTAAAAATGCATGATACTGATTTTAAGCACGGCATTCTTCCGTATAAATGAGCGCCCGGCAGCCGGAAACTGAGCCGTCATTGGCGGAGCCCGTGAGCGAGAATGTCCTTGCCAAGCAAATATAAAGATCCTGTATATCTCCGCAACAGTGATAGATATCACCCAGAAATTTTGAGCGGTGATAAATGGTACTACTACAAATGTATCTATGTGACTTTCATAAACCTGTTAAGTACAAAACGAACATGGCGGCCAAACAAAATTGAAACATTTAAATTGACTTTTCTCGCGATTTAATCATCTGAGCGCAGTATAACTTGGTACAGCAAATATTTATATACATTGCAATGCACTGCCATCTAATTTAGATCCATTGTTTATATAACCTCAACTCTCACCAAGGCGGTCCTGGTTCGATTCCCGGTCACTGCATGTGAGATTTTCGAAGTGAAATGCCATGTCCTGTGGTTCGGATTCCACGTAAAAAGGAGGTCCCGTGGCTCATGATCTCAAGATTAACGGTCACGTTAAACTACAAGCTTCCTTCCTTCCTTTTATATAACCTCAAGGTGGCGGCTGGGCAAATATTTTAAATTATTTTTTTATTTCTTGCGTCCTAATCATGCGGTCGAAGTGAATGTTTGAATAATGAACCTCTGCAATAATATTCATCTAATGGTACATAAGTCTAGTCTATGGTCTACATGGCGACCATGCGAAATATTTAGACGGTTTTCAATACCTACGGATCTTTTGAAACTGAAATTGTGTATGTTGATAGGGGCTATTAACATAAATTCACCTATGGGTCATTTCATAACCTTGGGAGCCCAAATACAACATGGCGGCGACGTGAAATTCAAATATTTAAATGGATTTTCCACGCGACTTAATTAAGTTATCTGAGAGCTGTGAAACTTGGCACGGTATATCTTCATACAAGCCTTAATATACTGACGTCTAATTTAATGGTATTTTATGAGAAAAATGGCGACTGTGCATTTTTTAAACCTCGTTTTCATTTCTCGTGTTCTAAGTAAGACCAGTAGAATATATGAAAATAGGCTATTGAGTTCTTGCTGGAACTTTCTGTTTAATATTTGTTATTGTTATTATTATTGTTTTAATTATGCTTAGGTGAAAACGTTTCATGAATTAAAATTTGACATTTGGCTTCTGTGGTGAGATTTGCTGATTTTAATGCTCGAAAAGAATTATTCACATAAATAAGCAGACCCGAATAAATTACAGCTATTACGTACAACGCATAAGTGGTAAAAGTTCACTGGCTCGCTAGCTGTTGCAGAACAGCTGATGTCAATGCTCTCCTTCAAGAGCTCAAGAGGTGGAATGTGTGCTTATGTTACAAATTCATTACTTGCTGACCACTGATATAGTTCTCTCACTTTTATCGTTAACGAGCGTTGATTTAAACGTATGGCAGTAGCACTCACCAACAATAAACATTGTTCGATGCTGACCAATAGCATGCTTTGTTTATCTCTCTACGTGGACTCCAGAGTCCGGTCCTGGCGGCCTGCTCGCGTGTCAGGCAGGTGTCAAGTGTCCAGTGTTGCGCATCTGCTCGTATTTCTGTCCAGTCTCTCTGCTTGCTCTCGGTGGTTATGGTGGAGAGTTAACAACGCTGTAAATATATCCACCTAAATAGGTTTCAAAAGCGAGCCGTTTGTTACCGAGGATGATGATGATGATAATTGTTGTTTTAAGGGGCCTAACATCTAGGCTATCGGCCCCTAATGGTTTGTGTCACCGACGTACTTCTATCGTTAAAATAATAGCCCTTGTAACACATGGGAGTACAAATGAATACACTCATTCAACATTCTACGAGCTTTTTATATTTCTTTCTACACATCAATTACAATTGCACTTCATTTATTTCTTACGATCTACTGCTCATAGTTCATGTTGTCACCACAACCAAGGAGCTTATAATAAGCAAACACAACATCCTCCCACCTAATTTAACTGATCAATTTAAATTAAACAAAAAATATACACAAAATTGAAGCCAATATAAAAATGTTCAATCTAAATATTTCCTGGGTAATTTGATGACTCTCCCTCCTTTTGTCACAATCGTTTCACTTATTGAGTTTTTATTTTCAGATTCCTTTTCAGCCCACTTCCCATCATATGCCTTGCGATCCACATAGCTACTGTCACGAGATGGAGGGCCACTAGAAGGCAGAGGGGGCAATCCATAGTCGTCATCATCCACAGCCTCTCCCTCACTAAGAGGCTCATCACGTGACTGACTCGAGGATGAACCGTCCTCACCTTTCTTGTTTTCTTCAGCAATATATTTATTAAATTTTTCCTTAGCTGCATCAACTTTCTTCATTGGATCATCGTCCTCACGACTGCAACTTCTCCTGTCGTCACTACCCCTAGACCGTGGGCGATTTCCTTCATAGCGGCGACTATGGTAGTCCCTATAACCAGAACTAGGTTTGTAATGAAAATAACGACTTCTACCCTCTCTTCCTCTACCTCTATTGCCAAGGGCCTGTTACCACGGCCTTGCTGATATTTCTGGTGAAAATTCCTACCAACACGTTGCTGGAAATTTCCTCTTGGATTTTTGAAGTTCTGAAACCGAGGCCGGTAATAAGTACCACGGTTGCGGGAGTAGCGACCCTGATATTTGTTCATGTGATAGTCATGTTTCCTCCGCCTATCATCTGATTCGCTTCTGCTGCATCTGTGGTAATCGTCAGAGCGTGATCGGCTGCGAGAATATCGATCATACGAACGGCTACGACTACGATAGGAATGTGATCGAGACCGAGATCCAGAGCTACGGTATCTGGCATATGACCGGGAACGCGAACGGCTTCCATACCTGCCATCAGGATTAATTTCTACAGTTTCTACAAAGTGATTTTGTACTTCAGCTTGCAATTCCAGTTTGGTTTTCTTTTCTGAAGGATCTGTAATACCGATCAGGTCCAATTTCCATAGATCAGCTACATTCATGTCGTTCACCAGCATAGTTGTTACCAACATAGCTGCATTAGTGTTGGTAGTAGGGAAAGGCACTTTACCCATGAGAGTCCATCCTAATCTATTCTCTACAGCCACTAGCCCACAGGAAAGATGCTTTACATTACCGGTGTAGAGTTTGCCTGCCACATCTGCACCAATAAGAATCTCAATGGAGCCCGCTTCTTGATTAACATCAGACAGTTTTACATCAGTGCCCTTGAGTTCTGCCATCCAAGGCCCCTTTTGAATACAAGGTAAATTCCCACATATGTTATCTTGTTCCAGGGCCTCAAAATTACAAAGGTATTCCTTATTACAACTTGCCAGATGAATTCTGAAGATATTGTGAGTACAGTTACCGGATTTTTGTCCACCGAAAAGGGAGTGCACAATTACTTCCTCTTTGGATGGTTGATATCTCATCTCAAGAGCAGTCTGTTTTAAGATATAGGATCTTTGTGACCCTGTGTCAATGATGGCCCGTGCTTCACGCTGAACGCCATCACCTCTCACCTGGACCTTCAGGGTAGGAAGCAATACTCCCGTGTCACACGTGAGATTAGCAAATGCATTGTTCTGTACAACTGATTCAGATTTAGAAGTCTCTTTAACAGATAAACTCTTCCTATTCTTTTCAAGATCTGGACACATAAGAACTACATGTTTTATTTTATCACAAATCACACACGATACCCTATTTTTACACTTTTTGGAGATATGGTTTGGTTTGAGGCACGTAAAACAGCACTTCCTGTCTTTTATGATTTGCATCTTTTGTTCTAACATCATGCTCCGTGCCTTATAACAGTGTAGACTCCTATGGCTAGAGGAATCACAAAATATGCAATCAGTAGATCTGCCATGCTTGTGTTCTTGAGTGGTTAGAAGTCCCATAGCAGTATATGATGTTTCTTGGTCATAAGATTGTGAGCCGCTTCTTTTGTTTGTTTTAACATTATTATCCCTATGATGTGACAGCCCAAAACCTGACATGGCAAGTGATATGTGCTCCTCATTTTGTACTTCTGCCTTCATAAATGTCATTAATCTACTTGGACGAATTTCAGCAGTTGTCACACCAGTTGCACTCGCACTTCTCTGCCAGACTCTAAGAAAATCCTCTGGCATACAAGACTCTAAAAGTGGACATAATACTGAGGCACATTTTCCTTTTGTTACACCTAAAGTCTCCAAAGAATTTAAATAGCCTTCTAGTTTATCATATAGCTTGGCTAGGGGTAGTAGAGTGCTTGAATTTTCATTTTGAAGGATCAAACTCAGCAGTTCTCTTATATATACTTCAATCAACAAATCATCCCTGCCAAACCTAGCTTTTAGGGCTTCTATTACTTGGCTGTAATTATCTCCAGAAGGAGGATAACTTTCCACGTTCTGCCGCAACGTTGGACGCCAAATGTCACCGACGTACTTCTATCGTTAAAATAATAGCCCTTGTAACAAAGCTCTAGAACCTTCCACTGTGGCCTGTAACAAGTACTGGAATTTATCTTCATTTGACAGACACTCATCACTATGCACCTTTTTGAACTCGCTCCAAAAGGGTATCCATTCCTTAACATCACCATTGAATTTTCGTAACTCGATGGGAGGGAGTTTGAACTTTCTGTGATTAGATATGTTAGGCCTACTTACTGAATTACTACTTGTCAAAAATCCTACGAGATGAAAACATCGATGTGGTTGCTATTCAGGAAACACATGTGGTGGACGAACATCAATTACAAACCAGAGGGCAAATATCAGGATATGATATCGTGGGTGCGACATACCACCATGCATATGGCACTGCTACATATGTTCGCAGCACCATTGAACATGCTTCATTGCTCACATCTAGCTCTAAATATGACATTCACACTGTTGTCATCAAAGTTGGAGATTTCATCATTACAAACATCTACAAGCCTCCACTTTCTCCGTGGCCCTCCCAGATGATTCAGGTACAAAACCATCCAGCCATCTATGTGGGAGATTTCAACAGTCACCATGCAGAATGGAATTATAGTGCCACCGATTCCAATGGAGACACTCTCATGAATTGGGTCGAGGAACATGACATTCATCTTATATTTGATGCAAAAGATAGAGGTACATTTAGATCTGCCGCATGGAAAAAGGAGTTCAACCCAGACCTATGTTTTGTTTCCAGTGATCAAAATAAACAACCTCTGTTTACTTCACGGAAAGTACTTCAAGATTTCCCACGTAGTCAACATCGTCCTGTGCGTCTTGAGGTTGGAATGCAGATACCTCTGGTAACTTCTTATCCTCGCCCACGATGAAACTTCAGGAAAGCAGACTGGAAAGCGTTCTCGAGTGACCTTGATAAATGTGTCAGATGGATACCGCCAACAAGCAACAACTATGAGAGATTTGTGGGTGCTGTAATTGCCACAGCAAAAAGACACATTCCTAGAGATTACAGAAAGGAATACATTCCTGGATGGACTGATGACAATGAAAAGCTATACCAAGAGTTCCTTTCCAGTGGCGAACAAGAAATCGGGGATGAACTGCTTCATCATCTTGATAATGCCCGAAGAGAAAGATGGTTTGAAACTGTAACATCTATGAATTTCAGAGAATCGAGCAGTAAGGCTTGGTCATTGTTACGGAAGCTTGGTGGGGCCACTCCCATTGTTCGTAAAAATCCTGCAGTTACTCCAAACCAAATTGCTGCTCATATAGTTGCTTTGTCTAGGACACCGAGAGACAGAAATCATACTAGAAATATCAAAAAGCAATTAACCAGTCTCAAGGCCACAAGCCCCCTTCATTCGGAATACACTAGGCCATTTAGTGTGCACGATATCGATGCAGCTTTAGAAGATATGAAATCTGGTAAAGCACCGGGATTTGATGGGATTCACCCCGAGTTTCTGATTAATAGTGGAGAAAATACGAAACTATAGTTATCTAGGTTTCTAACTTACATTCTTCGAACAGGCAACCTACCTCGCTTATTTAATATGAGTAAAGTCATTGCAATCCTAAAACCAGGATAGCCTAGTGAAACACCAGAGAGCTATAGACCAATAGCATTGCTCAGTGCATGCTATAAACTACTAGAAAGACTAATCTGGAATAGAATTGCTACAAAAGTGTTCGAAACTATCCCTATTGAACAAGCAGGATTCAGACCACAAAGAAGTTGTGCCGATCAAGTCCTGTTATTAACTACCTTCATCGAAGCAGGATTCCAACAAAGACTAAAGACTTCGGTAGCATTTGTAGACCTAAAGGCAGCTTACGACACAGTGTGGAGAGAAGGCGTTATCAGTAAACTCCTTAAAGTGATTCCATGCAGGAGTCTAGCTCACCTTATAAACAACATGCTGAGTGACAGAACATTTCGCGTAGTCATGGGAAGTGAAATCAGCAGATCCAGCAAACTAAACAATGGACTTCCACAAGGATCAGTGCTTGCCCCAATTCTGTTCAATTTATATATTTCAGATATACCCCCCACAAAATCCAGGAAATTTGGTTATGCAGATGATTGGGCACTTGCCACTAACGACCTATGCTTCGAGGAGATAGAGGAAACGCTGACAAAAGATCTCGCTGTTTTAGGAAACTACTTCCGAAAATGGAGACTCCAACCAAGCATGAGTAAAACAGAAGTTTCTTGTTTTCATCTGAACAATCGAATGGCTTCAAGGGATCTCAAGGTATACTTCGATAACACCCTTCTCCGCCACAATAGACACCCCAAATATCTGGGTGTTACACTCGATAGAACGCTGTCGTTCCAAGAACACTTGAGAAAGAGTGCTGCCAAGATTCAGACACGCAACAACATCATTCGAAAACTATGTGGTACTACTTGGGGTGCAAGTGCAACTACTTTACGTTGCTCAGCTCTTGGGCTGGTTTACTCTACTTCAGAGTATTGTGCCCCTGTCTGGATAAACAGCCCTCATGTGAAGAGAATAGATGTTAAATTAAATGACACAATGAGAATGATCACAGGCACGATCAGATCAACTCCTATTCAGTGGCTGCCTGTATTAAGCCATATTCCCCCACCCCACCTCCGCAGATGCAATGCTTTGTTGAATGAATACAAGAAGATCCAGATTAATCAAAGACTGCCCATTCATGAGGATATCCACCACCTACATATACATAGACTGAAGTCAAGACATCCACCCATATGCACGGCGGAGAACCTGGCAATGAGTAATTTCAACCTTACTGAGAAATGGTCTAATGAATGGAGACAATTCGCCCCAGCAGAGTCTTTGGAAATGCCATGCATCTCACAGAAGGTACCTGGCTTTGAACAACCTCGGAAAGTATGGTCCAAGCTAAACCGGATCCGAACTAACCATGGTGTGTGTGCAGATCTGCTATACAAATGGAGGAAAAAGTCATCATCTTGTTGCGACTGTGGTGCTGAGAGGCAAACTGTGAAGCACATCACCCAAGAATGCCCACTGAGCCGTTTCGACGGAGATAGAAGAGAATTTTTCCTGGGGACGCCACAAGCGATTAACTATGTAAATAGTGTAAATATAGATCTGTAGCTCATGTATACGCCATACGATAAATAAATAAATACTGAATTAGATGCTTCTTCAACTTTTGTCCTGGCAACGATAGTTTCTAAGTCTTGAACTTGAACCTTCACAGTTTCATACCTACATCTGTATTCATCTGTTGACGATGACTCCGCTTCGAGTTCCGTATCGCTGGAATCATCCTCGAGAAGAAAATCCATAATCTTCTCATCCATGTTGCGAAGTTTTTCCCAGTCGGTATGCAAAACATTGAGGTTAGCACGTACCTTTTGTAGATTGACATTATCGGACTGAATTTCAGTGATCAAAGCGTTGTAATGTCTTGTAAATGAGCTTCGATTTACTCCTCTGAGTTTTACGGCTTTATCCATATTAGCATAAGAAGTAACACAATCGATGTAAATAAATTCTGCCGCAACGTTGGACGCCAAATGTCACCGACGTACTTCTATCGTTAAAATAATAGCCCTTGTAACACATGGGAGTACAAATGAATACACTCATTCAACATTCTACAAGCTTTTTATATTTCTTTCTGCACATCAATTACAATTGCACTTCATTTATTTCTTACGATCTACTGCTCATAGTTCATGTTGTCACCACAACCAAGGAGCTTATAATAAGCAAACACAACAGTTTGGGTGATAGTGAAAATGATAATGAAAATGTGAACTATAACTAAAACTAACTACTAACTTATATAGGCTACTAGAAGAAGAAATGGAAAACAAAAGGAGAATAAGGTAAATAAAGGACAGGAGGAAAAGAAATGCCCTCAACCCTCGAAGAATGCGGATTGAGGGACTTGGAAAGAAGGAGAGCCATAAAAGGCAGATAGGAAAGTGAAAGAGGAGGGGGTCCGCCCCACAGGTAAGAGACAAAAGGAGGAAACCGGACCCAGCTCAGGAATCCCTCGTGGTCACCAACTCCCGAACTCACCAGCCGTGATCCCCTGAGGGTGAAGTATTATCTAGGCTGCACCAGAAGTGGTGGGGCTACATACACCCTGCCTCCTTGAGGGCCTTGAGCAGAAGGCAGGAGATTACATAAAAAGAAAAAGGAGGCTTCCCCCTAGCAGAAGGAGGGCATCAGAAAAGATGAGACAAGGGCCAATTAAGGCGGGAAATTAAAGACTCCCTAGTCCTCGGATACCTTAATACCGTCGGGATCGGAAGAGAACAAGAGTTGACCAAGTGAGGTCGACAGGAAAGAAGACGGAGAGGAGCCGGCTCAAGTAAGAGGAAGCAATGCCGGACTCAGGTGGGGCCCCGTGTCGCCAACCCACGTCCCACTAGATGTGAGCCCCTGGGGGATGTTTGTGAGGAATCTGCTTTCTAACTTCCACGTTTTGTTTGCTCTTCCATCTAGTGAGAAACTTGAACAATTCTCGAACACGTGTGACTGATACAGGCTACACAATAATTGAATCGGTCGGAGCTGAAAAGCATTTAGTCAACAAGAAGTTCCGCGACGAACTAAAGAGCCTACTTTTCTTAAAATTTAAGATTCATGCCAATTATTAATCTATATGGATCTATCTAGAATAATCTATATATTTAAAACACTAAGCTGTTTTTTGTACACACGAGATTGTGAAAACGACTTAACCGATTGGCTTCGTAAATCATTCTAACGAAAGCTCTTGGCATGCAGATTTGCAGAGTGTCTTTAAAATAAACAAATATGTTATCATATATTTTTAAATTTATAAACAAAACTGCAAAATTATTGGCTTAAGCGCATGCGCAGAATCACCTTGGTTAATGACAGACATGGCGGATGTCCACCGCGTTTTAATGTAATAGTTATTTATAAGAATTATAATAAAGGAGGGGAATATTGAATATGAAGTTTCCACGATATAAACAGGAATAGAATATTATAAAGGACGGGAAATGTAGAAGAACTTATACTGACTGTTGAGTGTGAATGTTGCTTAAGTACATTAATATTGCGCTACATCTCCAGTGATTCGGTAGCTCAGATGGCAGCGCTGAAGTCTTAGTTTGTGCATCCCCCAATAGAAGCAGTTCGAATCCCACCTCCGCCACATATTTTTATTTCCCAATTATTCTTTCTGGCTATTGATAATACATTGTCTTAACATATTTTACTTTTATTATTCCCGTAAAGTAAGGAATTCTCCACTATTTACGTACCCATACCTTTTAAATGATTAAATAAAATATGGCCACAATCGCTTTCGCCATGAGAGACAATTGACGAACATAATTCATTTGATGGACTCAAACATCGTGGTCACTCATCCCCGTCTACTTTAGTGTGTGCGTGTCTCAAATTTTCTCTGATAACCTGTGTTATTGTGATGGCTGTACTGATGTGTGCATTTGTAATTAAAGTGGGGAATGGGAAATTGACGACCGAGGCTTTAAGTTAGGAACTATCCCGGTATTTACCTGCAGTGGAAGTGGCAAACCACGGAAAAGCACATCCTAGATTGTTGAGATGGGAATCGAACCTTGCCCTTCTTAGTTTTGCCTCAAGAGTGCGCCCCGTTCCAGCCCTCAGACCAGAATTATATTTCTAGAGAAATGGCGGATAAAGGATCCTCCGTATCGTAGTGTGATCTTTGTTTTTGAGAATTAAAAATATGCCATTTCAGAAACAATTCCAGATATTATGCCGTACAGTGTAGGATCCTTGACGAACAAATGTAAACATTGTTCTGCACTGTATTTCTGTAGCGAGAAATCTACGCTTGGTTACTTTGACCTTTGGTGTTGTAATGGCAAAATTAATCTTACTAAATATAAAATATAAAACAATTTTTCACTGGAAATGATACCTCAAGGAATTTAGGTAGAATAATCGGCAGTACAACAAATGCTATGTCCTTGGTTTCATTTGGTGCCAATGTCACTGTGCCACATGCATACGGTCCATATTGTTTTAAAATGTATGGAATTGCACATCATCGCATTTCTTCGTTAATGTATATTCCAAAATTATAAGCGACGGTTCTTGCGGCCAGTTGTATATATTAGACTCCTCAGAATTCTTGAGTTCCTTGGAATTAAGTGATTTGCTTCCACATACGCCAAACGATTGACCCATAGTTATGCTCCTTAGAAAACTGAAGTTTCCTAAGGGCTCATAAATACTACCATATTAATTATAAGAAATGTGTACGAAAATTGCTTGAATTTGGAAATAATAAGTGCAGTTAAAATCAGGCGGATGATCTAACCCTTCGATTTGATTCCATATTAATTATAAGAAATATGCATGAAAATGCTTGGATTTGGAAATAAGTGCAGTTAAAATTAGGCAGAGAGGTCTAATCCTTCGACTTGATTTAACACCATAGGATAAACCAATCAATTTCTTTTAAGAGGCAACATTTTCCGATTCGCTTGGCATACTTTATCACAATCAATAAAGCGCAATGGGGAACTCTGGAATTTTTTGACGCTCTTAAAGTATCAATAGCGCCAAAAAATAATTGTACAAAGAACGTACACTGAAGAAAATGGAAATTGCAACATCCAGAAGGAGTGGTGCTATATTGCTGCAATTGAACATGCAGGAAGAGTGTTCGGTTGTGATTCCATGATTACACTTTCAGGGCAATCTGACCGCAAGTTTAGACAACAATCAATACTGGATGTGCCCACCACGAGCTGCAATGCATTGATGAATTCGGCGAGGCATGGAGTCAATAAGGCCCTGGATCGCTTCCTGAGGAATTGTGGCCCATGCTTGCTGCACTGCACGGGTCAGTTATTCCAGAGTTGTGGGTGGCTGAGGACGGTTGGCCAGTTGTCGACCCATCATGTCCCACACATGCTCAATAGGGCTGAGGTCCGGGGATCTGGAGGGCCATTCTAAGGTTGTGATGTCTGGAGATGCGTGCAGAGTGAACCCGGGCATTGTCCTGCTGAAACATCCCATTACCAATGTTCGCCATCATAGGGACAACCACTGGATTGAGTACCCTATCAACATACTGTCGAGCAGTCATAGTGCCCTCAACAGGCACTAATTGTGATTTCACATTAACGCTCCCCAGACCATAATGCTTGGTGTTGGCCCCGTGTGCCTCTCGACAATAAGGTCTGGGCGGCTCCTCTTCCCGGTATGTCGGTGCACACGATTCTGGCGATCACTGCGGGCAAGACAGAAGCGCGATTCATCACTAAAGACCACCCTATGCCATTCGTCGACCCACGTCGATCGTTCTCGACACCAGGCCAGCCTTACACGTCGCTGTTGTGGGGTCAATGGAACACCTTCTGCAGGGACACGGGATCGTAAGCCAGCTGCACGCAGGCGATTACCAACTGTTAGTTGTGTAACGTGGGGTGCCACAGCTGCTCGAATTTGCGCTGTTGTTGCATGGGGTTCCATCCGGGCCATCCGAATGATGCGGCGATTCTCTCTCACAGTTGTCTGTCGCTGTGGGCCTGTGCCAGGTCTACGAGTGTGGGTACCTTTATTTGACCACTGCTGCCATACACGTTGTACCGTAGATGCCTGTCGGCCAACACGTGCAGCGCCAGTGCTTAGCGATAATCCAGCCTCACACAGCCCAATTATCCGACCCTTCTCAAACGGCGACAGTTGTTGATAGCGTGCTCTTCTCTGTCGTCGAGGCATGTTTGACGGGGAACACTTCATTGCACAGACTGCAAGTCAACTACGCTACACCGGTGTCCGTATACTGGAGTTGAATCCTCCGCGACCAATCACGTGGGGAGACCTGTAGCAACAATCCAATGGGTCTGAAACTTTGATCGTTTACATACCTACAAGGCATCGTTCCATATCTTGAAAATCAACACAAACGACCAATGCCTTCATGGTGTTGCAATTTCCATTTTCTTCAGTGTATATAAGAAAATTCTTCAGTAAATATTTTCTTATTGACCGTCATGTATTGACGGGTTTCAACTAGTGACGAAATTAAGTTTGTAATATCGAAATTTCTAATTAGTTCGAAATACTGTATACCTGGTATAATGTAGCCTAATAGAGAACTACAGTTGGCAGCCCTGGGGACTGAATATATTCTTAGTTCCATCTCTTAAGGTACAGAATACAAAATTTGGTTGAAGTCCAATGGATAGCATGGACGTTACATGCAGCTAAACATTGGATATAACAGCGCGCGTAAAATCATGTTGGCGACAATGACATACATGTTTTGGTCAGAAATAATCTGAAATAATACGATCTATTGTTGTGTCAATTTTGAATGAAATCCATTAGTTAGTATAGAAGTTACATTCAATTTAAAATTGGACCTATCAGCAGGCTTAGAATCATATTGCCAGCACTGGCGTAGGCCTATATTAGTTACTCGAAATTAATCTAGAAAGCCAGGTACTATACGTGTGCAAAGTTTAGGGCTATTGGCTTGCATACTTTCTGATGTATTGATATTAGGGTAACAAAAATAGAGACAGTATTTATTAACAGTTGGCAGCCCTGGTTACTCTTAAGAATCGGCATAGTCATATCTATTATGGTACACATAGCACACTCGAAATTTGGTTGAAATCCAAATGATAGTTTAGAAGTTATATGTATTTAAATGTACCAAGCGGTACTATGACGTCACACACCTCAGTGCATCTGAGTACATTTCGTCCCGTCACCGTAACGTAACGCCAGGCCCCAGCGTAACGACGAAGTCGACAAGATCATTTAAAATGATAAAATTGTTTTGAAAAATATGTTTAATTCATTAAAATTGATATTCCGCTAACACAAATACAACCTGAACAGTTGCTTCACAACATAGGTGACTAATATAGTGTGTTTATTAAGTTGACGTTTTATCTGTTTCCTGAAAAGTAGTGAAAATTGACTTGATGCTTTTCAACTACGACCGATTCAATTGATTTTGTCTAATAGTCGCCAAATGTGATACGATTTTACTAGACGATAGTATACTACTTGGAGTGCGATTGATTTTACTCGCCTTTAAAGGAGGTTGACTTCCCCCTAAGTCGGGAATTAAACTCGCGATCTAAAGATCATGTGTCTGATCTATCACGTAAGCTACTCCAGGAATACCCTACATTTGAGTATGCTAGCTCAAGGGAATATATTTCTGTCAGCTGGCTGTAATTTAATGTTTCAAAGGAGTTAAATGAATTCAGGAGATAAATGCTTTTCGAACAGCTCAAACGTGGGGTTGTGCAATTTGTACAGAAATTTATATTCTAATGAAAATTACCAGCAATTGCGGGAGTAGAGAAAGTAAATTAGTTCGAATTGGAAGTTAAAACGATTAAAACAGTATGAATCAAAGTTAAGTAGGTATCATTAGTTCTCCTATATCCTGAAGATTAATTGGCTGAATTCCTTACATCGCTGCCATTCTGACTACGAAAAATACTCCAGTGTTGGATGGATCAAAGGTAAAAGAAGCTGTTGTGAAACCAATCATGCTTTTATGTTCTATCGTCTCATTCATTCCCCCATGACGGTGGACACACTTCATGTCATTGTCCGCCTCGTTGCGTAGTGGCTAGGATTCCTGGCTGTCACCATAGAGGCACGGGTTCGATTCCCGGCTCTGCCAAGAAAGTACATTCTGGTCTGAAGGCTGGAACGGGGTACTCAGCTTCGTGAGGCAAAACTGAGAAGAGGCGGGATCGATTCCTCCCTCAGCCAACCTGGAAGAGCTTTTCCATGGTTTCCTCCTTCTACTCGGTGGCGTAGTTGGTAGCATGCCGAGATTCTATGCCCAAGATCACGGGTTCAAACCCGGCCAAAGTTGCCGGAGCGTTAAATATCCCTTAGTATGCCTTCCTTCGGAGGGGACGTAAACCTGGTGGGCCCATGCCATAGATTGATGGCATGTAAAAGAACCTTCCACTAACTACAATTGTGTGAAACTAAATTTTTAGGTTAGATATTCATTTACGGTCTATTGGTTCCAACGTTCGCCAGGTGCCGGTTGCGGTGGCATCTAGTAGCCACGTTAGCGTCTAGGTGTCGTTGACGGTAGCATATGGTAGGAAAAGTAGGAAATACTTGAAAATGATCGTCTGCAGTCCTTACCTGAATTACAGATAACACACACAAATACAGCCATCGCGAGTAACAACGGTTATCAGACAGATTCTACACACACCAAAGTACACAGGGCTACATGACCGCGTCGTCGCAGCCCCTAAACTGAGGATCCAACCAACCAATCCTTCTGCTCGATGCAAATGCCGGGATGGTACCCAACTTAAGGCCACGGTGACTTTCTACCCAAATCCTAACACAATTACCAATGCACACATTAGTACAGACATCACATTGACACAGGTTATCAGATAGTTTCTGCACAACACACCCAAGTACGTGGGGCTACATGCCCACAATGTCGCAAAGCCCCTAAATGAATCAACAACAAATACATTAATGCACTCGAACAGTAAAGTAGGCCTATATGGTGCATTTTGCTTTAAGTTCTCAACCAGAATAAAGACCCTGTCGAATGAAACAGCCACCAACGACTGGGAGAACAACTGTAAGGAAAATAATGGAAAAGAAGTGCATTGTTGCAAGTTCAGAGACGAGTGATTAAGAGGGCAAGGCTGTCCTCCATTTTGCTGTCATATGAGTTATCTTTCTTCTTTCGGTGACAAAGATATTGTTATAAAATTCCTTACATTGCTATATGAAGGTGACTGGCTTCAAGGTGCACGTTGTCCCCTGCTGATCCTAAGTTTAGAAGATCGAATCCCGGTGCAGTCAGTTGGAAAGTGAAGGTGCGCAAATGCTAGAGAAGCGTGTCAGTAGATTTACTGGCAAGTTAAAAAAAACCCTCCCGGGAAACCTACCGTCTCCCCGGCATCTCTAAAAGCCGCAGTCGTTAAAAGGGACGAAAAAACAATAACATTGTGTAATGAAAGCTAGTATAAAATATTAAAATCGCTTATTGTTCACCTCGTCGTGTAGGGTCTAGCATTTCAGGATGTCACCCCTGAGGCCAGGGTTCGATTCCCAGCTCTGCCAAGGAATTTATTATTCTCATGTGCTTTGGAACGGGATACGCAGCCTCGCGAGGAAAAACTGATAAAAGACATGTTTTGATTCACACCTCAACTGTCATAGAAGTGAAAACTGAAAATCCACAGCCTGCTTCCAGTCTCCGACCGGGTCAGGAATGGAATGAATGAAGCCCCCATCTAGCGGCGAGGATATGAATTGTGCCGGCTGCCGAGGCCTGACGCACTCCTCTGGGGCAATGATTAAATGAATGACAGATGAAATGAGATGATAGTGGAGAGTGTTGCTGGAATGAAATGTT
Source organism: Meconema thalassinum (assembly GCA_946902985.2). Classification (NCBI taxonomy): domain Eukaryota; kingdom Metazoa; phylum Arthropoda; class Insecta; order Orthoptera; family Tettigoniidae; genus Meconema; species Meconema thalassinum. The sequence goes on from OX336389.2 coordinate 130,203,160, forward strand.
GACAGGGAAAACCGGACTACCCGGAGAAAAACCTGTCTGCCTCCGTTTTCTCCAGCACAGGTCTCACATGGAGTGACCGGGATTTGAACCACGGACCCAGCGGTGAGAGGCCGGTGTGCTGCCGCCTAAGCCACGGAGGCTTTGTCCTAGAAGTAATTTTCACTTTTCCTTTCGACTGGCTCCGTGGTTCAATAGTAACGTTCTCACTTGCTCTGCCCAAGATAGGAGGATCGAATCCTGGTGCAGGTAGTTTGCATTTGAGGGTGCTTAAGGTGTGAGGGAGCCGAGAGAGTAGATTTACTGGCACGTTAAAGATCCCCTTCCGGCACACCGGCGTCTCGGATAGCCGCAGTAGTTAAAAGGGAAGTAATCCCATAGTATTATTAAATTATTTTTATTACACGTCTTTTTCTGGCAAATGCCAGGATGAATCCTGCCACAACCACCGACTTCCCAATACTGGCCTCAATTAGATATGCACCCACTACTACATATACTATAAAAACACAGGTTCGCAGACATATTTTACACACTCTCACAATGACTACGATGTGCAAGCTCCTAAATGAACTAACATCAATACGTTCTCTTTGCATAAGTTATTCCGTTTCCATCGTATCCTAAGGAATATTGGGCAGAAGGATTGATCATTATCATAATTAGCTGAGAATCAAATAAATGTCAAGAAATGCCACTAATTTTGGAACAATAATAATATTAATAACAACCTATAGGCCTACATGGTTCTCAACTTCTGTTTACGTTTAGATACCATGGTGTACAAGGGACAGTTAGTTGTACCAGAGTTGAAGTGATATTTTGATAGCGAGAAAGGAATGGAGTCTTTGAGATAACTGCATTATTGTACTGTAAGACTGCAAACCTTGTGGAAGATATACGGATTTACCATGTATATCAATGACAAATAATAATTTACTTAGTTTTTTTTAAATTTATTTAGTCAATGTACCCTCTAGGTTGGTGGTTCCCACGGACGCAGCGAGGGAACTCACCACTACCGCCTCTATGGGCAGTGTCCTGGAGCTGGGAACATCTGGTCGGGATGGATACAACTGGGGAGGTGTGATCAGCACTTCGCCCAGGCGGCCTCACCTGCAAAGCGAACAAGGGCCTCATGAGGGAGGGAAGAGGATGGAAGATTGGGATGGATAGGCTAGGAAGAGGGAAGGAGGCGGCCGTGGCCTTACAGTAGGTACTGCCCCCGTAATTGAATTATATAGAGACCACGGTGGCTATATTGGAAATTATAAAGAAAGTTATGGCTGTCATATTTATGACGTGGGTAGTCATGACGTAAGCACGGATGACGCAGACGATATGCCAGCAGGCTACTTGAGCTGAGATTCTCAGTGACGTCAGCATTTATTCGAGAAAGATCTAAGATGTACGACGCAGTCGCAGGAAACGTGGAATTCTGCTGAGGAAGAAAGTATGCTATTGGAGGGGAGGCTTGAACCAATGAACGATAGTCTGAAGGAAGACGGGGATTGCTGAAACTATGGTATTTTTATTATTTTTGGAATGCAGAATTGTGGAAATACATTTGCAGTAGAAGCATTGTTCTGGAATTTTGGTGAAATTTATTTTCAGTTTTTGAATTTTGAAAATCCGTCATGTATTGACGAAGTTGGAACTTCTAGCGATGACGCAGTAACGCACTATGGAAGGGATAGATACGCCCCTCATGAAGTTCATAAAAGGCCTTGCGCAGAAGAGAGGAGCCTCATTCCTCATTCTCTCAGATCATCAATCGTCTGATAGTTCAATCGTCAGATCTCAAATAGTTATTTCAGTGAAACGTCGAGTGAGATTAGTAGTGAAAGAGTCGTCTTTATAACGCGTGGTGAATCCACTGCATTAAACGAGAGTCGAGTATGCAAGCAGTGCAGGTTTACTGTGTGTAAATCTAGGTGAAGTTGAAACGCACATTATAACGCGTCTGCGAGATTAGCTGTGAACAGTTAGCGGTCGCCTATAAGCTAATTCTCTGGTGCATTGCTACAGTAAGGACTATAGAAAAGCTGAACAATTTCGAGTAATTATTTTGGAAGTTATTGACAATTTTAGACGACTGACAAAAGTGATTTTCTCGCCACAGGAGAAGCACTTTGTATAGCCAGACTCTACGCTACGGCTGACAAGACTAGTGAAATAGGGAGACTTCAGATTGCTCTTGTGACACAACGCTACAGTATTATGGAACAGTTTAATATGGCAGTTTGTTCTTCTATTACCATTACCGAAGAGAAGATGGAAGGTTAAAGGACTTAATGCAATTGGGACATATTTCAACGGAGTAAGATAGCAGCATGGAACTTCGCTAATCGCTATTCCATACAAGCGGACATGTGGTGAATAAACATCTACACCCATGTTTCGTGATTAAAGGCTGAATACTATCAAACAGCAATGGAAATGATTTCATACTTTCTGAATATGAATATTTCTTCGGAAATTTCTACAAAAACTTCATGGCGATTTTCAACTGGAACTTCAGGGATTTTTCAAGAGAGGTCAGGGTTGTCCCGACTCACAAAGAAGATTATTGCCGGAAGGATGTCGTTCGTCTTCGTGAAGCAGTTCGATTCTCCGAGGGTGCTGTTTCTTGTTTCGAGGATGGAGCTCAGCTTTAACTTGGTGAAATGGATCCATCAACAGTCTTCTTTGGGGAATTTTCCTCTGGAACGTCAATCGGCAGATAAGGTAGTCGTGAACGTTTATTGTATTTGAGTTTCTTAGCAATATTTGAGCAACCATTTTCCCATATTTTTGTCCTCATGTATTTTGCCCTATATTCTTGTTTGAGATTCCTATTCTCAGTACACCTTGTTGAGTTATGCCTTTTTCGACGTTTTATTAAGACATTGTTATGTCATGGGCATAGTTAAACGATTTTGGATCAGTTGAGACTGATATTTAGATTTTTCAGTAATTTGCTTATTTTTTTTTTGTAGTCTCGATTTGACTGTAAGTTAATGATTTTCATGGCAGATTTAAATTCAGACAGCGTGTCATTTTATTAAAGTAATTCTACCCCACTTTAATTACTTTGACCAATTTTCTGTCATCATCAAGAAGGAAGAACATTTAAATGATTTTAGAGCGTTAAAATCCAGTACGTTGTCGACGATCTTGGAAATACTAGTCGTTATTTGAATTGATTGCAACACAGACATTTATCGTCAGTCATGAACGACCATTGCATCATAGACAATTTTGTGAAAGATGAACTTTAATTATGAATTATTGAATGCATTAAATTCGTGAACTTTTGTTAGGAATTTTTTCTCAATTAGAGATTTATATAATGATGTTTGCATTCCCCAGTCTAATTGGATTCTATTCGACTATTTTGCAGTTAGTCGCACTTTATTTGATGATAGTATTTTTATACTACAATTCTTTGGAGATGTTAATCTTAAATTTTGATAGACCAGACAGGCGTATATAAGCGTATTCACTATTAAATTTGTTTGTGATTGGCAAATTTTTACTTCATATCGATTCATGAATGAAATCCACGAAGGTTAAATGACAACAGTTTTGAAACAATTAATGATTATAAGAATTTTTAAGTGGAACTATGAATGTATAATCGATAGTGCAGCGGACATGTTGAAAGTCGCTGATGTATAATGCCCTTAAATAAATGAAGGAGATTCCCACAGTGATTAATGATGATAAAGATTGTGTTAATGGAGGTTTTTTGTAAATTTTGTGGAAGATTTTGATACCGTATATTTTAATATATGATGAATTTTGGGCTATTTTTAATGCAGTTTTGTGCATTATTTTGTAAGCGAAGTATTTTCCGCTAGAGTGTATTGTCATAGTTCGTTGAAAATTAATCAAGTGAATTTGCTGTTAGAATTAACAAGAGTTTTGAAAGAATTTGAGATAAGATTTTGAATGAAGATTACCGTCACAAATAATAATAATTATTACAACCTTTATTAATCCAGATTGTGACATTTACATGTATAACTAACCTTCATTGGTCGATTATATAAACACGATTATGAAATTAACAACCGGATGAATATGTGGTTCAATGTATTTCTTAAATTAATAATTTAAATAATTTAAATGTTGATATTGTAAATAATAATGTATATATCTTTGACAATAATGTGGAACGAAAGTAATGTTAAAGGCGTGTTTAAAAATTTTGTAATTATCTTCGACAATATTATAAACAATTTCTAATTGTTATAAATAATTTATGTGATTTTGTTATAAACATTTAAGAGTGTGTTTTATACTCTAAACTATGCTTATTAAACATTTGGATGATAACTTAACAAGTTTAGGGATTGTTAGAATAATCCAGTGGTATGTGAGTTAAGCATTTGAAAGATTTGCGTCAATATATATGAATTGTCTTGTAGACATTTAAAGCTTTGAGAGGAGCTGAATTCTTACGCAGTGTGGCGAGACGAGTGAGCCCCATTTGACAGGTGTGAGCCAGGTTGAAGGGTAGACCAGCCGGCCAGACATCTGGTTATCAGCGGGTGAGGTCGATACTCTGGCCTTGCGCCTATTAATACAAGTGTAATGTTTATTAAAAGAAACCAAATGCCCTATATATGTCGTATCCTGACTTCCTCATCCAATCCAAATGTGTATTGAATGTTACGTTATTTTGAGCTCATGGGAGCTAACATATTGTTTGATAACATTGCAAGTCCTTTAGGTGGACGTAGTCAGATTGACATGGGCTACTGATAGCCACATTTATTTTGTTGAGTTTGTTAAAGTCATACCCTTTATTTGAAATAAAGCTTTTGTACAGTTCAAAGTTCTTGCCGTCGTTCTGGTTCATTTTTAAATGTCATGGTGAAGGTTATTGTGGGAGCATACTTTAGAGATCCTGTTGTCAACCCAATCCCCGAGATAATTTTTAAGAGGTAAGTAAAAGTAAGTATGAAACCCCCGTCTATTTTGGTGTGTTCCACAATAATTTTCTTGGTAACTTCTGTGTTCAAACCTCGGTAGTATCTGTCAGTGCCATTTTAATTGATGTAGCTGAGCCGGTGCGATTGATTGTTGGCAATCCGATTGAGGGGGCGGATATCTGACAGCCTACTATCCGGGTAAACGGGGACAGTACCATCCCGGCATTTGCCCGAAGACGAAGTGGGAAACCACAGAAAACCACTTCGAGGATGGCTGAGGTGGGAATCGAACCCCCTCTACTCATTTGGGCCACCCGAGGCTGAGTAGACCCCGTTCCAGTCCTCATACCACTTTTCAAATTTCGTGGCAGAGCCGGGAATCGAACCCAGGACCTCCGGGGCGGCAGCTAACCGTGCTGACCGCTACGCTACGGAGGCGACAATTTACTTAGTACTGTTTATATTTTTCAGTGAAAAATTAACCTATTAGGTACCGGTAGGCAGCAAAAGGCAATTTATTGAATGTCATGTATGATTTATACGCCATAGCGTATGCCTCCTTAAGATTGATGGCAGTCTTGGAATAGCTTCGTCTCACTTCCCTCAGTAGTGCTACCCTTACACAATGGGGCTCACCATCCCTGGCTTCATCTCACTTCCCTCAGTAATGCTACCCTTACACCATGGGGCTCACCATCTCTGGCTTCACCTCACTTCCCTCAATGATGCTACCGTTACACCATGGGGCTCACCATCTCTGGCTTCACCTCACTTCCCTCAGAGATGCTACCCTTACACCATGGGGCTTACCATCTCTGGCTTCATCTCACTTCCCTCAGTGATGCTACCCTTACACCATGGGGCTCACCAACCCTGGCTTCATCTCACTTCCCTCAGTGATGCTACACTTTCTCCATGGGGCTCACCATCCCTGGCTTCACCTCACTTCCCTCAGTGATGCTACCCTTACACCATGGGGCTCACCATCTCTGGCTTCACCTCACTTCCCTCAGTGATGCTACCCTTACACCATGGGGCTCACCATCCCTGGCTTCATCTCACTTCCCTCAGTAGTGCTACCCTTACACCATGGGGCTCACCATCTCTGGCTTCATCTCACTTCCCTCAATGATGCTACCCTTACACCATGGGGCTCACCATCCCTGGCTTCATCTCACTTCCCTCAGTAGTGCTACCCTTACACCATGGGGCTCACCATCTCTGGCTTCATCTCACTTCCCTCAGTGATGCTACCCTTACACCATGGGGCTCACCATCTCTGGCTTCATCTCACTTCCCTCAGTAGTGCTACCCTTACACCATGGGGCTCACCATCTCTGGCTTCACCTCACTTCCCTCAGTGATGCTACCCTTACACCATGGGGCTCACCATCCCTGGCTTCATCTCACTTCCCTCAGTAGTGCTACCCTTACACCATGGGGCTCACCATCTCTGGCTTCATCTCACTTCCCTCAGTGATGCTACCCTTACACCATGGGGCTCACCATCTCTGGCTTCATCTCACTTCCCTCAGTAGTGCTACCCTTACATCATGGGGCTCACCATCTCTGGCTTCATCTCACTTCCCTCAGTTGTGCTACCCTTACACCATGGGGCTCACCATCCCTGGCTACATCTCACTTCCCTCAGTGGTGCTACACTTTCTCCATGGGGCTCACCATCCCTGGCTTCACCTCACTTCCCTCAATGATGCTACCCTTACACCATGGGGCTCACCATCCCTGGCTTCACCTCACTTCCCTCAGTGCTGCTACCCTTACACCATGGGGCTCACCATCCCTGGCTTCATTTCTCACTTCCCTCAGTAGTGCTACCCTTACACCATGAAGCTCACCATCTCTGTCTTCATCTCACTTCCCTCAGTAGTGCTACCCTTACACCATGGGGCTCAGCACCTCTGGCTTCATCTCCCTTCCCTCAGTAATGCTACCCTTACACCATGGTCCTCACCATCCCTGGCTTCATCTCACTTCCCTCAGTAGTGCTACCCTTACACCATGAAGCTCACCATCTCTGTCTTCATCTCACTTCCCTCAGTAGTGCTACCCTTACACAACGGGGCTCACCATCTCTGTCTTCATCTCACTTCCCTCAGTAGTGCTACCCTTACACCATGGGGCTCATCACCTCTGGCTTCATATCCCTTCCCTCAGTGGTGCTACCCTTACACCATGGGGCTCACCATCCCTGGCTTCATTTCACTTCCCTCAGTGATGCTACCCTTACACCATGGGGCTCAGCACCTCTGGCTTCATCTCCCTTCCCTCAGTGGTGCTTCCCTTACACCATGGGGCTCACCATCCCTGGCTTCATTTCACTTCTCTCAGTGATGCTACCCTTACTCCATGGGGCTCAGCACCTCTGGCTTCATCTCCCTTCCCTCAGTGGTGCTTCCCTTACATCATGGTCCGACAATCTCTTGCTCCATATCATTTCCCTCAAAGGTGCTACCCTTATACAATTGGGCAGGCAAACGAAAGAACAATAAAAAGAATATCCACAAGCGCAACAACGATGACGACTATTGAAGGAAGTTTCTCCTGGTGGTTTCTTCAAAGAGCTCACCTGGATAAGGAATTGGTGGTGTTTTGTTTAATTCGCCGGCTGCAGTGACTCATCAGTGCTACTGTCCTACACACACTGTGTATCATAAAGTAGGAAATACGTTCATCTCTGCTCGTCAGCCCACGCAACAAGCGTGCTATTCAAATGTTAGAATAGCTTACGCCTCCAATTTCCACCGTGAGTGACACTGAATGATGAAGTCGACTACTGTTGTCTGGCCATGTCTTTGCACAGGGTATTTCTTGACGTGGGCATACAATACCTTCTACCTACTGCATGTGGTTCAACAACCTAATTGTTTTACCTGCATCTTGAACTTGTACAGTTTCTATGGTAGTAGCACAACTGGCATATCAAGTCTTTACTTACTATCATACGATGACTGTTTTTTTTTAATTCTTCTTGTGATTGGTGCATGTAACTTCCATTGGTTGCAAGTAGGAATGGCTTCTGGCGTGCTGTAGAGCAAAACTAAAATTTACAGTGATTACAATGTTCAAATAGGTCGCCTCCGTAGCGTAGTGGTCAGCATGGTTAGCGGCCGACCCAGAGGTCCTGGGTTCGATTCCCGGCTCTGCCACGAAATTTGAAAAGTGGTATGAGGACTGGAACGGGGTCTACTCAGCCTCGGGTGGCCCAAATGAGTAGAGGGGGTTCGATTCCCACCTCAGCCATCCTCGAAGTGGTTTTCCGTGGTTTCCCACTTCGTCTTCGGGCAAATGCCGGGATGGTGCCTACTGTAAGGCCACGGCCGCCTCCTTATCTCTTCCTCGCCTATCCATCCCAATCTTCCATCCCTTCCCATCCCTCATGAGGCCCCTGTTCGCTTTGCAGGTGAGGCCGCCTGGGCGAAGTGCTGATCACACCTCCCCAGTTGTATCCATACCGACCAGATGTTCCAGGCTCCAGGACACTGCCCATAGAGGCGGTAGTGGTGAGTTCCCTCGCTGAGTCCGTGGGAACCACCAACCTAGAGGGTAAATTGACTAAATAAAAAAAAACAAAAAAAACAATGTTCAAATGGCCATCTTCTGGCTCTTGTATTATGAACACATGAAGAACCGGTCAAATTGGTATCGGTACATAAAATAACCTTAATTTGGCAAATCATCTAGGGCAGGCTTTTTCAACCTGGTGTTCTTTAAATGAAATTTGGTTCTCTCGTTATTTTTTTCGTGTGGTCTCTTGAGAGGCCGAGTGAAGGTCTTTCTAGTCGACTCCCGTGGGCGACCTGCACGCCTGGATGAGAGATGGAATTGATGAAGATGAATGACAAAATTTGCCTGGTGTTGAAAATGGTAAACCACGGAAAACCATTTCGAGGATGGCCGACGTTGGGGCTCGAACCCACGCGTCTACCGAGTCAGCAGAGAGCTTGGCCCCCATTAGCTAACACTGCGTTTTAGCGAGCGTAGCCACTGCTGTCGGTGGTTCCCTCGTCACACGAGTATTAGCTACTCACGAGCACCAGCTCTCAGTGATCCATTATTCAATTCAATTTCTGTTTCTCGAACCGGAATAATAGTGTTTTCATTTCAAGTTTTGACGGTCAGAAATTTTATCATTTTGTGAAATAGTACTTCTTAATCTACGGTAAAAATAATTGGACATCCCTGTTTTATGAGTGACACGAAATATGCTGATTCGACTCGACTGTCCACAAGTAAATGTATCTAATCTGCGTGAGTTATGCAAGCAGTTGCAACATGCGTGGTGAGCGGCGAATCCCTAGCTATTTTATTACATCTGAGGGAGAGAGAGATAAGAAAATGAAAGAGAGGTGCATATTGGTTGCAATATCATTATTTTACTATTAATATTATTAGCCTACTTTTCACATTTTGCTAAAATGAGGAAAAAGTAGACTTATGAGATCGATCCGGGAAAATGTATGTCTGTCTGTCTGTCTGTCTGGCAGGCTGTGTGTGTGTGTCCCCCTATCAACTCCTAAACGGCTGCAGCAATCAAAACCAAATTTAGTATGAGTAATGATGTGCACCGGAATATCTCTCGTCCATATTTGAAAATGCTGTCAGTGCTACCAACTGCTGAAAAAACGCACTAGAAATTTGAGCTCCATGTTGGATATCTTGCAAGGTATGCATGTGAGCTATTCCAAAATTGGCACACATGTAGATAATACTATTTCAGTTTAATTTCCAGGAGGCCAACCATGACAGTGTTGCCAAAATAATTTTAAGCCTTCTGATAAGTCCAATGTTTAAATGCATATAACTTCTACACTATCAATTGGATTTCAACCAAATTTTGTATGTAATATCTGTACGTAAACAGATATGACTGAGCGTATTCTTAAGAGCCACCAGGCCTGCCAACTGTTCATAATTGCTCTCTCTATTTTTTTAAATCCAAATACCAATATATCAGAAAGTATGCAAGCCAACAGCTTTAAACTTTGCCCCCGTATATTCTGACATTTTAGATTAATTTGGAGTAACTTATATATGTCAGTTCTACCAATATGATTATAAGCCTGCTGATAGTACCAATTTTTAAATACATGCAACATCTATACTATCAGTTGGATTTCAACCAAATTTCGTATGTGCTATGTGTACCATAACAGATATGACTATAAGTACTGTTAAGAGCAATCAGGGCTGCCAACTGTTAATAAATGCTGTCTTTTTTTTACCCTAATATCAATATATCAGAAAGTATGCAAGCCAACAGCTCTATACTTTGCACACGTATAGCACCTGACCCTCTTAGATAATTTGGAGTAATTAATATAAGTCAGTGCTGCCAACATGATTCTATGCCTGCTGATATGTCCAATTTTAAAATACATGTAACTTCTATACTAACAAATCGATTTCATCCAAAATTGGCACAACAAGATATCATAATATTTCAGATTATTTCTGACCAGCACACGCATGGTATTGTTGGCAACACGCTTTTACGCGTGCTGATAGATCCAGTGTCTAACTGCATGTAACGTCCATTGGACTTCAACCAAATTTTGTATTCTGTACCTTAAGAGATGGAACTAAGAATATATTCAGTCACCAGGGCTGCCAACTGTAGTGCTCTATTAGGCTACATTATACCAGGTATATTTTGAACTAATTAGATATTTCGATATTACCAACTTAATTTCGTCATTATTCTAGATAGGTTCATATACTGTAGAATAATCATTGGCATGAAAAGTAATAATAATGTTATTGGCTTTACGTCCCTTTTAACTACCCTGGCTTTTAGAGACGCCGGGGTGCCGGAATTTTGCCCCGAAGGGGATCTTTAACGTGCCAGTAAATGTACTGACACGGCTCCCTCGCATTTGCGCACCCTCAAATGCCAGCTGACTGCGCCAGGTTTCGAACCTGCAACCTTGGGCTCAGCAAGCGAGAACGTTACCCCTGAGCCACGCAGCCAGACATGGCATGAAAAGTAGGCTGTATAGTTCTTCACGGAACTTCTTGTTATTATTATTATTATATTGGACTGAATGGTGTTCGGGTACTTGGTATGGCATGAAGAGGTGCTTACAAACTAAAGAAGGCTTGAGAATGCTTATTCTAGGGACGATGAATTCTTGATTTTATAGTGTCGGTGTACTTCAGTCACAAAGAACCTAGGTTCAATCCCAGTTTCTGCAAAGAAATTTAACTTTGGTGTAATGTTGGAATGAACACTCTTGCAGTATTTAAATGGGACGTAAAATCAATCACAATTAACGAAATGGGTAATATTCATCCTCGTGAGGAACATGTGTGCAGAGGTGGGTTCAATTCCCACCTTAATCATCCTAGAGGTGGCTTTCCGTGGTTACCCGCTTCTGCCTCTGGAATATGTTAGAATGGCTCCATTTGTAGGACCAAGACCAGGTCTCCGAATCCTAGCTTCAATGACAAATACTGTACATGTATTACAGACACCACAATAACCCTGGTAGTGAAACAAATTCTACAACCACTCTAGCTCACGGTGACGACGTTGGCTAAGTCCCTAATGAAATAAGAACACAGTGTCAATTAACTTTCGAAGACAATAGCTCGGTCCAAATCTTCGAAGTTTACACCACTCCTATATGATATTATGTCAATGATAGTGTTCCAGGACCTCAATCCAGAATATAATTGCTTGGTAAACCCATGAATCGAACCCGCCCTCTGAGATCGCAGTCAAAGTATGCTAACCACTACACCACGAGATTAACACAATGAATGTTAAGCTACCTTTCACTTGACCATTAAAGCATTATTCTCATTTTTTAAATTGATTTTTTTTTGTCGTCTGTCTGTGTCAGGAGCGTCACGTCACTTACACCAGGAATGTTATTTTCTTTTTCCAACACGGCCTGTTCTTCCTGAAAGTGACAGGCACAGTCGAGGTCAGACGAGGTAGTAGTAAATCCTCAACGAGATTCATTGAAATTTCCGTATCTTCGGGGACACACTGCCAGGGATAAAAGGTGATCTGATAATTAAAGCCCTGCGCGGGTGTGGATAGCCGCGGATAAACCCTCGGACATCCGCAATTTTTTTTGTCTAGCGGATAGAGTTTCCATGAGTGTGCGGATAGCGGATAAGCTGCGGATAATATTTAGAGTAAATTTGCGGATAGTTTTTAGAATACAATGTTGAACTGGATTTTTTAAAATAATTATAGTTTTTACTAAGTTTTGCGTCTTTCACGTTTCTTGTTATTTCCCTATTTGCTTTCGCTTGGATTGTGTGAGAATAATAGAGAAGTGAGGGAAGCCAGTCATGGAGATACCCTCAATTAGTGTTGACTTATGCCAAAAAAAGAAAATCCCATATATCTGCGCTTGCTTGCGTGGGCATATCCGATGACTAAGTAAGTGATAGAATTAGCCATCCGCTGTTTCACTTGCCGTTACTCAGAGGGACAAAACGAAATCAATATTGTCTTGCGATTCACACAGCCTAGGGTAACGAATTTGTCCATAAAGGTGTAAGTGTGTTGCTTTAATACTTTATCTAATAAATTAAAAATATAATAATTTTAATGTCAGCGGCTTTGGATAGCAAACATGCGGTTGTGGGGCGGATGCGCGTAACAGTCGTGCGGATGAGGGGCGGATGCGGATAAGGTTTTGTTTATCCGCGCAGGGCTCTACTGATAATCTTATATTTCATGTAATGGAAACAGGCTAAACATATCAAGCTCTGTCGATTAATTGTTAACCATGAACAATTTTGGGTAGTTAAGTAAAATAACTACCTTCATTAGGACAATGTTTCCTTTGAATCAGGGATGTCCACAGTGTGAAAAAGCGCACGCTGGTGTTGTGAACTCTTGTCGTGCGAGACAGTACGTGATACGGCTGTCGTATTCTGATCCAGTATGGCAAATTCCTTTCATATGTGTTAGACTAGAGTACTGTAGGGTACTCATGCCAGGTCATTTGCTACACGCCAAGTTAGTTTCAATGACCTCAGTGTCTGTCAATAGATTTCATTGTATTCTACTGAAAAATTAAAATCCACAGCCTGCTTCCAGTTGACCGACTGGGTCAGGGATTGGAATGAATGAAGCCACCATCTAGCGGTGAGGATATGAACTGTGCCGGCTGCCGAAGCCTGTCGCACTCACCTGGGGCAATGATTAAATGAATGACAGATGAAATGAAATGATAGTGGAGAGTGTTGCTGGAATGAAATTGTGACAGGGAAAACCGGAGTACCCGGAGAAAAAACTGTCTGCCTTCGCTTTGCCCAGCACAAATCTCACATGGAGTGACCGGGATTGGAACCACGGACTCAGCGGGGAGAGGCCGGCGTGCTGCCGCCTAAGCCACAGAGGCTGCACATTGTATTCTACTGCAAAACGATAATTGCTGCTTTTTATTAAGTGCATGTAATTTTTCTCACAAATGTAACTATCAGGTGTCAATGATCACACCCACATTGTGAAATGCGAAATGAAGCATTTTCTTTAAAAATTCTGCCTAAAACTTAAAATCACCTTCTTTGATCTTCGGGTACGTACTGAGACTCCGGTTCCAAAGGTCCTAGGTTCCATTTCCGGCTCTGCCAACAAATTTAATTCTCTTCTGGGGGTTGGAACGATGTAAATTTAGCCTAGTGAGGCAAAATTGAGAAGAGGTGGGTGTGATTCCTAGCTCAACCATCCTAGAAGTGGTTTTATACTCCAGGCAATGCTGGGCTGGTACCTAAACAAAGGCCACGGCCGCTTCCAAAAAAAGTTTAAAAATTTCCCAGAATATACTATAGGCTATATTGTTTTCAGGGAGCACAGATACATTTTGGAGGGCTATTGCGAAATCTGTAAATATTTCTTGCCACCAGGTTTTGCTTAACTGTAACAACATCTATTAATAACAATAATAATAATATTAATGATAATCATCATCATCTTCATTTCCCCTTTTCCAGTTGACACTGGATGGGGGCAAATATGGTTCCTCTCCAATTTGTTCTGTCGTTCCACCATTCCTCTTCCGACACAGTGTTCCAATCCAGGTTCCGTTTTCTAATACTATTCTCCACCGAGTCCATCCAAAGCATTCTTGGTCTTCCTCGTCCTCTCTTCCCTGTCATCCGTCGTTCCAGTGCTCGTCTTGGTAGCCTTACTTCATTCATCCGTTTGACAGGTCCAAACCATCTCAATCCGTTTTGCTCCCGTTTGTAATTTAGTTTCTGTACTCCCAGTTCTTTCCGTATATCTTCATTTCTCACTCTGTCCCTCCTCGTTTTCTGGACCATACTTCTCAGGAATCTCATCTCAGCTGCTTGTACTCTGCTCTCATCCCTCTTAGTCATTGTCCAAGTTTCTGCTGCATATGCCATTATAGGAACATAATATGCTTTGTACATAACTTCTTTAGCCTTAATTGGTAATGATAATAATACTAATAATTAATCAAGAGATGGCAACAGGCCTACTTACCGTTTTCTATATTCTCGTCAATACAGTTTAAATTCCCTTATTCAGTTAGTTGTTAATGTGTTGATTTATATAGGGTCTAGGGACATGCTGGTCATCAGTTCTGTGTACTAGGGTATCAGTTTGTTAATCGGTGGTGCACAAAATATTGGAACAAAATTCCAATATAAACAAGTACTGATTTGTAAATAGGACCATTGCTGATCGCAACAGTCCTCTTGTAGTAATTGTAAATACATTTCAGACAGGTCAATGCGAATGAACTAATGAGTGGCCGAATGAATGATAGCTAATAACATACTATATATGATTTATTATGATCTATTACTGTATTTCTGGTGTCCACGAGGACTCTGTGCTCGACTTCAATGTTGATTATCTCTATTATTATTATTAATTATAATAATAATAAAAATAAATACCTGGTGACTTCAGTTGTGTGGGATAAGTGCCCTTTGAATAAACAAAAGGTTTCATCGTAGAATATTCTAGAGATATAAAATACAGGGTGACTGCTGGCAACGTCAGAAATTTAGCAGCTACTCATTCGTGAAATTTTGTTTCAATTGAGGGGCTTGCACATCGTGGTCAAGATAAAAATGAAACAGTGGACTTCGGGTGAAAAAGCAATAGATATAAAAAAATGTAAAGAGTATCTATCATCCCTACTTCTGGTAGGATACAGTGTTTAGGTACCGTGTGTATGGACTCACTCCACGGTCCTTGCTGCTTGATTGGGGCACATGCATGTCAGAAGGGTGCGCCCTTGCGGGTATGTTGAGTGAATTTCAACCGTCTGAGAGCCCCAAGGTAGTTAGAGTACATGCTTCCTTCGAAAGTGATCTTGGTGCGAGGGCTTTTGCTATGTCCTCTGAAGACTATTTCATCCCCTATTTACCTCTTATTAAGCATCAAATCTGCCCTGCAGTAAAACAAGTGGAGAGAGCTTATATCATCTCTCCTCTAAGAGCAACCATACGTACTTTCGCCGAAGGTGATTGTCTTTTCATCGATACAACATATCTTGGGGTTTTAAGCTTTCTTAGAGCCAATTCCCTTCGTCTTATATTCAGATTTGTATTTTCCAAAAGCTCAACCCGATTTCGTAGTTGTATAATTTCATCATTTTGCAGCGATTCAGTGTTAGTTCCCCGATCATGTTTCCGTTTTTTATGTGACTAAGTCTCCAAAGTCGATAGTGCCCGTTTTCTCACACTCCTAGCTTCATGACGCTTTTCTCTGCCACTGGTGACCTGCAGAGTGTAAATAAGGGTTGTATTTCATGATTTTTACAGCATGTACGAGAATAAAATCTAAATTGTTAAATAACAAGTACTAAGACTGCCGTAATTACATTGAGTTCTAGAGAATCGCACCTCTTTATGCTGCATCAACTCTTAAGTTGACAAATACGATTAAGTACTGTAGCTTCCTTTGAGATAGTAGATTCCTTTAAATACCGATAAACCTTTTTATTGAACCAAATAAATTACTCGTACACTCAATAATTAAACGAGTACATATTCTACTATATGTTCCGCGAAAGTGCTTGGGCTGTTGCTTGTAATGATGATGATAATTGTTGTTTTGAGGGGCCTAATATCTGGATTATCGGCCCCGCTGTTGCTTGAGCCGGGAACTGTACTAGACGGAACAGCATCCGCACGCAATATTTTTCTCTGTGGTAATCCCAAAAGTTCATTTCTCTAATCTCGCTCATAGTCTTCTGGACGGAATTGTATAAAAGACACTCGAGCGTTATCGGGGTTGAACTTGTCACTCCGCTTACAGCGTAGCACCCACACTCGTCTGAGGTTGGCCGATAACCTAGATGTTAGGCCCCTTAAAACAACAACAACAACAACAATGTCTGAGCTCCTCTCTTCCTGGAAACCTGTGTTACATAACACCAGTACCGACGGCTTTGGACCCCCCACTGTGCGAAAGCACAATTAACTTTGTATTTCCTGCTTTTACTCACGGTTAACCACAATGTACGATAAAACAGATCAAGTATGCACGGGTATTCTATCTAGACGCGCGATATTCAGCTACTATACATTCTACTATTGCAAGCCAACTACCTTATGGTGACAACATGTTCCCTCCGTGTGACGTCATCAGCAAGCAAAATTTGACGTGATGAGAAGCGTGGAAGGCGGGAGTAGGCCCCCTGTGAGAGCCCGTTCCACAAATTCATGTCCGACCTCACGGCTTCATGTCGAGGGTTTGAGATGAATCGCGCAATTGGCTGGGTGACTGGATTTAAGGCTTTCTCCTAAACCCCTCATCCCTGTGTATTGTGTCTCGCAGCGTAGCCGTGCTCGTTCAATCGTGCACCACGGCCGCCAGAGCACCTGCCGCAAGTTCGGAGATAACAAGTTCTAATCCCGGCGATGTCATTGGCTATCCAGGGCTTTCAACACACTTTCCAGGAAATTCCCGGGATAGTACTGTGCCAGTATTTTCGTGAGGAAATTATAGTGATTTGGTTTGGTTATATTTACGCAGAGTCGCGACGTAAATCTAAACCCAGCTGGTTTAAGGAGTGCGGAGACTATCCCGCAAGACATCCATTTGTCCGAACCAATGTCACGAACGCGCCATTTGCTGGCAGATGTCAACCAATGTCAACATTCCATACACAGCAGTAAGCGAGTTTTATCGAAATATACACGCAGAAAGCGATCTATATACATTACCGAGAATACAGAGGGGGAGAAACTATATTGAATTGTACTGAAAATTAACACGCTTTCATATGAAGCAATTTCTATTGAGATTTACTCCATAGAAGGCTGTGAGTTGCATGGAATACAGTTTAAGGTTCAACTTCGCTTTACATCGATATATCACCCGAAGAGAGGGGGTAATCAGAGACAGTTGCAGGTTTGTGACCCAAGGAGAGGCAGCAGATTGATTCTCATATTCATCGAGTTAAGTACATTTGGAAGGTGTCAATAATCAGTGAGGTACGTTCACCGCAGTACGATATGTAAGCAAGGCAAAGTTACGTGAAAGAACTTGGTGTTTGAAACATTACGAATGCATCTTATTCAGGAGAGGTGTTCTTCGTTCTACCGTTGTTAGAATTGCAACTACTTACAGTATATCTACAGTGGAACTTCGTAAACTTTACAACGCAGTGAAAAGTATTTTGATACAGATATTATTCTACATTTGAGCAACATGTTAACGAGACTGAAGTCAGGAGGAATAACCATGCAGTTTCATAAATCTGCCATTATGAATTGCTAAATCACCAAAGGAATATGACATGCAGAGTGGAGAGGAATATCATGAGTAACTAGCTACGTGACCATGTATGATAATTATACATTCCACTATCATGAAAGAAGCCAAGGCAAATCTATTGATATCACTCTGCGATGACATGCTGTTACACATTGAAAGATCTTCAGAGAACGAGATCCAGGGTTGTCCATGAGAGATGCTGTTGATTATCCAAGGAAGGACGAGCAGGGGGAAGGATTTCGTGTTTCCCAGTTCGATGCCAAGAGGGTTGACAGTGTTTTGAAACCAAGTAGTCGTTTGGAGCTGGTATGGTTGTGCGTATTCCAATATGAACGTACTTCAAGAAGTCATCTTAAGGTAGCTGGGAAGACTTTCATTATGTAGACAGTAGATTTAGAGTGTCTTTGGAGTAACATTTTCACCATACTTTTTTATATGTTGACGTGGACGGTAGTTTTAGATATGATGTTCTTTCTTATTTAGCTACTTGTTCTACTAAGATTTTGATTCGATTACGAATGCATCTTTTGCTTTTCTTTTGGTAATTTTGGTATTTTTTAATTTAATGTATTAAGATTTCGACTATTTAACTTTGGTAATACGATATGAAGATTTTTAATGTTAAAAAGAATTGCGATAGGCGAAAGATTTGCGTATATAAGAAGAACATATTATTGAATTGAAAATGATGAACATTCTACGTGAAATATATATATGAATAATTTTGAATATTTGTGCAGTACAAGCTACGATGTACTTAAATAATTTATGATATACGAAATATTACGTCGATTTGAATCTAAATTTGAAATTGATGAGACTTTGAATTTTGAACTAATATTTTTAATATTCTCTTTTTGAGATGACTTCAACCTTTTTGAATGATAATTGCCAGTCATTTCTTGAACCGATCTATTATAATGGTTTTTATTTAATTCAATTAATATTTGACATTTTTAGCGTATGTCTTTTAGTGCCGGGAGTGTCCAAGGACAAGTTCGGCTCACCAGTTTTGTAGCTGCTTCGAGACGGACACCCAATGGGTGAGCTACAAGTACCGTTGGGGAGGAAAGTTGGAATGTAAGGACGAGGAGTTGGAAGATAGCGGCTATGGCCGATAGTTAGGGACCAACTCCGGCATTTGCCTGGAAGGAAGATGGGAAACCACAGAAGACCATCTTCAAGGTTGCCGGCGAGGGGATTCGAACCTCCTCGCCTCCCGGATGTGAGCGACTGCCAGCAGTCATGCCGTAACGACCACGGCTAACTCATCTAATAATATTTGACATAAACTCCATGGTGTAGGATTGATCGAATTCTATTGAAGTCTGGTATATTTCGAGTTGAAAGTTTGAATTGTTTGAATCTTATCAATACTTATATTATAGTTTCTGATCGTCAATTTTCTAAATAATATATATTTATTACAAAATAAATAAGAATGTTATAGAGGAGCTTAGCGACTTGTATTCAACAAAATATGATCATGAACATGTAATTAATTATAATTCGAAGTACAGAATTGATGTTTGAAAGTTACTTGAATGGTATAAGAATTTACAACGTATTTATATTAAGTATTTAACGTATCATGGTGAAGTAATATGTGGTTTAATTGAATATTAAAGTGGTAATACAACATTGTCGAATGTTATGAGAAGTGGTGGAGTTTTTTGAAGTCGTATTGAGTATAGTAGGAATGAGGATGTTACTGAGGAAATTATTGAATTATAGTATAGTACGAATATACTGAAAGTTTATTGATTAATTATGGAATAAGAATTATTATCGTGAGTGAGAACGTATTGAACCCTTATCATTGTGTCCAATAATAATGTTTCATATTAATAAAAACGATGGAAATACTAAATACATGAAATGCTGGATATTTGAGTAATATTGATGTAGCAAGAAATCTGGACTTGGTAAGACATGCTACGTGCTGGCTGGAAATGACCAATAGTTTCACAACCAATGTTATTCTTGGATTTCTGAGAAAATCAGATATGACGCTGTGGCGTACGTGACCATAAAAGGCCAAAATGCTGCGTACAAGGCAAGGAGTGAGAGAGAGGAGAATAGTCGTGACGTGAAAATAAGGGCGGGATTTGTAAGGTCAGAACTCCGAAGCCAACTTATCTGACCAATAAGAAAACATGACGCCAGAACATAGCGTCAGTGTGTTTTGCGCGGCAATCGGATATAAAAAGATCTAGCGATCGGTTTGCTTGTTCGACGGCAGATTCGCGACCTGTGAGAAAATACAAGAATTTTGAGAGGTCACACATAATTATAGGCCCATTATTTAAAATATTGAGGAGCTGTTTTACTCCCACCATTGAAACTTTAGGCTTTCTGTATATATACAAATGTCTGAGATGAACCGGGACACTCCTAATTATTCTTCGACAGTCATTTTAAGACGTCCTTAAGACGATATGGTTTTTAAATTATAGTTGTGTGTCGGCAACGAAGTTGGAAATTTTCATAAATTGTGAGATGGCAATTAGCCATAGAATAGGGAAAGTCGACGATTCTGCATAGGACGATCTGAGGAAATAAAATACTTAGAACGCAGATAGAACAGTTTAAAAACTTTGATTTAATTGTGTTTTAACAGCAGCAAAATGTCGACCATGGAGAGAAGACAGCAAGCTTCGTCCTCCATTACCATCAGTGTTATGGGCTAACGGCCTAATGATGGGAATTGACGAGGCGGGAGGCCTCTGGAAAGCAGTTTAAGTGATGAGTATTAAAAAATTGATTTATTGATTTTGGACGAGGGGAATCGCGCGAGATGTGTGGAACTTTGTATAGATTTTATTTGTGTGGTTTAATTTAAATTTCAGGGTTTGATTTCCTAACTGACATGCGTGTAGTAATTTTTGGCATTGCGTGACAATTATGTTGTACAGTAAATTTTGTAATTTAAATGTGGTCCTTATGTTACGTAATTCTTATAGCGAAATGGCCGCATCGATTAACGTATCTATAAAAAGTGTAGCCATGAATGAGAACCTAGGAACGACAATGATAAATGGACTGATTTAATGATATGTTAAACTAATTACTACGTGGGGGGAATATTTGCATTTTGTTGCTTTGATAACTCGGGCTAGGACTGATCCTGTTATTTATTCTTTATTGTCATTTGGACATGTTGTGTGTCATTATCTGAGAGGTGTGCTGATTAATGCTACGACGTGATCTTCGAGAAATGTGCCACGTGTTTTTGGGTGTAAGTGATGATGATGAGGAGAGGTAAAGCCTGTCCATGACTGCGATATCATTCCGGCAAACTAGTTATCCGTGGGGATAAGTTTGACCTGGGAATGTATTCTTAAAAATCCCTGAGAGGATGTTTTGAGATAATGTGTTATTTATTTGTACGCGTTTAACAGGTGGCGATTAGCAAAGGTGCTGTACGCTGGCAATGGGCCAGAATCTATATTTAGCATGGCACTAATTACTACTTGGGGGAAGAAATCAGCCACTCTCTCGGTGATGCGATAACAGGCCCGGTTGTCTCCAGCTCGTTATGACACGTTATGTTTGCTTTAAAGCCTAATGAGTTAAGGTTATTTTATTTGGTTTAATTTGGGAAGTTGCCATGTTGTCGATCCAAGTTTCTTTTATCATTACTACGACTTATTTGTTCATTGTTTTAAAACGCCAAACTTTCCGGCGTGAAAATTAAAAGTTGTATTTTGTTGTTGTTGGCTCTTATTTTCAAGGCCATTGTATTCATATAAATATAATTTGGCAACCGGCCAAACTTGTTCATGTCATGTTATGCTATCCTAGTGTTTAAGGTATAAGACGGTAATTCCGCAGCCCTTATTTTAAATAATACACACGTGTATTTGGTTGTGGTAATCTAAGGTTAGAGCATGTCAGTAGTGTATATAAATATGTAATTGTTGTTCCCACATTTCCGTAATTCATCCTTCGCAGTACGGAGTCCGTTCCCGAACCAACTGTTTTGGTCGGAAACGAGCGCCCGTCAAAATGCTCATTACTTGAACTAGTCTTAAAACCCGTGTCGCTCATAAATATTAAATTTTTGTACTATTTATTTGTTTGTTATATTTGGATCTTGTGATCCGTTTTCTTTTGTTACTTTGATTTAAGTGACATTGCAGTCACAATGCTTGTTGACAGCTGTCATGCCATGTCGTCATGGTACGTCAGGCTGATCAGTGTTAGATCTGTTCACGCGAGTGAACAAATAAAGGGTGGTTATAGTTTTCTTTTTTTATGTTTGATTCAGTTAATAAATTTCATTTGTTAGTAGATCCTGTTGTTTTTCTTGGCTTTGTAATAATAATAAGTTAACCTTATGAATCCTGGAAGTTATGTTGATAGCAAAACCTCTAAATCACATTCACAAGAATCCATTACGACCCCGAAATTTTGAATCTTGTCTACATGCTATTTTCCAAAGGGTTTATAAGAGTTACTTTGGCTTCCGAACGTGTGGCATTTGTGTTTTAGAGTAAAAAAAATAGATCACCGGCATGTGATAAGTTTATTAACGTATGTTAGGCGAAGATAGTACCGCCAAATGTTTGAAAATATAAAGTCATGGAGTTTGCAATAAAGTAAATGTGGAACAAGTTAAGTGTTTGAACTTTGATTAAAATTAGAACAAACTGTTCCAGGCGCCCAATAAAATTAAATTAGCTTTGTGTAGAAAAGCCAAACTCAAAGAATTATTTGACAGGAAGGTTAGACCTTAAAAACTAATTAATACTCTATTAATTGGTTAAAATTTGTAAGTAAAGTAAGGTCAGGAAGATTATAACTGAATCAAAGGGTTAAAATTAAATGGAATAATAAGTAAATTATACTCAGTGATGCTATAGTTTGTGGGAGTAATTTAAAGTAAATGAACTGAGTATGTAAAGGGTTAATGTGTGTATATTTAATATGTGTGAGCGCGCGTATCCAGGGCTCCGCCCTTATGTCATTTCCCTATGTCTCAAATATATTATTGTTGTGATGGCAACTCTGGGAGAAATTCGCGAAGTGATTGAACTAGCATCCGCTCGTACGCGAGAACAACTTAGTGAGATGAGAAAGGACATAACCAATGAAATACAGACACAGTTAGCGGCAAATAGTGAAGAAACGCAGACACAGTTAGCGGCAAATAGTGTAGAAATGCAGACACAGTTAGCGGCGAATAGTGAAGAAACGCAGACACAGTTAGCTGCTATAAATAAACAATCGGAAGAAATACAGACACAGTTAAACACAAAACTATCCGAAGTTAACGAGAATATAAATCAGAAAATCGCTACACAAAACATTCTGGTTAGTGAACAATTACATAGGCAGTCTGAGAAAAACAATGAAATGTTAAACGCACAAGACGAAAGGAACACTCAAAATCTAGCTGCGCTAACGGTAGAAATCAAAGAGCACACAAAAGAACAGCTAATCCAATTAGCAAAGGACGTTAGCACTAACAATACCAAACAATTAGGAATAATAAAAGGTATCGAAGATTCGTTTAAAAAGGAAATAAAAGGAATGGATGAGACTGTTATGGCAAAACTAGCACAAATCGAGCAAGCGTGTTTGACCAGCTCATCTGAAATCAAAGAAGCACACACAAACTTAGAAAAAAGGTTTGAGAATATCGAACGAGGGACACAGGGTATGCAAGATCAGATAATTACAGTAGATAACAATATCACGGGCTTAGTGACGGAACTCAACAAATTAGAAATACAATCAATTAAGAAATGGAAAAAGTTAGAAATTGACCAGGAAGAAATTAAACAAACATTAGAACAGAACAACATTTCTCTGGGAGAAAGGATAGATAAACTTGAAGATAATCAGGAGGCTAATCAACAGGAAGTCGAAAAACGCTTTGTTAAATTGAAGGATACTATTAGGAAAGATTGGACCAAGATGAGCGCTGATTCGAAAGATGAACGGCTCGCAGTAAGCAAGAAGCTAGGGGAAAATAACGCGAAAATACAGGCGTTAGAAGAAAATATGAAGTTAAGATTTCAAATTCAAGAGGACCGCATGATAAAATCGGAGTTGCAGTCACTTGGACATAATACGATGTTTGCGACACTAATGGAAAAGGGGAAAGGGGAGAATGCGGAAAGAGAGCACACAATAGACAGCCACGAGCTTGGGCAAAGTCCAAGAACGGTAGACACGCAAGCATTCCAGAATTATGAGGGTCGTAGCTCGACACCTCAAAACACACAACTTCCCACGCAAGTTATACAAGTCATCCGTGGAAACGAATTTAAACCGAATAAGTTTTTACCAGAGAGCGGAGGGACACCTAAAGCTTTCTTAAGGGAACTGACAGAATATTTTTCGGACCAAAATGTTAGCTCAACGCGACAATTAAGAATGGTTGAAAAATTTTTGGCGGGCTCAGCACTTACCTGGTATCTTGGATTTAAGAACACATTTAAATCAATGGAAGGTTTCCACAAGGCCTTCCTAAGCAAATACTGGAGTGGGTCGTATCAACAAAGCTTGCGAATGGACTTATACTCGCGCAAATACCATTCCACGCATCAGACGAAATATGCAGATTTTTTCGCCATGCAACTTGTCAAATTGCAGGATCTTGATAATCCCCCAAGCGAAATGGAGCTAATAACTACTATAGGAAAGCAGATGCCTATTAGCGTTCAGCAATTCTTGGTGGCGGCAAATATTACGACCGTGGTCCAGGCAGAAGAGGTATTAAGGAAGATAGATGAAACCACTAATTACATCAACCCGAGAGAGAAGAGACAGATAGAGTTAGTTAATGCAGTCGAAGTAGTCAAGACACCGAACAAAAACACGAGGTCGCAAGCTACAAACACTGGGGATAACCAAAGACGGCAGAGCACCGAAGAATATGAGCCGAGATCTCAACCGAGATACGAAAATAGGGACAGAAACCATAACAATCAGGAAGGAACTAACCGCTACCGGAACACAAACAATCAGCAGTGGCGAGATAATAGGAGATACCAAACGTCATACAATAGGAATAATAATAATAACGCACCTTACAATCGGGGATGGCGTGGAGGACACTATAATCAACAATATAGGCCCAGAGACAATAGGCGTTACAACCAGCAACATAACGCACAAGATAACCAGCGGTTTAACGAGCAATCGGATCCAAGGGATGATCAGAGAAATTGGAACGAGAGACACGCTGAGTCACAACAGTACCTAGAAGAGCCACGTAACATGGAAGGAAATAATGATAAATGGGAAAGAGCGATAGATCGGCGGAAGAATCCCGACAACCACGAGGAGGAAAACGGAACACAACAAATGTTGGAGGCCATGCATGTAGAAACCCAGAGATATTTGGAGGAGCTGCATGGAGAAGAAGAAAATAGAGCAGCCGACAATAGGAAACAGAAGAATAGCAGGAGAGATTCGCAGACCGTGTCAGGCAAGGGTCTCGAAATATGGTAAAAAAAAAGTTATTGTACGGGAATAGGAGAAGAAGAAGGGAGAAGGAAGAAGATGGCAACGCGGGGGAAGAAGAAGGAGATGACATCACGGTAAAATGGAGAAGAGACAGGAGCGGCTTAAGGAAGTTCAACTAGGGGTTACGAACTTAGGTAACAACGCCTACAGAGTCCGAGAGGTGAGCACAGGAAACATGGCAGTGTATAATATCTCATTTAAAATTGTATCATCAGAGAGAGCCATACGAACCGAGAAATAATGTTACTGCAGCAAATTAAACATTCGCGTGATAACATACAACAAAAGATACGGGGGTACTCGAGTGGTGAAAGCGCTCAAAAGACAGCTCTGACGTGTTTACAAGTTCAGGCGGAAGTCGTTAATGAATATGTTGATGTTTTGAAAGAGTGAGAGGGGAGACGAGTAGCAAGGAAAGAGGCCGGAGGGCATAAGTATACAGGAATTTCCTAATGAGTTTGGAACGAGACGGCTACTGAAACAGACAGAGGCGGACAGTCATTATATTTGAGGGTGACCAGCAACTTCAAATTTGAGCCAGAAAAGTAGGGGATGTGAAATTCGACTTCATTTGAGTTCGAATTTCATCAACTAGGGGTCAGATGAACCCTTATCATTGTGTCCAATAATAATGTTTCATATTAATAAAAACGATGGAAATACTAAATACATGAAATGCTGGATATTTGAGTAATATTGATGTAGCAAGAAATCTGGACTTGGTAAGACATGCTACGTGCTGGCTGGAAATGACCAATAGTTTCACAACCAATGTTATTCTTGGATTTCTGAGAAAATCAGATATGACGCTGTGGCGTACGTGACCATAAAAGGCCAAAATGCTGCGTACAAGGCAAGGAGTGAGAGAGAGGAGAATAGTCGTGACGTGAAAATAAGGGCGGGATTTGTAAGGTCAGAACTCCGAAGCCAACTTATCTGACCAATAAGAAAACATGACGCCAGAACATAGCGTCAGTGTGTTTTGCGCGGCAATCGGATATAAAAAGATCTAGCGATCGGTTTGCTTGTTCGACGGCAGATTCGCGACCTGTGAGAAAATACAAGAATTTTGAGAGGTCACACATAATTATAGGCCCATTATTTAAAATATTGAGGAGCTGTTTTACTCCCACCATTGAAACTTTAGGCTTTCTGTATATATACAAATGTCTGAGATGAACCGGGACACTCCTAATTATTCTTCGACAGTCATTTTAAGACGTCCTTAAGACGATATGGTTTTTAAATTATAGTTGTGTGTCGGCAACGAAGTTGGAAATTTTCATAAATTGTGAGATGGCAATTAGCCATAGAATAGGGAAAGTCGACGATTCTGCATAGGACGATCTGAGGAAATAAAATACTTAGAACGCAGATAGAACAGTTTAAAAACTTTGATTTAATTGTGTTTTAACAGCAGCAAAATGTCGACCATGGAGAGAAGACAGCAAGCTTCGTCCTCCATTACCATCAGTGTTATGGGCTAACGGCCTAATGATGGGAATTGACGAGGCGGGAGGCCTCTGGAAAGCAGTTTAAGTGATGAGTATTAAAAAATTGATTTATTGATTTTGGACGAGGGGAATCGCGCGAGATGTGTGGAACTTTGTATAGATTTTATTTGTGTGGTTTAATTTAAATTTCAGGGTTTGATTTCCTAACTGACATGCGTGTAGTAATTTTTGGCATTGCGTGACAATTATGTTGTACAGTAAATTTTGTAATTTAAATGTGGTCCTTATGTTACGTAATTCTTATAGCGAAATGGCCGCATCGATTAACGTATCTATAAAAAGTGTAGCCATGAATGAGAACCTAGGAACGACAATGATAAATGGACTGATTTAATGATATGTTAAACTAATTACTACGTGGGGGGAATATTTGCATTTTGTTGCTTTGATAACTCGGGCTAGGACTGATCCTGTTATTTATTCTTTATTGTCATTTGGACATGTTGTGTGTCATTATCTGAGAGGTGTGCTGATTAATGCTACGACGTGATCTTCGAGAAATGTGCCACGTGTTTTTGGGTGTAAGTGATGATGATGAGGAGAGGTAAAGCCTGTCCATGACTGCGATATCATTCCGGCAAACTAGTTATCCGTGGGGATAAGTTTGACCTGGGAATGTATTCTTAAAAATCCCTGAGAGGATGTTTTGAGATAATGTGTTATTTATTTGTACGCGTTTAACAGGTGGCGATTAGCAAAGGTGCTGTACGCTGGCAATGGGCCAGAATCTATATTTAGCATGGCACTAATTACTACTTGGGGGAAGAAATCAGCCACTCTCTCGGTGATGCGATAACAGGCCCGGTTGTCTCCAGCTCGTTATGACACGTTATGTTTGCTTTAAAGCCTAATGAGTTAAGGTTATTTTATTTGGTTTAATTTGGGAAGTTGCCATGTTGTCGATCCAAGTTTCTTTTATCATTACTACGACTTATTTGTTCATTGTTTTAAAACGCCAAACTTTCCGGCGTGAAAATTAAAAGTTGTATTTTGTTGTTGTTGGCTCTTATTTTCAAGGCCATTGTATTCATATAAATATAATTTGGCAACCGGCCAAACTTGTTCATGTCATGTTATGCTATCCTAGTGTTTAAGGTATAAGACGGTAATTCCGCAGCCCTTATTTTAAATAATACACACGTGTATTTGGTTGTGGTAATCTAAGGTTAGAGCATGTCAGTAGTGTATATAAATATGTAATTGTTGTTCCCACATTTCCGTAATTCATCCTTCGCAGTACGGAGTCCGTTCCCGAACCAACTGTTTTGGTCGGAAACGAGCGCCCGTCAAAATGCTCATTACTTGAACTAGTCTTAAAACCCGTGTCGCTCATAAATATTAAATTTTTGTACTATTTATTTGTTTGTTATATTTGGATCTTGTGATCCGTTTTCTTTTGTTACTTTGATTTAAGTGACATTGCAGTCACAATGCTTGTTGACAGCTGTCATGCCATGTCGTCATGGTACGTCAGGCTGATCAGTGTTAGATCTGTTCACGCGAGTGAACAAATAAAGGGTGGTTATAGTTTTCTTTTTTTATGTTTGATTCAGTTAATAAATTTCATTTGTTAGTAGATCCTGTTGTTTTTCTTGGCTTTGTAATAATAATAAGTTAACCTTATGAATCCTGGAAGTTATGTTGATAGCAAAACCTCTAAATCACATTCACAAGAATCCATTACGACCCCGAAATTTTGAATCTTGTCTACATGCTATTTTCCAAAGGGTTTAGTATATTATTGTTAATGGAAATAAATAGGAATATTTTTTTAACCACAAAATAGTGTTGAAAGTTACAATCTGAAGTGAATGAATTTATTATTGGGATATGGATCATATTGAATTGTAATTGAATCATAAGCGAAGGCAAGAATGATACTCTTGATTATTATTATTATTATTATTATTATTATCATTATTATTATTATTATTAAGTATTAACCACGAATGAGTAATTTACATTTGCTTAGCTTTATTGCTCGTCAAATTGGACATGATTGAAATCGAGTAGTCTACAATTGGAAGACGTGAATCTTTGATGAATTAAGATATAATTAAGGGTGTATATAGTTGTATATTATTTTTGAATCGATATTTTTGTGAGTGTCTAAGCCATGATTTATGATACATCATGCGAATATGTATAAAATAGGGTGATTTGTATAATACTACGTAATTTTGTGTGATTTACACATGGGTATTTCAAACTTTAGATGCTAGTGGGCATCAGGAATATTCTGATATTCGAGGTATTCGACATTTTGTAATTTCATTTTTGATTTTGATTTGTATCGTCATCGGTTAATAAGCGAGTGATTTATTTTAAGTATATTCTACGTGGTGATTTATATTAATGAAAGGATGTGTTAGGAAGGCCAGTGTTTGATATTTTCCCAATGTAGGTCTTCGACTTCGAGATTTTTACATTTTGATCCTCGAGTTCTCTGATTGAGCTGGTTTATCTGTGTTTCCATTGGTCTTTTCTTAACGCATTCTTGTTGCTGTGTGTATTCCCAATTTCTGGTAGGACTCTTTGGTAGGATTTTAGGGCTATTTCTAGCCGGGGATTTCCAGGTTCTACGATCCAGCTGTTCCATCGTATTCAACAAGTTCTGTCCACAACAATACGGGTACAGTACCTTACTTCAAGTCCCAAGGTATCTACCTCATCCCTCTACCTAAAACATTCACACACACTCCTACAGTCATCACATAAATATAGATTATCAGACAAGTCCGACACAAATCCAACTACATGGGGCTGATGAACATGATGTTCCGAGTCACTACAATGAATTAACAACAGCCTTTATATTATGGTTCATAATGAATCTGCACCCTAGTTTTATTTTAATAATAATAATATTATTAATATTATTATTATTAATAATAATAGCCTAACATTGGTTTTACGTCCTTTCGATATACTGTGGCTGTTAGAGACGCTGGAGTGCCTGGAATTTTGCCTAGAGTGGAATCATTAACGCGCTAGTAAATCTATTTACACGCCTCCCTCGCATTTGCGCATCCTCAAAGGCCAACTGAATGCACCAGGATTCGATCCTGCAACCTTGGGGACAGCAGGCGAGAATGTTACATCTGCGCCACGCAGTCAGTTAGTTTTATTTTAGTTTGTTGTTGTTTTCTTCAATTGAGGGACTTGGACATCATGGTCTTTTATCCCGTGTACTTGTATGTGTGAGGAAATTTGTCTGATAACCTGTGTTATTACGATGGCTGTGGTAGTGTATTGGTTTTATTTTAGAGGAGACTTCTAAATAAATGGGATTTTTCATGCCATTCGCTTCAATAGTTTTGTCGCAAACCCATAACAAACAGAGAAACAAACACAAATCAAATGGAGAGTATATCTTGTCATTATTCACTTAATCAGGGATAAGTATGAAGTTTTAACCCAAAATTCAATATGTTCAGACTGAATACTTACATTATTTATGTAGATATCCTTGACGGTGCGTTATAATAATGATTCAGTAAGTCCAGGTACAAATATATTCATGTGTTTCGTTCCCGCTAGTTGGCAGGCTGTGCTAACCACTCGTCCCCTGCTCGTTTGCCATAGCCTACGCGAGATAAGTTGCCCTCTAAATCAGACCTCTCCTCTCCTCTCTTCTCGCCGAGGGATCTTTTGATATTTTGAAATATTTAGCACGCTACCGCTTGTGGAGACGAAGGCAAAACAAGATTGTAACTAACACGTAGAAATGTATATCAACAATCTCTAATCTTGGACTGTCAAGAGTAAAATATTTGTTGACGCCCCTCGGAGGTAGGGAAACTCAACTGTGAATCACAGTTCGAACCTCTCTCTGAGTGGGAATAGACTGGCTAGTGAAGATATTTCTGTCAAGTTTGCATTACAGAACACAAAAGCAATACACGCAGATACACTTCTATATAAATAATGTCATATGAGTAGGTAGGTCGGGCTTGACTCTAACGATATGTGTCGATCCTCGTCTTCCCCTTCTTTACATATCCATCCATCACAATCCTACTTCGCAACACAGCTGTTAATAATATTATACTATCATAGCCAGCCTCCTACAGACCATACAGTAAATCTGATATAAGGGCTTTGAAGTTTGCACGAAGAGCTTCCTCCTATTTGACTGATCTCAATAATAATAATAATAATAATAATAATAATAATAATAATAATAATAATAATAATAATAATAAGACTCAAGTATGGGGGTGATCCCAAGTACCTTGCTCCAAGGCCTTAAAGAACTGGATCTGGACACGCAACTGTACACACTAATGCAGAAGGCAGTAGTTCTCTCAAGAACCCGGATCGTCTGGAGGTTCATGGGTAGTAACTTTCCAGCTTAGAAGTGGCTGTTTCAGTAACTATAGTTTGGTTCCCTGAAGCCCGTATAGTTATGTTGTGATGTACCTGCAATGTGTTATATGTAGTGTATAAATAAATAAATAAATAATAATAATAGAGGAGTTGAAGAACAAGCTGATAGATGGGCTCAAGAGATACTGGAAAGATGTCAAAGCCGCCAAACGAACAAGACGCAGGCACTGAAATGAGAGTGGTTGTTAACACACAGTCCATAGAGGCTTAAGTCTACGGTTAAAATAAATATGTTAACAATTATAATCATAAGCTGTTATGACAAGCTTTACCAGTGATATTTTGTCTGATGGCAGAAACTATACACTGGTTACATTTTAAGTGTAATATACGCTGTAGTTCAGACTGCCTGAGTTTTACGACACAATATTTACGATCAAGTAGAATTCTAAAGTCATCAACGAAGCAACTGATATAGTGACTGCACACTAAAAGTCAAATAAGAAGCAATAAGTTAATCGTATAATAGTTGCCTATATGTGGGCGATTGTCCTCCAACACCCTTTTAAATACGCTTGATCAAAGCACGTGACATCCTCACTCCTACCACAAGTCAGTCCAGCAATCCACCAATCACAGTTGAAGTTTGTGCCTCGCTCTCCCTTTAAATGATTGATTTAAATAGACTGTTAACCCGTGTCGTTGACTGGCTACCCGTCACAGCTATACCAAGAAATTCTTAAGTATCTTTCCTTGTTCTGAGTAAGTCCTGCTCGCAACATTCTTAGCCAACATTCGATGTTCTGGCTACCTATTTTACCACTAACATTACATAAAAATTACATATCTGACTAACCTATAGAAAAATCCTTGCGTATATATACAATTGTATAAAGTAGTAGCCCTTATATTCATGTAGGCCTAATTAAGATACAATATACAAGACGGAATGACAAACGCTTAATACAGTATAGTGATGATAAGACCCTCGATCAAATATTTTCTTATATTTCAAAAGTGAGGATTCAATTTATTGAACCTGGTAGGTTACAGTTTCATTTTTGGAAAGACTATGCAACCTGGAAACTATGAAAGCTGAAATTTTGCGGCTATACGTAGGTTTAATGCTCATTTAACACATAGGTCTATTCAGATTTTGATATAGCCGACAATTTTAAATTGGGGGCCATTTATGTGCAGGTTTTAAATAAACTTGCTCGTCTTGTGAATTACAGAACAAAATAATGGGCAAGCGGTTAATCCTTTCACAAAATGAAGCACATAACGTGGACATAAATTCAAATTTCTACATGAATTTCCTGGAAAATACGTTTTTTCTAAAGTTTTGAGTGTATTATCTGAAAAAAGTAAACATAGTGAATAATGAGAAGACGGTAAATCCTATCAAGAAATGGAGCCCATCACATGCAGTTAATATCTCATGAACTACAGCATTCCTTCGTAACTCGAATTATTACTTTCCAGGAAGTTATGATATTCCATGTTAAATCCCTGTCGAACGCAGCACATAACTTGAAATGTGTCATGGCAAATCCTTCCACGCATAACGCTACTAAAACGAGCTGAGAGTTTGCATGTGTACGTCTATAGCTTTTACAATCGGCTAACATATAAGCCTGTTGTGATTTTGATAATCAACCAATCTTAAACGGCAGTCATTTATATAGAGTTTTATTACTGAACTTACTCAGTTATTACCTTATAAATAAAAGATAATGGGTAAAAGACAGGGTCTATCAGATAATGAAGCCCGCCAAATGTAAATAAAATTCAATTATATAAAGCCCCTTTTGTTACTGGGCACACATAGGTGATTCTTTTCGATTCATAGGCCAGGGACAAAAAATGGTTTTTACAACATTTTATTCCTATGGGGTGAAAAAAAGGCGATTAATAACACGCATTTTCCGAGACAACTTTAGTTACAAACATTAGATTTGATATCAGCGCTGATAGAACTGAATAGAGACGTAGTTGAGGAATATCTGATATTTTAAGTGTATATCTAGGGATGGAAATGGGGGTTGGAAAATTAGTCAACAGTGCGGACATAATATGCAGAATCAGAGTGTGTATATAGTCTAACAGTGACATTTCAGAAGGAACCTTTCAAAAATGCAGCTTGCAGGGAGAAATGTACATTTTGATGAGACAATTGTCCCAACAGACGATGCGTGTGCATGGCGGTAATACATCACACATTAAACACTACCCTTGTTGTGCCTAGAACATTACTCCAGAGGTGTAATCTACATTTAAAAATCTTTCAAGCAGGTAAGCGCAGTGTAAAAAACATGATTAAAGGGCAGAATAACTGTGCTGTAAATTGGTTTCTGATTCTACCTGTACATTTCTTGTCGGCAGTGCGAAGGATCTTTTCAACCCCATTAGCACCTCTATAAATAAAATCATAGGAACAGAAATTTCTAAAGAATGTCACTTTTTCTGTCTTAATCTATACTACTGGACTATCCATAGCGGGGCCATCTCCAGGATCCTCCTTGGATTTGTTCTTGTTATTAATTCATTTCAGGGACTTGGGACTTGTTGGTAATCAGTTCCGTGTGTGTTGAACATGTCTGGTTAGTGTAAGTTGCTCCTTTAAGGACAGGGATGGAGCACGTACCCCGTGACTTAAAATACGATACTATCCCAGCATTTACCCGGAGGGAGTGTGGGAAAACCACATCGAGGATAGCCACGGGCAGCACTCGGATTCGAACCATGTACCTCCTTCAAATTAAGTGGTGGCCTGCAATTAATATCTGATGGCGCAAACCTGCGCGAACTCTCGAGCAAGGAGGGGTAGAGGAGAAGGAGGGGGCCACTGCTACATACTAACGTGCAATACAGCTTTAGCTACAGTAGAAGCCGATGTGAACATTTCAGTACCAACGAGCGATGTGAACGTTCCTCCCCTCTCGTTCACGCTGCAACACAATGGACTCTCCCTCATACGAAACTTTTTCCGTACGCATGTGCCATCAGGTTATAACTTCGGTATATCCGCTGCATTGTTTGGTTATTGTCAGATGCTCCAAAATCATGATATGGCAGCCGTGAAGAGAATGTCCTATCCTTGAAAGTGACCTTCGAGATCGGCCACACAGAAAAAGAAAAAAACAGTGGTTTATGCTGAATTGTTGGCCACTGTTACATTTCAGGCAAACATGAATTTATTTGTGGGCTTGTGATATAGCCAACTATATGTTATTGAGAAATGCTACGAGAGGAATAGACAGCTGCGAATGTGTTCTGAGAAGCGAACAATGGAATTATAGGAGAAAAGACGTTGAGCATCCTGACGAATAATGGTATCGAAGGCAGGCTGCAAGAGGCAACGAAAAGAGTTTATGTTGAATATCAGTCTACATTGAGGGTAGTAAGTTGAGTTCTTGATTTCAAGTTGTTATAGAAGTGAGGTAAGGCTGTAATCTCGTACTGTTACTGTTTACTTTAGAGTGATACAATGCATTTGTCAATGGGTATAAAAAGGCTATGTGGGATTTATTCATCCATTCATTCATTTATTTGCAATGGGGGTGTATCCCCCGGTGGCAAATTGTATATTCATAACAAATAAATAATTATACATAACAATTCAATAACAATTATACAACAATTAAACTGGAGTATTTACACAAATAGTCAGTCTTTTCTTAAACACACCTATATGTTTGGGAAAAGGCTCTAAGACTGCGGCAGGTAGAGAGTTCCGGTTATCAATGGCACGGTTTACAAAAGAATATTTACCATAATTTGTTCGCTGTGGTCGGCCCTTAACTTTGAAAGGATGATCGCTCCTACCCATGTAAGTGGGCTTTCCCAATCGTTTGCTAAGCTCACCCCATGCTGGTTGATTTGTATACGTGGTGTACATAGCTCAGAGTCTAGATTTCATCCTCCTAGCCTCCAGTGATTCCCACCCATGTTTCTTTAACATACGGCTCACACTGCTCCTGGGATTAAAGTCACTGAGCACAAATCTAGCGGCCTTTAGTTAGATCGTAACTGGTAATGAGTCTGAACTTGAACAGAAATATAGGGTGTATGGTACACAAATCAGAATTAAAATCGGTGATGTTTTTGGAGAAGAAACACAAGAAAATATAATGTCTTCTACGAGGAGTTTCAATTGGTACAAAAGGACCACTTCAATTAATTAGGATATGTATTCTCTCAGGATGGTGATCCTCCGTGGCTTAGGCGGCAGCACTCCGGCCTCTCACCGCTGGGTCCGTGGTTCAAATCCCGGTCGCTCCATGTGAGATTTGTGCTGGACAAAGTGGAAGCAGACAGGTTTTTCTCCGGGTACTCCGGTTTTCCCTGTCACAATTTCATTCCAGTAACTCTCTCCGCTATCATTTCATTTCATCTGTCATTCATTTAATCATTGCCCCAGGGGAGTGCGACAGGCTTCGGCAGCCGACACAGTTCATATCCTCGCCGCTAGATGGGGGCTTCATTCATTCCTTTCCCTGACCCGGTCGGTCGACTGGAAGCAGGCTTTGGATTTTTCATTCTCTCAGGATGGTAGTATAGCAAAGGAAATAGAGTCAAGGTATAAAAAAAGTCAATGCAGTGAGTCCTCAGTTGCGATCAACTGTATTTTGCAAGAAAGAAGTCAGTGTGCAACGAAAGACTGAAAGATCGCTCAGTATTCAGACGGACTTAGTTCTTAGGAGTGAAAGCTAGGTGGATTCAGGATATCTCACACATAAGCTGGAGGTAACTGATATGATGGAACCACGAATGATTGCTGCGACAAATGGATGGAAGCAATGAAGGAGGGTAAGAGATAAAGGGTAAGTTAGCAATGAACACGCAAGATGAGGCTGTTCGTCCGTGCCGACACAGATGGTGGGTTGTGTAATGTGGATAGGGGAGGAGAATTACCTACGATGTTAATGAAAATGAAAATCCACAGCCTGCTTCCAGTCTCCGACCGGGTCAGGAATGGAATGAATGAAGCCCCCATCTAGCGGCGAGGATATTAACTGTGCCGGCTGCCGAGGCCTGACGCACTCCTCTGGGGCAATGATTAAATGAATGGCAGATGAAATGAAATGATAGTGGAGAGTGTTGCTGGAATGAAATTTTGACAGGGAAAACCGGAGTACCCGGAGAAAAACCTGCCTGCCTCCGGTCTGTCCAGCACAGAACTCACTTGGAGTGACCGGGATTTGAACCACGGACCCAGCGGTGAGAGGCCGGCGTGCTGCCGCCTAAACCACGGAGGCTTACCTTCGATGTTAATAAACTTGTCTATTGAGGGCAAGGCAAGTAGAATTAGACCAAGAAGGCGATAGGTAGATTCTGTGTCTAACGACTTCAAGCTGAGAACTGTAGAAGTTGAGGTGGCTGCAGTGTTATCTGCTAATAGGGTATTATGCAGGCGCCTCGTTCGCACACAGAAGATAGCAGACTAAAGTCTATTCGCTGAGTCGAGACAGTGCTCTTGGCTACCCGGACAGGGAAACACGTCCAGTTCACGTCATCGGCTCTGCCGGCAGGAGTAGCGAAGAAGTTCCGAGATCATTAGTCATGCCCTAGCCCTAGAAAATGCAAGACTTGCTGCACTTAGTGCTGTGCTGTGCTGCACTGTATACTGTTGCCTGTCATAAGCAGTTAAGACCTAATTAATTAATTAAATAAATACATAAACGAATATAAATGAACCGCGCTGTATCATGTAACCGATAAGTCAGCCCGCTTCACATGTAGGCTATACACAGCACTGCAGTTGGCGCAGCTCTATGCACCCCATGCGGGCAGCCATGCAATCACGTCCACAACTGTGTTTACTTCCACTATCTCGACTCGGCGAACAGACTTTCGATTGGACGCTGAAAGGCAAAACACTCCAACGAAACTGAATGATTGAATGAATAAATAAACGAAGGAATGGTTGGATGGATGTATGAATTATTATTATTATTATTATTATTATTATTATTATTATTTTTATTATTATTATTATGAGTATTACTATTACTATTTGATAGATATGTCGAATTATTCTTATCAAATATTCTACACTTTATGTGATTCACTAGCTACTAGTAGTCTATTAACTTCCCAGAAACTTAGGCACACAGGTCTTCTAGATTTCTAGATGTCTTCTAGCATGAGAAGTGAAAAGATCTGCTTCTTCAATGTAATTATGTCAACAATTTCGGATTGCTAAATAGTGGTGCTAAACTGCAGGATACCTCACAGATGTTGGTCGCTAATGTTGTCCTGAACCTCGATTTGTTAATCTTCATTAGAATGGCCCTATGCTTATGCTAATTGGAACAAAAAACTTAACATTCAACTAGCTTGACAGGCGTATGCGGAATCCGAACTACATGGACGTGACTTTGATGGGGAAAATCTCACATGCATTGGCTGCGTGGGATTGAACCACGGGCCGTAGTTTACACGTCCATTGAGCTTTGTAGCGTTATCGGAAAGCTAGCCTGTCGAGAATGGAGGAGACTTGGTTTGAAAAGTCGAAGGTGATCCCCGTTTTTAGTTAGATGGTGATGATAATTGTTGTTTTAAGGGGCCTACTATGTGGGTTATCGCCCCTAATGGTTTGGGTGAGAGTGAAAATGTTAATGAAAATGAAATGAAACTATACCTGAAACTAACCACCTTACATACTTACATAGGCTACTAGAAGAGGAAATGGAAAACAGAAATAAGAATAAGGGAAACAAAAGACGGGAGGAAAGGAAATGCCCTCAACTCTCGAAGAATGAGAATTAAGGGACGTGGAAGAAAGGAGAGCCAGGAAAGGCAGATAGGAAAGGTAAAGAGAAGAGGGATCGCCCCAAAGGCAATGGAAAAAGGAGAAAACCGGACCCAGCTCAGGAAGCCCTCGGGATTGCCAAAGCCCGAACTCACCTAACGTGAGCCCTTGAGGTGTATCACAATCTAGGGTGCACCATAATTGGTGGGGATACACATACCCTGCATCCTAGAGGGCCTTGAGCAGAAGGAAGGATATACAATGAAAGGAAAGCAAGAGGTCTGACCGATCGAAGAATGCGGGATCAGGAGAGATGAGTCAAGGGCAATTCAAGGTGGAAAAGTTAAAGACTCCATAGGCCTCGGATACCCTAATACCGCCGGGGTCGGAAAAGAACAAGAGTTGACCAAGGGAGATCGTGAGGAAAGATAACAGAGAGGAGCCCGGCACAAGTAAGTGGAAGCAATGCTGGACTCAGCTGGGGTCCCGTGGTCGCCAACCGACGTCCTACTAGATGTGAGCCCCAAGGGAGAGGAGGGGGAGGGGGTTAGGCCTTACTGTATATTGGAAAACCTGAAAGTAATCAACACTATAAAATGTTTGTGAAAATTTTCTGATAAAACTCATGTGCACTGAAATACTCGCTACTCCACGTCATTATTGTTTCACTCACTGAATGTTTCTCAGCTACATTCACTACAAAGTGGCAGCTTCGTTAAGTGAACGATTGTGCGATACGCTGGCTTTTCACAGTGCATGTGGAGTCATCTTTTTTCTACTCAGCGCTGTCTAGGTTTCGTGATTCGATTACAGTGATGTTCACTGATCAATAGAACATTTCTCGCTCACCGTCAAAGGAGGTCACTGGGCTCAAATCACGACCATCCCCCAGACAGCACTGAGGAGAGAGACCACTACGTCACGTCCACTTGGAGAAGAAGCCACCGCATCATGGCGTGCATTCGTGAACGTTCACCTGAAGAAGCTGCCATGCGTTAGTGTAACTAGCAGTGAAACCTTCGGTGAGTGAAGCTATAAGGAAGTGGTGTACTGAGTAATGTATACTAGTGCACAGGATCAACACAGTAGCAAGGCCGATTTAAAATAGTGACACTAGCCGCTCGGCTACGCTGACCTTTTACGTATATTTTGCGAAACTATGGGCATGCGACATATCGTTGGACTCGGGCTGACGTGCTCTTTCCTATGGACCACTCGTTATATGTTTCAATTTTTTTTTGAAAAATTTTGTTTTTGAAAATGGGTCATAGTTTGAAAACCAAACATGATAGAACGTTGTGCCATAATGCAAACAAATGGTCTCAATGTCCTTTATACTTTATAATAAAAAAAAATATTTTTGATGTTTTTTCGAAAACAGTCCTATTTTGAAACGAGGAATTTTACAAAAAAGTTTGTTTGACGTAAATGAATGGTCCCTACCCCCTCTACCCCCAAAATAAATTTCAAGTCTCTAGGACTAAAACTGTGCAGTAGCGTGGTAAGGCCGGTTCTGCTTAGTTGCCTACTTTCATAAAAACTTTGGCGATATCTCCCAAACGCATGGTTGGATTTTAACGAACGATGTATTGTTGGCGTTGGGATGACGTTCTCTTGGCTATGAATGTATGGTGGTATTTTTTAAACATTTTTTTAAATTCTTGTTTTTTGATTTTCGCTATTTTGGAAACGGTGAAATTCATGAAAACGTTTGTTTGACGTTAATGAAAGGTGAGTACGCCCTTTAGGTGGGCAGCAAGTTTTAAGGGTGTAGGCGGAAAAAAAATGATAGCCTACTTTCTCGCAAACATTGGCGATAATTGGCGAACGGATGGTCGGATTTTAACAAATGAGGTGTTGCTGGACTCGAGCTGACGGGCGCTTTGCTCTGGAGCATGTATTATATTTAAAAAAATTAGAAATTTTTTGATTTTAAACGTAGACTATAGTTTGAAAACGAAACTTGATAGAACGTTGTTCAATAGTTCAAACAAATAGTCTCTATGACCTTTATTTTTTATAATAAAACTTTTTATATTTTGAGATTTTTTGAAAACATTTAAATTTTGAATGTTTACTATTTTGGAAACTAACACGTTGACAAATAAGTTTGTTTGATATAAATGAAAGATCCCTACCCCCTCTACCATAAAAATAAATTTCAAGTCTCTAGGACAAGAACTATGCATTTTTATTTTTTTATATTTTTATTTTATTTTAAGTAAAAGAGTGTTTGTAGACAGAAAGCCGGTAGCGCTTGACGTATGTTACAACGAGGCTATGATTGGTCATGGTGGATACGGTAAATGGCTATTTCGACGGGGCGATGTATGGCAAAACGAGGGGTCGCATTTCGATATTTTCCTATGACAGATGAATGAAGGCGAATATTTTGAAATGTGACAAGCATGAAAAGATTTTTTACTCCTGAAGGGGATCTTTAACGTTTTAGTTAACGGTGATGAGCGAGATCGCTCTCTGACACAACAGACGGTTGTAGGATATGGCCAAGTGATTCTTAGACGTTGGCGATCCCGGTGACCGTGCCCGGAAGAAATGAATTGCTCTTTTGGTGGGATGGCGGGGCAGCTTATGACGGTTGGTTTTGTGATATTTCCTATGACGGATAGAGGCGAATATTTGAAAATGTGTTAAGTGTGCTAGGAATATTTTAATTCCTGAAGGGGATCTTTAACATGCTAGTAAACGGTAATAAGTGAGACTGCTGTCTGGCACAGTAAATGGTTTTAGAATACGGAAACCTATAACATTTGCTCGACCAAGTCATGTGCATGTATGTAAAGAGCCAAAACGGTAAGGTCATTGGCCTGAAATGTTAAAAACTAAATATTGAACTGGGTAAAGTCATGTGTTTTAGGGTGAAAGTATGTGGTTAACATGATCATGTATTGAGGATGGCCGCTTGCTAGTAATTATTATAACAGTAAAATGTTTAATAATAATAATAAGAAGAAGAAGAAGACACACATGTTTTCAATGCTAACACACACACATCCTGGTCACTGCAGACTGAATATTGTACCTAGCCAGAGGACTCGTGAGAGAGACTGCTTATAAGACAAAAAATGTCTACGTCAGCAGGAAGTGTGATATCAGCTTACTTGCCTCGTGGTGGCTAGCAGGTGTGCTGTTTAAGCAGAGACCGCAATTTTGGTTCTGAGACAGTAGAACTACCTATGTATAAGAGGCAGCCATTTTGGTTCCTTATTAAAGACATGAAACTAGTATAAGGTACACTAATCTTATTCAGATTGAGGGATGTGAAGAGGCGTGGGAACACGTGTGAGAGAGACAACATTTCAAGGTCAAAACGCTGAGAAAATGCAACTTTCTCTGTTGCTAGGCTAACTGATAACGATTGCGTTAGTCATGCACTTGCCATTTTAGCACACGGACGTATACAGTAGAGCTTTGAACTGAACTTTGGAAGAAAAATCCTTTTATTTTTTTGGTAAGTACTTATGAATGATTATTTTAATAATGTCATGCAAATGAACTTTAAATTTGTAGTTATTGATTAGGTAATTAATGATTTTTATTTATTTATTTATTTATTTATTTGTATACCTTACATGTCAGAGATACAAGAAACCATTGCGCTTTTGGGCCCACTAGAAGGAAACAGTAACAAGCACTGCAAGTGAAGGTGAGATTATTTTTTTAAAATAACTTGTTTCATTTTTTTGTTTGATTTTTTTTATTTTATTTTATTTTATGAAATGCATGTATTAACCTGAATTTAGGTTTTATAGCGGTTTATTTGATTTATTTTTAGAAACTTGGAAAGAAAAGCGTTACCACTGTAGCAGTTGCTGAAAACCCAAGACGCAGTAGAGTGCAACCATTGTTTCCAGGCAGTGAACTATTGAAAACTCAGGTAAATCTAACTTAAAAATTCTATTCCATTTTACCACTAATGAAAAACCATAAACAAAAAAATATTCATTACCTGTACATGACTGGTACTATGATTACTTTCTTAAATAATGGCCATGTATTGACAAACGGTACAAGACTATATTGGCGGTTGACTGCGAAAAGTACAAGGCCATATTAAATTTTCTAAGAAACAAAAAAGTATTGGGTGGTTCCCTATGGACTCAACAAATATCCACAGGTTTGAACAAGATAATCTGAACAAACTGACATGACATTCATTTTTGTTTATATATTGGTTAAAGGGGGATGTAAATGACTAAAGCTTCATAAAAAGAAATTAAGTGCATGGGTTACTATTAGTGCCAACATACAGTTTATTTGTAATGGAGTTTTGATATATTAATGTCAATTAACGCTAAAGTTTAATTACAAGTATTGATTGATTGATTGATTGATTGAGTGATGGGTTAATTTGTTTGTTATTAGGTATGGTCATGCGCCATTAACGTAGTGAACAGACAGTGAACAAGCATGCATTATGCTTTAAAGTACTCTGTGCTCTTGTGCAACGTTAATAACTTGCAATAAAAAAAGTTTTATTACAACACATGGCGTTAGTACCAAATACAACAAGTGAGCAAGTTGGTTTACCACGTGGTTTAATTTAAAATCAAAACATGATCGTTGGTTAACATTTGAATCCTGGCCTGTAGGCTTTTTGTCGACACATAAACTTGAACAAGCCGTTTTTTTACTTGAACTGAGAAGATGTGGTGCACTGTGTGTTTTATCGTATTGAACTTTCACACTGGGAAGAAGGGGATGGTCCCTTTAGAGACCATTTGCAATGGTCTCCTTGTTGTCCTTACATGCTTGGAAAACAAGTGGGTAACGTACCCGTGTATTCATTTTACCGAACCACAAGGCCATTGGCCGCTACTTACGTCGCTGAATCACAAATAAATAATAATAATGATGTATTACCAGCCAACAACGGTAGTGTCGATATATGTGGTCCATATGCCATAGACTGTGTTGAATTGGCATGTGCTTTTGAAAAATTGGGAGTTTGCAAGACTAAAGCACTAGCACACCCAGAGTACAGCTCTGTTTAAAAACGTTCAGAATCTTATAAAAAAAATTGGCCATTAATATTAAAACACCTTACCAAACAGCTAAGTGAAGCTGGATTTTTTATACTGGTGAAGGGGATAAAACAATATGTTTTAATTGTGGATTTGCTTTAAAGGATTGGCAAATGACTGATGACCCTTTTGTGCAACACGCTTGTTGGTTACCTAACTCTAAATTCATGGTGTTGCTTAAAGGTCAGGAATTTGTGAACACTATTCGTAAAGAAAACGTGATTGCAGCACAAGACATAAAAGTGCCTTTAGAGTTAGAACATGCGGAGCAAATACATGAGGCTGAAAAAAAAGACTTGTCTCGCGAACAGATACAAAAGTGTGACCAACAATTATGTAAAATTTGTTATCAGTGTGTTGTATTTTTGCCTTGTGGACGCATGATAGCCTGTGTCAAGTGTGCATTAGAACTCAACACTTGTGTTATATGCAGAAAAGCAGTATCTGCTACAGTTAGGGCATTTCTTGCATAAATAGTATAATTTATTAGCCATGCGTAGTTCAAAATCCCTAATTGCACAATATTATTAAATCTGTTTTAGAGTGTAATAGAAATGCTTTTCTTTTGTTTATAGACTACTACAATGAATGTTTTGAACGCTGTGGGTCAAGCATGTGGCTTAGAGACAAAGAAGCTCAGCGAATTGCCAACGCATATCCCATTCCGCATTATCAAGATTCGGAAATTGAATACAGCATATGGTGATCGTGTACTTTGTGTATGTGAAAACTTTGAGACATTTCTGCCTACACGGTTTAATGATATGTCGGAGAGTGTTTTTGATGAAGTGAATAATGCTGTGCAACCTGTAAACTTAATTTATGAAGGTTTTAAAAACACTAGGTGCATGGTCCGTTTTAATTAAATTAAAAAAACAAATGTGAAATATTAATGGAAAAATATAAGTGATGACAATAGACTGAAAGAAAAAAATATGTGTATCGAATAATAATGTTTTAGTTTTTAGTATTGTCTTTAAAAATATTATGATGAAACCAAAAAAAATGTATATAAAGTTTGTAAATAAATGAAAATAATGGTACAATGTTGTTTTATTATCTATAGAAGTCGGAATATTTAACATTGCAGAGTATACATGATTATGACAATCATGTCAATTACGATAGTGTGTTATAGTTTTAAAAACAAAGCTTGTTGTAAATCTTTTTTCTTCCACGGTGAACAATAGGCATGAAAATGTTATTGTCTTGTTTCGGATCATTGTCACTATCATAATCATAAGCAGCATAATCTATATCACTATTATTATAATCAATATAATTATCCTCAACATTATCCTCAACATTACTAAAACCAGTCAAATCATCCTGTTCCTCTTCCTGTTCCTCTTCCTCTTCCTCTACAGTGTCCTCATGTAGAGTTTGCGTGGCTTTTGATAATGTTAAGGGTTTTTTGAACGTTGAACTATTGTGAGCAGTGATATTGTTTTCTTGCACTCGCTTTTTTAGCATTTTTATGATTTTTTTGTTGACAGCAACAATGTTTCATGTAGTACACTACATTGATGATGACTGACACTTAAAACCTCACTATTTTTACTTTTTAGCTCACTGCGACATTGTTTTGAACGTTGTTTTGAACAACGCCAAATAACAGTTCCATTTTTATTGGTTCGTTTCACAATATATGAATATCCTTTATAGAATGCATGAGGCTTACCGTACCTAGTCACTGACACTTCCATATCAACTGTCAAGCATAGACTAAGCTCTAGTAAAGACAACTTGGTAATAAGAACAATAGTTTAATGTGCGAGCATATATGGATGCAAATGTGGGTGCAAAAAATTGGGAGCAAAAGTGGGAGCAAAAAGTGTAAGCAAAAGTGGGGGCAAATATGAGTGCAAAAAATGTAGGAGCAAGTATGGGAGCAAAAAGTGGGAGCAAATGTGAAAGCAAAAGTGGGA
Organism: Meconema thalassinum; assembly: GCA_946902985.2. Taxonomy (NCBI): domain Eukaryota; kingdom Metazoa; phylum Arthropoda; class Insecta; order Orthoptera; family Tettigoniidae; genus Meconema; species Meconema thalassinum. Next base: position 130,247,870 of record OX336389.2, read on the forward strand.
GCAAATATGAGAGCAAAAAAAGTAGGAGCAAGTATGGGAGCAAAAAGTGGGAGCAAATGTGAAAGCAAAAGTGGGAGCAAAAAGTGGGAGCAAAAAGTGTAAGGAAAAGTGGGAGCAAATATGGGAGCAAAAAGTGGGAACAAAATAGTGGGAGCAAAAAGTGGGGGCAAAAAAAAGTGTAAACAAAAGTGGGAACAAACAAGTGTGAGCAAATATGAGAGCACAAATTGGGAGCAAATATGAAAGCAAAAGAGGGAGCAAAAATTGGGAGCAAAAAGTCAGAGCAAAAGAAAAAAAGATTGAGCAAAATTGGGTGCACAAAGTGGGAGCAAAATGTGTGAGTAAAAGTGGGAGCAAATGTGGTGTTTTACTAAAACAATCTCACCTAACCTAACCTAACCAAACTTTTCCTAACCTAACTTTATCCAACCTAACCTAACCTAACTTCACCTAACCTAACCTAACCCAACTTCACCTAACCTAACTTGACCTAACCTAACTTGACCCAACTTCACCTAACCAAACTTCACCTAACCTTTCAACTCTCAGATCAAGAATTAAATTCTGGGCATAGTCGAGTTGGAACCCAAAACCTCTGGGATAACATCCAAGTATACTAGCCACTACACCGCGAAATGGGCAAATTATCATGCAACACAACCCAAAAATAGAAGTTTTCTGCAGTGTAACTCATTGGCTGACAACCATAGTTGAGAATACAAACCCAAGACCTCAGGACTTTTGTTTTGAACATTATCAGAAATATTATTCCATTTACATTTTGCTGCTGCTTATAGTTATAAGAGTTGGCATTAATATGGGAGTAAAAGTGAGAGAAAATAAAGTGTGAGAAAAAGTGAGAGCAAATGTGAAAGCAAAACGTGGGAGCAAATATGAGAGAAAAAAGTAGGAGCAACCATGGCTGGTTGTTGAGACTTTCAAATCAACTAATACACATGCATTAAATTTTAGTAAAGAGACTTGGGTAATAATAACAGTTAAAACAAGAAGTTCCGTGACGAACTAAAGAGCCTACTTTTCTTAAAATTTAAGATTCATGCCAATGATTAATCTATGTGGATCTATCTAGAATAATGACGAAATTAAGTTGGTAATATCGAAATTTCAAATTAGTTCGAAATACTGTATACCTGGCTTAATATAACCTAATAGAGAACTAGAGTTGGCAGCCCTGGTGACTGAATATATTCTTAGTTCCATCTCTTAAGGTACAGAATACAAAATTTGGTTAAGTCCAATGGATAGCATGAACGTTACATGCAGTTAACCATTGGATCTAACAGCGCGCGTAAAATCATGTTGGCTACAATGACATACATGTATTGGTCAGAAATAATCTGAAATAATATGATCTATTGTTGTGTCAATTTTGAATGAAATCCATTAGTTAGTATAGAAGTTACATGCATTTTAAAATTGGACATATCAGCAGGCTTAGAATCATGTTGGCAGCACTGGCGTAGGCCTATATTAGTTACTCCAAATTAATCTAGAATGCCAGGTACTACACGTGTGCAACGTTTAGAGCTATTGGCTTGCATACTTTCTGATATATTGATATTAGGGTAACAAAAATAGAGACAGTATTTATTAACAGTTGGCAGCCCTGGTTACTCTTAAGAATCGGCATAGTCATATCCGTTATGGTGCACATGCACACACGAAATTTGGTTAAAATCCAGATGATAGTATAGAAGTTACATGTATTTAAAGTTGGACCTCACAGCAGGCTTAGAATCATGTTGGTAGCATTGACATATATAAGTTACTCCAAATTAATATAGAATGTCAGGTACTATAAGTGTGCATAGTTTAAAGTTGTCGACTTGCATACTTTCTGATATATGGGTATTTGGATTTTAAAAAAATTGAGAGCATTTATTACCCAACGGTACTTGTAGCTCACCCATTGGGTGTCCGTCTCGAAGTAGCTACAAAACTGGCGAGCCGAACATGTCCTCGGACACTCCCGGCACTAATAGCCATACGCTAAAAAAAAGTTTGCAGCCCTGGTGGCTCTTAAGAAGACGCACAGTCATATCTGTTTATGTACACATACCTCATACCAAATTTGGTTGAATTCCAATTGATAGTGTAGAAGTTATATGCATTTAAAAATTGGACCTGTCAGCAGGCTTATAATCTTTTTGGCAACACTGCCATGTATGGCCTCCAGGAAATTAAACTGCAATATTATTATCTATAAGTGTGCCAATTTTGAAATAGCTCCCATTCATACCTTCCAAGATATCCTACATGGAGCTCAAATTTCAATTGCGATTTTTCAGCTGTTGGTAGCACTGACATTATTTTCAAATATGGCCGTGAGATATTCAGGTATAGATCTTTACTCCTACCAAATTTTGTTTCGATTGCTGCAGCCGTTTAGGAGTTGATAGGGGGGGGGACACACACACAGCCAGACAGACTGACAGAAGGACAGACAGACACACATTTGCCCGATCTCATAAGTCTACTTTTTCCTCATTTTTGCAAAATGTGAAAAGTAGGCTAAAAATATTAAAGTGGATTCTTTTTTTTTTTTTTTAAGGTGGAAATTCCAAAGTACCGTCAACAACAATAATAATTACATGGACAGTGGGAAATCAAACCCAAGACCTCAGGACTTTTGTTTTCAACATTATCAGAAATATTATTCCATTTACATTTTGCTGTTGCTCATAGTTATAAGAGTTGGCATTAATATGAGAGCAAAAGTGGGAGCAAAAGTGAAAGCAAAAAGTGGGTGCAAGCATGGCTGGTTGTTGAGACTTTCATATCAACTAATACACATAAATTAAATTTTAGTAAAGTGACTTGGCTAATAATAATAATAATAATAATAATAATACTAATAATAATAACAGTTTAAAATAATTCAAGGGGATTGATATTTTTTCAAGGTGTAATTTCCAAAGTACTGTCAAGAATAATAATTACATGAAGGGATTCCAAGAACTCTAGAATGCCTTTAAGGTTAATGATTGGCTAGGAGTGAGATAGAGCTAGCTAACCTCAGCTCACTTAACCTAACCTTGTCACATGACATGCTCTACAAGTTTAGACTTGCTTTGAGACTGGCTATGACGTCACAGATGAATGGCGGTGGGAGGCTGGCAAAAAGGAAAATGTTTTGTGTAATAAAAAGTCATGTCCATCTCGCGGTGTAGTAGCTAGTATACTTGGGTGTTATCCCAGAGGTTTTGGGTTCCAACTCGACTATGCCCAGAATTTAATTCTTGATCTGAGAGTTGGAAGGTTAGCCTTGGTGAAGTTAGGTTAGGTGAAGTTAGGTCAAGTTAGGTTAGGTGAAGTTAGGTCAAGTTAGGTTAGGTGAAGATGGGTTAGGTTAGGTTAGGTTAGGTGAAGTTAGGTTAGGTTAGGTCAGGTTGAATAAAGTTAGGTTAGGGAATGTTAGGTTTGGTTAGGTTAGGTGAGATTGTTTTAGTAAAACACCACATTTGCCCCCACTTTTTACTCACACATTTTGCTCCCACTTTGTGCACCCACTTTTGCTCGCTCTTTTTTTTTGCTCTGACTTTTTGTTCCCACTTTTTGCTCCTTCTTTTGCTTTCACATTTCCTCCCACTTTCTGCTCTCATATTTGCTCACACTTGTTTGCTCCCACTATTGTTTACACTTTTTTTTGCTCCCACTTTTTTGCTCCCACTATTTTGTTCCCACTTTTTGCTCCCATATTTGCTCCCACTTTTTTTTGCTCTCATATTTGCTCCCACTTTTGCTTACACTTTTTGCTCCCACTTTTTTTCTCTCACTTTTTGCTCCCACTTTTGCTTTCACATTTGCTCCCACTTTTCGCTCCCATACTTGCTCCTACTTTTTTGCTCTCATTTTTGCTCCCACTTTTTGCTCCCATACTTGCTCCTACATTTTTTGCTCTCATATTTCCTCCCTCTTTTGCTTACACTTTATGCTCCCACTTTTTGCTACCACTTTCTCTCTCTCACTTTTTGCTCCCACCTTTGCTTTCACATTTGCTCCCACTTTTTGCTCCCATACTTGCTCCTACCTTTTTTGCTCTCATATTTGCTACCACTTTTGCTTTCACATTTGCTCCCACTTTTTGCTCCCATACTTGCTCCTACATTTTTTTGCTCTCATATTTGCTCCCACTTTTGCTTACACTTTTTGCTCCCACTTTTTTGCTCCCACATTTGCAACCATATATGCTCGCACATTAAACTATTGTTCTTATTACCAAGTTGTCTTTACTAGAGCTTAGTCTATGCATGACAGTTGATATGGAAGTATCAGTGACTAGGTATGGTAAGCCTCATGCATTCTATAAAGGATATTCATATATTGTGAAACGAACCAATAAAAATGGAACTGTTATTTGGCGTTGTTCAAAACAACGTTCAAAACAATGTCGCAGTGAGCTAAAAAGTAAAAATAGTGAGGTTTTAAGTGTCAGTCATCATCAATGTAGTGTACTACATGAAACATTGTTGCTGTCAACAAAAAATCATAAAAATGCTAAAAAGCGAGTGCAAGAAAACAATATCACTGCTCACAATAGTTCAACGTTCAAAAAACCCTTAACATTATCAAAAGCCACGCAAACTCTACATGAGGACACTGTAGAGGAAGAGGAAGAGGAACAGGAAGAGGAACAGGATGATTTGACTGGTTTTAGTAATGTTGAGGATAATGTTGAGGATAATTATAGTGATTATAATAATAGTGATATAGATTATGCTGCTTATGATTATGATAGTGACAATGATCCGAAACAAGACAATAACGTTTTCATGCCTATTGTTCACCGTGGAAGAAAAAAGATTTATAACAAGCTTTGTTTTTAAAACTATAACACACTATCGTAATTGTCATGATTGTCATAATCATGTATACTCTGCAATGTTAAATATTCCGACTTCTATAGAAAATAAAACAACATTGTACCATTATTTTCATTTATTTACAAACTTTATATACTTTTTTTGGTTTCATCATAATATTTTTAAAGACAATACTAAAAACTAAAACATTATTATTCGTTACACATATTTTTTTTCTTTCAGTCTATTGTCATCACTTATATTTTTCCATTATTATTTCACATTTGTCTTTTTATTTAATTAAAACGGACCATGCACCTATTGTTTTTAAAACCTTCATAAATTAAGTATACAGGTTGCACAGCATTATTCACTTCATCAGAAACAGTCTCTCCGACAAATCATTAAACCGTGTAGGCAGAAATGTCTCAAAGTTTTCACATACACAAAGTACACGATCACCATATGCTATATTCAATTTCCGAATCTTGATAATGCGGCATGGAATATGCGTTAGCAATTCGCTGAGCTTCTTTGTCTCTAAGCCACATGCTTGACCCACAGCATTCAAAACATTCATTGTAGTAGTCTATAAACAAAAGAAAAGCATATCTATTTCACTCTAATACAGCTTTAATGATGATGAGGATAATTGTTCTTTTAAGGGGCCTAACATCGAGGTTATCGGCCCCAAAACAGCTTTAATAATATTGTGCAATTAGGGATTTTGCACTATGCATGGCTAAAAAAATTATACTATTTATGCAAGAAATGCCTTAACTGTAGCAGATACTGATTTTCTGCATATAGCACAAGTGTTGAGTTCTAATGCACACTTGACACAGGCTATCATGTGTCCACAAGGCAAAAAAAAAACACCTAGTTCATCTTGATAACAAATTTTACATATTTATTGGTCACACTTTTGTATCTGTTCGTGAGACAAGTCTTTTTTTTCAGCCTCATGTATTTGCTCCGCATGTTCTAACTCTAAAGGCACTTTTATGTCTTGTGCTGCAATCACGTTTTCTTTACGAATAGTGTTCACAAATTCCTGGCCTTTAAGCAACACCATGTATTTACAGTTAGGTAACCAACAAGCGTGTTGCTCAAAAGGGTCATCAGTCATTTGCCAATCCTTTAAAGCAAATCCACAATAAAACATATTGTTTTATCCCCTTCACCAGTATAAAAAAATCCAGCTTCACTTAGCTGTTTGGTAAGGTGTTTTAATATTAATGGCCATTTTTTTATAAGATTCTAAACGTTTTTAAACAGAGCTGTACTCTGGGTGTGCTAGTGCTTTAGTCTTGCAAACTCCCAATTTTTCAAAAGCACATGCCAATTCAACACTGTCTATGGCATGTGGACCACATATATCGACACTACCGTTGTTGGCTGGTAATGCATCATTATTATTATTATTTATTTGTGATTCAGCAACGTAAGTAGCGGCCAATGGCCTTGTGGTTCGGTAAAATGAATACACGGGTATGTTACCCACTTGTTTTCCAAGCATGTAAGGACAACAAGGAGACCATCGCAAATGGTCTCTAAAGGGATCATCCCCTTCTTCCCAGTGTGAAAGTTCAATACGACAAAACACACAGTGCATCACATCTTCTCGGTTCAAGTAAAAAAAACGGCTTGTTCAAGTTTATGTGTCGACAAAAAGCCCACAGGCCAGGATTCAAATGTTAACCAACGATCATGTTCTGATTTTTATTTAAACCACGTGGTAAACCAACTTGCTCACTTGTTGTATTTGGTACTAACGCCATGTGTTATAATAAAACTTTTTTATTGCAAGTTATTAACGTTGCACAAGAGCACAGAGTACTTTAAAGCATAATGTATGCTTGTTCACTGTCTGTTCACTACGTTAATGGCGCATGACCACACCTAAAAACAAACAAATTAACCCATCACTCAATCAATCAGTCAATCAATCAATCAATACTTGTAATTAAACTTTAACCATGACGAATAGAAGGACCTAGTGTGAGGACTCCGCCATTATAGAACGGTAGTTCGTGCTCCCGCCGCTACAGGCACTGCAAGCGATTATGTCCAACACGTGTCCTGTTGTTCCGTCGAACCGGGTCATAGAAAAGTGCGGGGAAAGCTACTGTGTGAGATATTTGTGTGAATTAAATTGAATTGTCTTTGCTTTCAGTTCTTAAATTCAGTTCATTGTGTCTTGTGTACATCAGCGTTTTATGTTTTGTGTAGGACAACTTCAAACAGATGTCTTTGTTAATATTACGGTACTGTTTTGAGCCATCATCATTTCGAGTCCAGCATCCAAGCAAACTGCACGCCACTGCTCCAAGCTCCGTCTTCTAACGCCAATTGACGAAATAGATGATCCGCCAGCCTTTCTACCAAGCCTAGTCCTCGCTATCGCCTTGACTTCGATATTTCAAGCCATTCCACTACGTTCCTATAGGCTTAAGTTGCATCCCCTGCGGTAACAGTGCAGATTAAGTCACTCCTCTACCATTCAAATATCCAGCACCATACCCACCGTGTAACCATCCTAGTCAAGCAACTCCAGTCTCCCTCGAGTTTTAATACAAGTTTAGGTCATCCCCTCATCCTACCAAGCAGCCAATAATTAATTATTTAATTAATTATTTCAAGTAACTTCAAATTTCATCAGCGTACTCAACGTCACAGCTCCAACTGTATTTAAACTGGATAACTTTGAGTGACTGGTAAATTTAATTTTCTCTTTCCTTATTCTCTGGTTGACCAAGGTACCGTAATTGACCACTATCTCTCATCACCTCTTACTCATTACACGCACTTATACACTCACGAACAGAAACGTGTCGCGCACTGACACTAAACCTCGCACATTAACGTACCAGGACATAACATTCCTGATAACACAGGACCCTGATGACCCTAAAAGCTCAAATTATACCCCTGTCAATCCAAAAACACTAATTCCGAATGGGCCTACCCAAAAACGAGATGGTATACTCGTTCCACTTAAACCAGCTTCACCAAAATCAAATTCCTCACTCTCTAGCTCACCTTTTCCCTCACCGGGCTATGTCTCATTCCCGACATTTGATTTCGAGAAAGAGCTGTGGTACGCTTCACCCAATGGCAGTAACCTTCAGACCACGATAGTCCTCATCCACATACCTATTGGTATTAGCCTTTGTAAATCAGTCAGACAAGCAGTAATTAATGCGCTCAATCCCATAGCCCAATTTATTTCCCTCATTGAGGAATTAGGTAATCACCACATAGGCATCACTCCCAACTCTGTTACTAGCGCTCTCAAGAGCCGCTCTGCCAATCCCCATTTTCATTAATTAGATTCAGACCCACAAATTCACCTTCTTTAGTCTCTCAATCTGAGGAAACTAAATTGCCACAACAAGAAACAACAAAAGTATCAGTCTGTATAGCCTACTCCAGGAATCTGTGCTTTCCGTAACATGTAATGGAGACCGTAGTACTTATTTCCGTGAATTATATTTTATATTTTCCATTGTGCCCTGCCGTGTTATTTTAATTGTAATCGCTAATTACTTTTTAAAAGAGTATCAGTTACAAAGTAATTCGTTTCCCTTGGCATTATCCCTAAGACCAGCTGACCGGCAGCGTGGAACTTGCCCACTCTAACGCTGCCGGGCGGGGCGCGCTTGAACTTGAAGAGTCCTCTCACTTTCTCTTTCATTCGTCATGCTTTAACGTTAATTGACATAAATATATCCAAACTCCATTACAAATAAACTGTATGTTGGCACTAACAGTAACCCATGCACTTATTTTATTTTTATAAAGCTTTAGCCACATCCCCCTTTAACCAATATATAAACAAAAATGAATGTCATGTCAGTTTGTTCAGATTATCTTGTTCAAACCTGTGGATATTTGTTGATTCCATAGGGAACCACCCATTAATTAAATTTTTTTTTTTTTTTTAGAAAATCCAATATGGCCTTGTACTTTTCCCAGTCAACAACCAACATAGTCTTGTACCGTTTGTCAATACATGGCCATTATTTAAGAAAGCAATCATTGTATAGTCATGTACAGGTAATGAATATTTTTTGTCTATGGTTTTTCATTAGTGGTAAAATGGAATAGAATTTTTAAGTTAGATTTACCTGAGTTCTCAATAGTTCACTGCCTGGAAACAATGGTTGCTCTCTACTGCGTCTTGGGTTTTCAGCAACTGCTACAGTGGTAAGGCTTTTCTTTCCATGTTTCTAAAAGTAATTAAAATAAACCGCTATAAATACCTAAATTCAGGTTAATACATGCATTTCATAAAATAAAATAAAATAATATCAAACAAAAAAATTAAACATGTTAGTTTAAAATAATAATCTCACCTTCACTTGCAGTGGCTTGTTACTGTTTCCTCCTAGTGGGCCCAAAAGCGCAATGGTTTCTTGTATCTCTGACATGTAAGGTATACCGTTTATCTGCAAACAAATAAATAAATAAAAATCATTAATTACCTAATCAATAACTTCAAATTTAAGGTTCATTAGCATGACATTATTAAAATAATCATTCATAGGTACTTACCAAAAAAATTAAAGGATTTTTCTTCCAAAGTTCTCTTCAAAGCTCTACTGTATACGTCCATGTGCTAAAATGGCAAGTGCATGACTAACGCAATCGTTATCAGTTAGCCTAGCAACAGAGAGAGTTGCATTTTCTCAGCGTTTTGACCTTGAAATGTTGTCTCTCTCACACGTGTTCCCACGCCTCTTCTCATTCCTCAATCTGAATAAGATTCGTGTACCTTATACTAGTTTCATGTTTTTAATAAGGAACCAAAATGGCTGCCTCTTATACATCGGTAGTTCTACTGTCTCAGAACCAAAATGGCGGTCTCTGCTTAAACAGCACACCTGCTAGCCACCACGAGGTAAGTAAGCTGATATCACACTTCCTGCTGACGTAGACATTTTTTGTCTTATCAGCAGCCTCTCTCACGAGTCTTCTGGCTAGGTACAATATTCAGTCTGCAGTGACCAGGATGTGTGTGTGTTAGCATTGAAAACATGTGTGTCTTATTATTATTATTATTATTATTATTATTATTATTATTATTCTTAAACATTTTACTGTTATAATAATTACTAGCAAGCGGCCATCCTCAATACATGATCATGTTAACCACATACTTTCACCCTAAAACACATGACTTTACCCAGTTCAATATTTAGTTTATAACATTTCAGGCCAATGACCTTACCATTTTGGCTCTTTGCGTACATGCACATGACTTGGTGGAGCAAATGTTATAGGTTTCCATATTCTAAAACCATTTACTGTGCCAGACAGCAGTGTCGCTTATTACCGTTTACTAGCATGTTAAAGATCCCCTTCAGGGGTAAAAAAATCCTAGCACACTTATAACATTTTCAAATATTCGCCTCTATCTGTCATAGGAAATATCACAAAACCAACCGTCATAAGCTGCCGCGCCATCCCACCAAAATAGCAATTCGTTCCTTCCGGGCACGATCACCGAGATCGCCAACGTCTAAGAATCACTTGGTCATATCCTACAACCGTCTGATGTGTCAGAGAGCGATATCGCTCATCACCGTTAACTAAGACGTTAAAGATCCCCTTCAGGGGTAAAAATCTTAACATGCTTGTCACATTTCAAAATATTAGCCTTCATTCATCTGTCATAGGAAAATATCGAAAAGCGACCCTCGTTTTGCCATACATCGCCCCGTCGAAATAGCCATTTCCCGTATCCACCATGGCCAATCATAGCCTCGTTGTAACATACGTCAAGCGCTACCGGCTCTCTGTCTACAAACACTCTTTTATTTAAAATAAAATAAAAAAATAAAAAATTAAAATGCATAGTTCTTGTCCTAGAGACTTGAAATCTATTTTTATGGTAGAGGGTGTAGGGATCTTACATTTATGTCAAACAAACTTATTTGTCAACGTGTTAGTTTCCAAACTAGTAAACATTCAAAATTTAAGTGTTTTCAAAAAATCTCAAAATATAAAAAGTTTTATTATAAAAAAATAAAGGTCATAGAGACCATTTGTTTGAACTATTGAACAACGTTCTATCAAGTTTCGTTTTCAAACTATAGTCTACGTTTAAAATCAAAAATTTTCTTAATTTAAAACAAAAATATAATACATGCTCCAGAACAAAGCGCCCTTCTGCTCGAGTCCAACAACACCTCATTTGTTAAAATCCGACCATCCGTTCGCCAATTATCGCCAATGTTTGCGAGAAAGTAGGCTATCATTTTTGTTTCCTCCTACACCCTTAAAACTTGTTGCCCACCTAAAGGGCATACCCACCTTTCATTAACGTCAAACAAACTTTTTCATGAAAGTCACCGTTTCCAAAATAGCGCCAATCCAAAAACAAGAATTTTCAAAAAAATGTTTAAAAAATACCACCACACATTCATAGCCAAGTGAACGTCATCTCAACGCCAACAATACCTCGTTCGTTGAAATCCGACCATGTGTTCGGGAGATATCACCAAAGTTTATATGAAAGTAGGCGACTAAGCAAAACCGGCCTTACCACGCTACTGCACAGTGTTAGTCCTAGTGACTTGAAATTTATTTTGGGGGTAGAGGGGGTAGGGACCATTCATTTACGTCAAACAAACTTTTTTGTAAAATTCCTAGTTTCCAAAATATAGGAATTTCAAAATTGGACTGTTTTCAAAAAACATCAAAGTAAAAAAATGTTTTATTATAAAATATAAAGGACATAGAGACCGTTCGTTTGCATTATGGCACAACGTTCTATCATGTTTGGTTTTCAAACTATCACCTATATAAAGAGTGGTCCAGAGGAAAGAGCACGTTAGCCCGAGTCCAACGATATGTCGCATGCCAATGGTTTCGCGAAATATACATAAAAGGTCAGCGTAGCCGAGCGGCTAGTGTCACTATTTTAAATCGGCCTTGCCCCCATACTCAACACATTACCTACCCGGCCTTCACACCCTTAGGTTACCGGTGTGTGTACATAATTTTAATTCTAAGGTTCTGGATTTGATTCCAGGTATGCTATTCTACTCAGAAGACTGGAACGGTAATTTTAAGGATCCCACGGTGTATACACGGGCGTTGAAATGCTCCGATGGGGAGCTGCAGCAAGTCTGAAAATTGGAGGTTCGTATCCCTGCGCAGACTGCGGCTATCCTTAGAGGGTTTTTCCCTGGGTTTTCCACACTCACTCCAGTCTAATGCCTGGTTATTTTCTCTTTTCATGTCCCGGAACACCTACCCAATTCAAGACATTAGTAAGTATATTTACACACACTACTGCTGTCACCACTGAAGAACAGGTTATCAGACAAATTAAGCACACATTCAAGTACAAGGGGCTGATGACCAAGGAGCCCCAAGCTTCTTACTATAGTTAACAACAACAACAACAATAACAACTACAACAACAACAACAGGTAATCTTAAGGGAAGTAAAGGAGACGCATCTATTCAAAGATGCATATTTGTAATAGCTAAGATGACGCTCGCAGATCAGTTCCGTTCATTCCGCCCATTCAGCACGAACTTAATCCTGCAGCAGTCGCACGTGGACTTGCAGTCCACACTAAAGTATTTTTTTCTTTTCTTTTAAGCTCTTTGAGCTTATGAATCATATGGCCCGTGTACCTTCCTGTAATCAGCAGTATTACGTTACTCCTTTGTTTCACTTTGAGTAGAGCAGCTGTTGTGGAGTGACCAATTGCGGACTAACAGTCCCGTGCAAACAACGACGTTGGAAATTATCTGCATTGTCTTTGTTAAAACAAATGGTAAAGGTGAGCTATGGAATAAACATGTTCCTCCAAAATAATATTAGAACCAGATCATAAAACATAACAACCCATCTTCCTTGTGGCAAGCCTCAGTAAATCACTGAACCCTTCACTTGAAATTTGGAAGCACTTATTTCTATTGTTGATATTGTAACACATGTAATGGAATAAGCAACTTACAATTCCAGTAGAATTGGACAGAATGTTAAGCTTTTTAAAAGGCATATGCTTAATTATCATTTAAACATAATACTTCACATACTCGCACATTATTATATTCTGTGTTACGTTGCTGTTAGGATATATACTAATAAATCCATATTTATGCGTACTGACAGTCCGCAGCGACTACTAATGGTACAAATCATGCCGCGACTACAGCTGAGAAAGCCATCTGAGAGCAGTGAATCTTGACACAGCGATTCTTTATACACAGCTTTGTAAGTTATACAGGAGGAATAGTAAATATTTTAGGAGGTGGTAGTATAGAAGAATTGCAATAACGAATTCCATATAACATGTGTCCCATCTGAATTGCGTACAGAGATACAGCTGGTAGCATTTAACCCAAAGTATTGTAAAGCCAAGTCAAATGAGGGCGTTCAAAGTTGATTTTCAAAAATTTCACCACCAATGCATTTTGCACTTTTCTTGATAACACCCCGTGTAGCCCTTCGGAGCCTCGGAGGGACTCTTGGCGTTCTTTGAGCAGGGCTGCACTATGCATAATCCGAACGACCAACTCAGCTCTTGTGTTAAATTTTTCCTTTTAGACTTCGCTTTTCAACCATCCCCACAGGCAAAAATCCAAAGGGGTAAGGTTCGGGGACCTTGGTGGCCAAGAAACGTACCCATATCTCCCGATCCATATTCCGGGGAATGTTAGGTTAAGATGTTGTATCACCAGACGACTAAAATGTGCAGGAGCCCCGTCATGCTGGAAGAACATACGCATTCTTGTAGACAAAGGAATCTCTTCCAATAATGCTGGAAGTTCATTTCCAAGAAGGCGTATATAATGGGGTCCTGTTAGAGGATGCGGCAACACAAGAGGCCCAATCAACTGATTGGCAATCGACCCACATCACACATTTACAGAGAAGCCTTCCTGAAAATGTGTGTCCACAATGGCATGTGGGTTTTCTTCTGACCACTGTTCATTACGAGTGTTATTGATGCCGTCACGAGTGAGCGTGGCTTCATCAGTGAAGATTACAAATGGGATTACTTGGCGATTTGCACGTATCCAGCGTCAAAATTCCAATTGACTATCTGCATTTCCTGCTGGAAGGTGTTGAACGGGCTGGTAATGACACGGATGCAACCCGCGCATACAAATGTCCGCCATACTCTTGTACATGGAACACCGATACGTGAAGAAAGTATTCGTCTACCAACACACGAAACGACAACTGCTCTGCTTACATACCAACGTCTGTATCTCGATACGCAATAAAAATGGGACACATTGAACCCTTTATCTTCTGATGGATAAATGATTCGATGTTTTATTTCTACAATTAATTAATATTTCCACCAGCGTCATGAAATAGCCAGACGAAGGAAGGAAACTTCAAGCATTTGTTGGAGACAGTGGGAACATACCTGCAGCAGTTCGACAAAAGGCTAAATACTTAAGGATTGTGAAAAGAAAGAGCCTGGCAATGTTTCAGAAGGACAGGTGGTGGCTACCTCAAAATAGAAGGGACGCGTGGTGAGACACGCTTATGGCATGTTCATTGTACTATTCGCGCCTAGAAAAAATATAATGCAGTAACGTGAGTGGCTGATGGTACTACTGGACACTCCTACGAGGCCGAGGTCTGATAAAAACCGCGAACATATTGAAAAAGTGGAACCAATGGGAGATGAATGCTTATGAACGCGCCAAGTCTAGCTTGGGCACGCGATAGCTAGTATTAACGCGGGAGATCGGCTAGACAACATCTCTACGATCGATTCTTCAATTAATGGGCATTTTCTTGACCTGCGCAACTTTACGAGTTCAGTGATATTTGTTTCATTCCTGTACCACTATTATTTTGAGAAATTTTTATATAATTTCCCCCCTATCGATACCTAGGGCCAGTTCATTTATAAGTGGCGTGAAGAGCCAAGAATTATTATTACAATTTGTGCGTCTGAGGACGTAGGTTATATTACATTTTGTGTGTCGGAAGACACAGGTTATAATTATATTTTGCGCGTCCGAGGACGTAGGCACTTGTACTTTGCGTGTCATGAAGACACAGATTTTTATTAATAATAATGTTTGTTAAATTCAGTGTGATAGATAGTCACAGTACTATTTTGTAGGGACAGTATCATCGACAATTCGCCAACAGACTGTTCTGGGGAAATAAGTACCTAAAACGGTGAATTTAGCAGACAGATATCGAGTGTGTAATAATCTATAACTTTTTGCATCAGCACGAGAGATGACTTCGCCTATCCTGGAAGAAGTTTGGAACTGTCAACACTCCGTCGAGATGTTTGAGACGAGCTAAGCAGCATTAAGTAGGGAGTTGGCAGCAGATGTTCGCTGACGGTGACTGGCCGAGGATGAGTACTGAATAATATTCTTATTATCTGACAAGTTAACTTATGGTATATGGGACATATTTTGTTTGTAAATATCTTGCTTGTGTTGACTAACGTAGTGTATTTAGTTTTGGTCTGACACACCTTTTGCATGGAAACAGCTCGCACAAGTTTTCTTAGTCGTAAGTTCTTGTTTGTTTGTTTGTTTGTTTTAACTAACGTGGCTATGTGGACAACCGTGTTCGCATATGTTTACGCAATGCATTTAAGAAACGTCTCTCGGAGATATATTGTGTTTCAGAAGTAGGACTGAATTAATATAATCATACAGTAGATTGGAAGGTAAATTAATCTTTGTAATGTTTATTATTGATCAGATTCAGTGAGTTTATTGCCGTTGGAGCAATGTGAGTTGTGGCGAAGAGCAGTCAGCTCTATCGTAGGTTTTAATTTTCTTAAATAGATTGTGAGTATCTGATTCAACCGACCTGTGTGAAAAGTATTATGTCATTCCCAGCAGTGTGTGTGTGTGTATTTTATTGGTCATTACAAGCGGGAATTTCAGCGTAGACTGATTTCTGTCAGCTTGGTGCCAAGTCCATAACGTTGCCTTGCGAGGACATATGTGGCTACATCGATTAATGTATTACCATATGTTTATGTGGTTGAGATTTGTTGCTGTTGATTCTACGAGATAACGGGACAGTTGGTCAAGTTATTTTTACACACTGGAGTTGGACGATGACAAGAGTTGTGGTAGAGGGAAGCTGTTTTCACAAGGCGGGCTGAAAGGATGGCAGCGAGGTCATTAGTGGAGTGCTTGTTGGCTCCGTAAAATTACTTGAAATACAGAATAAGAACTGATCAATGATAAAAATTGTTTAAATAAATGGGAGTTACCTACGAATCACTATAATCTCCGAAGCGTTAGCTTAACGTGCATTTTTGTTCATATAAGGTAATCTCAGCCGGTGAGGCTTTTGTTGTTGTTGGTTCCATTCCATGTTTATGTTTCATAACAGTGACCCGTGCAGTCACGTGCGATGCTGTCTTTTCCTTGTTTGTGTATTGAGCAATTGGCCGTGTTGGCAGCTCATTTGTCAGATGCGTCATCGCACTGAAGGGGGGGGGGGGGGGTCTCGAGGGAGATTCCTGTAAATATTAGATTTTAGATTGTGTGTCAGCATTAATCTTTAATTTTTTTTTATTAGTGTAGTGTCCCATATCCGTAAACGTTGATTTACGAGATGATTGATCGTAAGCATCGTGGCTGTTACCCGCTGTAAACGAACAGTCATCCAAGTACTCATCCCTCGTAGTTAGTCATTATGCGTACATAAAATCCCAATGCAAGTTAGTGGAACTTGGATCCACATTTTTATGAGGGGGAGATCCGTCTGACTCCTCAACGTTGATAGATATTTTTGTCATGGGAAGATTCAGGGAGGAATATTATTATTGTTGTTGTCTATATTCATTTTTTTGCACAAATAGTCATTAAATTATGTTATTATTTTACGTCTTGTCACTTCCTTTCTTAATTATAGTTTTAATCCTATGACCCTTTTCTCAGTAGAGCATGTTGTTTGGCGAACGTAAACATCACACTATGAACTGAGCGCGACCCCTTGATCAAGATTTCTTGCATATAAACACTGCAATACTAAAGCGTTCATAGGAGGTAAACTGGCGCGGCCAAGCGTGGGGCGGTTCACTGTGGTGTAGCGGCAAAAAAATTGCACGTGTCAATGTAAGCGTAGTTGGGTTTACAAACTGACGCAACAATGAAGGTGTATGTTTGTTGCTGGTTCGCTGCTGGAACACATTTAGTTGGCGTATTTGAGTAAAACTGACTTGCCACAAGGGGAGGCAGATATGACAGTATTTTAATCAGCGGAAAGTGATATTTTATTAAAAGTAATTGAGGCGAAAAGGATACCGCCAACTGTAGAAGTGACAAAGAGGAAATCTGACATTCTACGGATCGGAGCGTGGAATGTTAGAAGTCTGCTAGGAAGTGGAAGGTTAGAAAACTTAGAAAGGGAAATGGATAGGTTGAGGCTGGATTTGGTTGGGATTAGTGAAATGCGCTGGCAGGAAGAACAGGACTTTTGGTCAGGAGACTATAGGGTCATTAGCACTAAATCAAACAATGGCCAAGCATGGGTTGGCCTCATATTGAGTAGGAAACTTGGACAGCGGGTGGAATATTACGAGCAATATAGTGAACGGATTATTGTAGCAAATATCAATACTAAACCTACGTGCACCACAGTGGTACAAGTCTATATGCCTACCAGTCAAGCTGTTGATGAGGATGTTGAAAAGGTCTACATAGAAATAGACGAAATTCTGAGGTATATCAAGGGTGATGAAAATGTTATTGTAATGGGAGATTGGAATGCTGTGGTAGGAAAAGGGAGAGAAGGGAAGATAGTAGGAGATTTCGGATTAGGTGAAAGGAATGATCGAGGAAGCAGGCTGGTAGAATTCTGCACCGAGCATGAGTTGGTCATAGCTAACACCTTATTCAATAACCACAATAGAAGAATATACACATGGATGAGACCAGGAGATACAGGGCGTTACCAAATTGACTTCATTATGGTCAAGCAGAGGTTTCGAAACCAGATTTTGGATTGTAAAACATATCCTGGTGCTGACATTAACTCTGACCACAATCTGGTTGTAATGAAATGCAGATTAAAGTTGAAGAAACTGAAGAAAAGTCAAAAGCCAAAAAGGTGGGCAATAGACAGACTGAAAGAGAAGGATGTAAACGAAAGATTCAAGAAGAGTATAAAGGAAGGACTAATGAAAAACCCTAAACAAACTTCAATTGCAGACGAATGGGCACTTTTGAAGAATGAAATAACAAAATCCGCAGAAGAAAACATTGGTAGGAAAGAAAGAATAGGTAGAAAACCGTGGATCACTCAGGATATACTAGAATTTATGGATGAAAGGCGGAAACACAAGAATGTAAGAGATGAAAAGGGGAAAGCAGAATACAGACGTCTGAGAAATGAGGTTAACAAGAAGTGCAAGGAAGCGAAAGAAGAATGGTTGAAAGAGAAATGTGCAGGTATAGAAAATTGTCTGAAATTAGGAAAAGTAGACACAGCTTATCGAAGGATTAAGAATACTTTTGGGGAAAAGAAGACTAAGTCCTGTAATATTAAGGACACAAATGGAAAGCCTCTAACAGATAGGGAAGAAAAGGTTGAGAGATGGAAAGCTTACATAGAGAGTTTGTATAAGGGAAAGGAGATTGAGAATCATGTAATGGAAAGGGAGGAGGAAATTGATGAGGATGCGAAAGGAGATTTAATATTGAGATCAGAATTTGATAGAGCTTTGGAAGACTTAAGCAGGAACAAAGCACCAGGCATAGATGATATACCGATTGAGTTGCTACGCTGCATAGGAGATGAAGGTCTGATCAGGTTATTTCACTTGGTGTGTAGGATTTATGAGACAGGTGAGGTACCCCCTGATATCAAGAAGAATGTAATCATCCCTTTACCAAAGAAAGTGGGAGCTGACAGATGTGAAGATTACCGTACAATCAGCTTGATTACTCATGCTTCAAAGATCCTGTCTAGAATAATTTACAAGAGGATTGAAAGCCAGATAGAAACGGAGTTGGGTGAAGACCAGTTTGGTTTCAGGAGAAATGTAGGAACAAGGGAAGCTGTACTAAGTCTTAGGCTGATTTTGGAAGGTAGAATAAGGAAAGATAAGAGAACGATCATGGCTTTTGTAGACTTAGAAAAGGCTTTTGATAACGTTGATTGGACTAAATTGTTTGACATTTTGAAATCGATTGGAATAAAGTACAGGGATAGGAAGGTGATATACAATCTATACAGAAACCAGACAGCAGTCATTCGAGTTGAAGGACATGAGAGAGAATCTGGTATTCAGAAAGGTGTAAGGCAAGGCTGCAACTTATCACCCATACTTTTCGATCTTTACATTGAACAAGCAATGAAGGAAATTAGAGAAAAATGTAAAGTGGGAGTGAAGATTCAAGGAGAAATAATTTCAACTCTGAGATTTGCTGATGACATCGTCATCTTGGCCGACAAGCCTGAGGATTTTAATGAGTTTTTGAATGGTATGGACTCCGTCTTACGGAAAGAATTCATGATGAAAATTAATAATTGTAAAACAAAAATACTGGAATGCAGCCGAAATAAATCAGAAACCTCTATGGAGATCAAATTGGCAGGTGAAAAGCTGAAGGAAGTAGGAGACTTCTGTTACTTAGGAAGCAGAATAACCAGTGATGGACGAAGCAAAGAGGATATAAAAAGTAGGTTGGCTCAGGCAAAGAAAGCATTTCTACAAAAAAGGAATCTGCTGACATCGAATATAGATTTAGGTATTAGGAAGTCATTTTTGAAAGCCTTTGTCTGGAGCGTGGCACTCTATGGAAGTGAAACTTGGACTATTGGTGTAGCAGAAAAGAGGAGAATTGAAGCATTTGAAATGTGGTGTTACAGGAGAATGATGAAGATCAGATGGGTAGATAGGGTTACAAACAAAGAGGTATTAAGCCGAGTGGGAGAGGAGAGTTGTTTCTGGCGACAGCTAATGAAGAGAAGAGATAGGTTGGTAGGACACATACTAAGACACCCAGGAATAGCAAGCTTAGTTATGGAAGGAAGGGTCGAGGACAAGAACTGTAGGGGTAGACCAAGGTTAGAATATGTTAAACAGATTGCCTCGGATGTGGGGTGTGGTAGCTATGTAGAGATGAAACAATTAGCTCAGGACAGGGAGGCATGGAGGGCTGCATCAAACCAGTCAAAAGACTGAAGACTCAAACAACAACAACTGTGTGAAATATAAATTAAAATCAGGAGTTTGCAATGTAAAATACGGTTCACGTTTTTGTCTATTGAATTAAAGTAAAAATAATATACGTGATATCGGGCGCCCAATGATTAAAATTAAAACTAGATTTGTTTAGAAAGTCAAACTCATGAAAATGTTAGGAGGCTGGTAGCCTTAAATGACAATTAATACTTTGTTAATTAGTCAGTGTTAATATCAGATCAGGATAACAATTTAATGACTGAATATGTGTTTGGGTTTAAATTAAATTGAGTAAAATTAGAAACACTCAGAGATGCGATTGACTAGTGGGATTAAATGTAAATTATAAATGAACTGACTAGGGTAAAGAAATTAAATGTGCATGGGGATTGTATGTGTGTGTGTCAGGGGGCATTGCTTTATGCCATTTCCCTAATGTCTCATATAAAGTGTATAACATGGCAACAGTAGAACAGATTCAAGAAATCATTGAAAATGCGGCTAGGAGGACACAGGAATTGTTGGACACCAAATTGGCGGAACAGAGTGAATCATTAAACACTAAACTATCTGAACAGAGTGAATCATTGAACACTAAACTATCTGAACAGAGTGAATCATTAAACACTAAACTATCAGAACAGAGCGAATCATTAAACGCGAAATTATCTAAACAAATGTTAGAACAAAGTGAGTCTATAAACAAATTGTCTGAGCAGAGTGAATCACTAAAAACTAAACTATCCCAACAAAGTGAATCACTAAACACAAAACTAACTGAACAAAGTGAGTCATTGCGGACACAATTAAACAACTGTAGGATTGAACAAAATGAATATCAGGCGGAACAAGCTAGATTATTAAAAAGTGAAATCAATGACGCTATAAATTCGCAGTTAGAGGCGTTAACCGCAGAGATGAAGGATCACACTAATCAACAGATGGTATTGCTGGCCCTAGATGTTAGTAAAAACAATGAAAAACAATTAGATCAGATTAAGAAAATGGAAATTATATTTGATCAAAAACTTAGCATTCTGGATGAAACGGTGTTAGGTAAATTAGAGCAAATTGAACTAGCATGCACTATGAGTACGAGCGAGGTCAAGATAGCTCAGGATAAGTTGGAAGGACGATTTAAGGAAATGGAAAAAAGCGGCAAGGTCATTCACCAACAATTATCAGCGGTAGATGAAAATATATCCGGCATAATTAAAGATATGGACCGTCTCGAAATAAAATCAGCGGAGCAATGGATAATCCTAGAAGCGTATCAGGATCAATTAAAGAGTACCATCGACGCAAATAGCGCGAGATTGGAAGAATGGAAAAGCCAGATAGAAAGCAATCAGGATGACACTAAGAGCCAGATTGAGGAGAAAGTAAGCACAATTAAGGAGCAAATAAAAAAAGATTGGCGAAAAATGAATATCGATTCTAAAGTGGAAAGATCAACCATCCTTAAGACAGTAGGCGAAAATCATACTCGTATTCAAGCATTGGAACAAGAAATTAAGAGTAAACTTAAAGAACAAACAGACAGGATCATTAAAGATGAACTGAGGTCGATAGAACAATCCTCGATATATAAAACGGGAACAATGAAAGATAAGCAGGACGACTCAAATAGCCCGGAGGGGACGAGCACAGCAGGAAGTCAAACTCAGACAGAGAGCCCATTAACGACAAACACGGAGGGGTTTCGCAAGAATATTGAAAGGATTTCCAC
The DNA here is from genome assembly GCA_946902985.2 of Meconema thalassinum. Classification (NCBI taxonomy): domain Eukaryota; kingdom Metazoa; phylum Arthropoda; class Insecta; order Orthoptera; family Tettigoniidae; genus Meconema; species Meconema thalassinum. The sequence goes on from OX336389.2 coordinate 130,269,586, forward strand.
GCCACAGGACGGTCATCAGCCCACACAACTTATCCAAGGAATTCGCTCGAACGATTATAAACCGCAGAAATACACGGAGAATTCAGGGGTGACACCTAAAGCCTTCATTAAAGAAATTGAAGATCATTACAATGACACTGGGGTACCTGAAGCACGTAGGTTAAGGGTGATGGAGAGATTTTTATCAGGAAATGTCCTTACATGGTTTTTAAACTTCAAATATACATTTGGAACTATGGCAGATTTCAAAATCGCGTTTCTGCGCAAGTACTGGTCGCCGGCATTACAACAGAGTCTAAGAATGGAGCTTTACACTAGGAAATACCAAACTACCCAGCAAACGAAATACTCAGATTTCTTTAACATGCAAATGCTAAAATTTCGCGACCTTGATTACCCTTTAAATGAAGCGGATCTGGTGATGACTATAGCGCGGCAATTACCAGTCAACGTGCAACAAGTACTAGTCGCAGCGAACATTAGTACGGTCTTACATGCAGAACAGATATTACGCCAGATAGATGAGACTACATCTCATAATCATTATAGAGGAGGAAGACAACTGGAGTTAGTAAATACGACAGAGGTCATAAAGCCAAAACAGACGAACACTAAAACGCAGGGAACAAATACAAGCACATCCACACCTAGGCGGAACCAGGAAGAGGTAGAAAATAGACCGTACCAGCGTAACGAGAATATCTATAACAATATGTCATATCAAGGCAACAATAGATATCAACAGAGAGGGTATCACCAATGGCGTGAAAATCGAAGAAATGAGAGGCCTTATGGAAGATACGGTAATTACAATGGGAATCAAAGATGGAAAGGAAGGAGCGATCAAAATCAAGGAGAGGCACGTAATTATCGAAATGACTGGGATGATAGGCACGCTCAATCACAAAACTACCTAGAGGAATTACACGCTAGTCAAGGTGGAGAGCAAGGACGATGGGAGAAATCCATTGGGAACAAGAAGAATCCAGACACACATACTGAGGAAGCTGGAAGTCTACTGAGACAAGAGGAATATCAGGGGCGTGGGCGACAAAATGATGACGGGAGTCGCAGCGGAGCTTAAAAAAATGCTAAATTTGGATAAAGGAGACAGTCTACAAACGCAACAGTCGGAAGTTGAAGATGGATGGATAGTAGCGAACATACAAGAATGGATTGCTTTGCCAGAAGATTGCCTGGAGGAGACGGTGAAACCACGGAACGATGAAATTAGGCAGTTACCCATTATTTACGCGAGGATTGGTGGAATTAATATAAGATGTTTATTGGATACGGGGTCGCAGATCAGTCTGGTATCGGAGGCCTTGGTTCGAGAGTAGGGACGGAGTCAGAATATTCCTGTGATTCCCGTACCACAACTCAAAGTGAGGGGTGTTATTCCTGAACGCACCGTCACTTGTAAACGTCAGGCAGAGCTGAACATATTGGAACACACTTTGGGCAAACATTCATTATCTTGGCAAAGATGAATTTCAATATAATTCTTGGTGCAAATTTCATTTGTGACTATCAAGCAGTGATAGATTTGCACAAGAATACAGTCAGTTTTAGAGAGTATGATCAACTGAAGAACGTGGGATTGCATATGGATGAAATCACTACCGGAAGAGATGTAAATTCTTGGGCATTGTAAGCAATATCGGAAGAGACGGAAGAGGAGATACGAAAGGCAGAAGATAACATCATAGAAGGAGCTGTTGTGGAACTAGATGAGGAGAGTGAATCCCAGGAGATATGGTCTTTATTAACAGAAGGAGATGACAGTGATGCACAATTTGAAGAGTTACTACAGGAGCGGCTCAAGGACATTCAACTTGGGAGTGAACATAGAAAACAATTGGAAGAGATTTTGAGGAAGCACAAAGCAGTATTCGATACAGTACCTGGAAAAATATTAAATTTCAAATATTCAATGCAAGTCGAGGATTGGTCACCTTTCAAAAGCAGATTGTACCCAATTCCGGAAAAATATCGTGGTCAAGTCAAGGTCATTATAGATGAGGTGTTACAAGCAGGAGTGATAAGGAAGACACCTACACCTTATCTAAATGCGATTTTGGCAGTCACAAAACCAAATGGATCTATTAGACTTTGTTTAGATGCCAGAAATCTCAACATGAGACTCATTTTTCCTGAGTATGACAGAGCGCCAATTATCAGAGACGTACTAAAAGGCTTTAAGAACAAGAGAATTTATTCATCAGTTGATTTGACATCCAGTTTCCACCATATTGAATTGGATGAGAAGTCACAGCTTCTAAGTGGCTTCTTATTCGATAACCAAACGGTTTGCTTCGTCCGAATCCCTTTCGGAGTCAAAACAGCGGGCTGTGCTTTAATCCGAGCCCTGGATCGGAATCTAACCGAGGAAGTTAAGGAAATGACGGTGCGCTACATTGATGACATTCTGCTGGCATCCGACAACATTGAAATTCACATGGAAAATTTAGATAAAGTATTAGGCAACCTTAATGCATCAAATTTCAAAGTAAACCTGAAGAAATCGCATTTCTTCAAGAGGGAGATCTTATATTTGGGTCACATCATTGACAAGGAGGGAGTGAAGCCAAATCCAGCTAAGATCGAAGCGATAAAGAATTTCCCTATACCAACGAGAGTCAAGCACATTCGGGCTTTCTTAGGCGTAACGGGATTCTTTAAAGAAAACTGTCCAGGTTACACGGAGACTGTAGCTCCAATGCAGGAAATGCTAAAAAAGAATAATAAATGGTTGTGGAATGCGGAATGCGAGAAGGCGTTCCAAGCAACTAAACAGCTACTGGAAAACTGCATTAAGTTAGGATATCCAGACTTCAAGCACAAATTTATAATCCTAGCGGATGCTTCACTAATTGGTATAGGTGCCATGCTCTACCAAGAAGATCCAGCTATCCTGCAACATAAAACATATTTGGCATTTGTCAGCCGAAAATTGCGTAAGCACGAGCGCAATTATACTGTAACGGAGCTAGAGCTGTTGGCCATCCTTCATGCGCTCCAACAATGGAAACGAATAATTTATGGATACCCCATTGTTGTCAGGACTTATCACAAGGCACTAACATTCTTGTCTAAGACGTCGATGGCAAGCGAACGTGTGACACGTTGGTCTATATATATTCAGCAGTTTAGCATTGATATCGAACATTTTCCAGGGAAGATGAACGTGATCCCGGATGCACTCAGCAGGAACCCAGAGCCTGATGTTGAAGAAACAGCGATGGTACAACACTTGGAGTTAACACCGAAGGACCGGGAATTCTTGGAGGAGTTACGTGAGATACAGCGAGAACAGGAAGCGGAACCATGGATGATGCTATTAATTCAATACTTTAGAAAGCAGCTACCTACAGGTACATCTGCATTTCGAGAAGCGAAAGCAAAAGAAGGAAGATCTGTTTATGTCAACAATTTGCTGCACAAATGGGTAGATAATGACCAAACCAAGTTACGCATACTTGTACCTGCATCTTTACAGCGAGGATTGACATGGCATACTCACGAAAGTTACGGACACGTCGGAGTAGACAAGTGCGAAGCGACAATAGGAGAGACATTTACATGGCCACGTATGAGAACAACTATATGTGACGTCATTACGACTTGTGATCCTTGTCAGAGGACAAAGCCCTATAACTATTTAATGAGGCAGTATCCTAGACCATTGCTACCTCAGAAACCCTGCGAGCTAGTGGCCCTGGACTGTTTCGGCCCAATCCCGAAAGGTAGGCGAGGTTGCCGTCACTTGCTAGTGTGCATTGATGTGTTTTCTAAGTTTGTCGTATTATGCCCCATTCAGAAAACTACATCGAAACAAGTACTCAGTCGTATTCGAAATAGAGTTATTCCAATCCTTGGAAAACCAGAATTTATATTGTCAGACCATGGCAGCTATTTTACAAGCGCCGAATTCAAGAAAGGTATGGAGGACATGGGTATAAAACACGTTTTAAGCAGTATCCGACATGCCCAAGCTAATCCAAGTGAGCGAGCAATAAAATGTGTAGCATCATACCTGAGAATCTTCATTCCCAAAGAACATCATAAGTGGGTGGATAAAATTAGGGATGTAGAGACATGTATAAATTCTACCAGGCACGAGTCAACAGGACAGATCCCTATGGTCTTACACAAAAACGAGTATCCAGTGAGAACGTGGAAAAGCATCATTAACTGCCCACAAGATCCCATGATAGCACCTGACCTGCGAATAGAGAGAACGAGAGCCTACATGAGAAAACAAGCAGATCGCAGATTACGGCGATTGAGAAATAAGAGATTTCACCGTGATCTAGAAATCAACCAGCTCGTTTTGGTGAAACGACCCGCTACATCGGATCCAGAGAAGAAGATCTTCAGCAAATTCTGTGAAAAGTTCATAGGACCCTATTCTATTGTAAGAAACCTAGGAAATAATGCATACAGAGTGAAAGAGTTAAGCACAGGAACAATGTCGTTCTACAATGCAGCCAATTTAAAAACGTATCGAAGAAGCGAACCATGGGAGCGCCGAAATAATGATGCAGTTTAAATATATGGACGTCCAATATCAACCAAGTGGACGGGGGGCAGTTGAGTACGGCACGTGAAGGAGGAACTGGAGATGGTGTTGACAAACATTAACGAGACGGGCAGAGTGTTGCCTAAGGATCAGCGCGTCACGCAAGCAGCTGAAAGGGCGAGGTCCAAGCAGGAAATAAAACGAGTAAATGCCATCCAAGACAGGAGCGGCTAGACCAAGTAATAGAAAAGGGGTGATTCTGAAATAAAACAAATTGGCCTACGGAAGTCTTTTAAAAATTATCGACTTTATCCTAAGTTCGAAATTTTGTGAGTGGAGGAGTTGTGAACCCTTTATCCTCTGATGGATAAATGATTCGATGTTCTATTTCTACAATTAATTAATATTTCCACCAGCGTCATGAAATAGCCAGACGAAGATGAGGAAACTTCAAGCATTTGTTGGAGAAAGTGGGAACATACCTGCAGCAGTTTGACAAACGGCTAAATACTTAAGGATTGTGAAAAGAAAGAGCCTGGCAATGTTTCAGAAGGACAGGTGGTGGCTACCTCAAAATAGAAGGGACGCGTGGTGAGACACGCTTATGGCATGTTCATTGTATTATTCGCGCCTAGAAAAAATATAATGCAGTAACGTGAGTGGCTGATGGTACTACTGGACACTCCTACGAGGCCGAGGTCTGATAAAAACCGCGAACATATTGAAAAAGTGGAACCAATGAGAGATGAATGCTTACGAACGCGCCAAGTCTAGCTTGGGCACGCGATAGCTAGTATTAACGCGGGAGATCGGCTAGACAACATCTCTACGATTGATTCTTGAATTAATGGGCATATTCTTGACCTGCGCAACTTTAAGAGTTCAGTGATATTTGTTTCATTCCTGTACCACTATTATTTTGAGAAATTTTTATATAATTTCCCCCCTATCGATACCTAGGGCCAGTTCATTTATAAGTGGCGTGAAGAGCCAAGAATTATTATTACAATTTGTGCGTCTGAGGACGTAGGTTATATTACATTTTGTGTGTCGGAAGACACAGGTTATAATTACATTTTGCGCGTCCGAGGACGTAGGCACTTGTACTGTGCGTGTCATGAGGACACAGATTTTTATTAATACTAATGTGTGTTAAATTGAGTGTGATAGATAGCCACAGTACTATTTTGTAGGGACAGTATCATCGACAATTCGCCAACAGACTGTTCTGGGGAAATAAGTACCTAAAACGGTGAATTTAGCAGACAGATATCGAGTGTGTAATAATCTATAACTTTTTGCATCAGCACGAGAGATGACTTCGCCTATCCTGGAAGAAGTTTGGAACTGTCAACACTCCGTCGAGATGTTTGAGACGAGCTAAGCAGCATTAAGTAGGGAGATGGCAGCAGATGTTCGCTGACGGTGACTGGCCGAGGATGAGTACTGAATAATATTCTTATTATCTGACAAGTTAACTTATGGTATATGGGACATATTTTGTTTGTAAATATCTTGCTTGTGTTGATTAACGTAGTGTATTTAGTTTTGGTCTGACACACCTTTTGCATGGAAACAGCTCGCACAAGTTTTCTTAGTCGTAAGTTCTTGTTTGTTTGTATTAACTAACGTGGCTATGTGGACAACCGTGTTCGCATATGTTTACGCAATGCATTTAAGAAACGTCTCTCGGAGATATATTGTGTTTCAGAAGTAGGACTGAATTAATATAATCATACAGTAGATTGGAGGGTAAATTAATCTTTGTAATGTTTATTATTGATCAGATTCAGTGAGTTTATTGCCGTTGGAGCAATGTGAGTTGTGGCGAAGAGCAGTCAGCTCTATCGTAGGTTTTAATTTTCTTAAATAGATTGTGAGTATCTGATTCAACCGACCTGTGTGAAAAGTATTATGTCATTCCCAGCAGTGTGTGTGTGTGTATTTTATTGGTCATTACAAGCGGGAATTTCAGCGGAGACTGATTTCTGTCAGCTTGGTGCCAAGTCCATATCGTTGCCTTGCGAGGACATATGTGGTTATATCGATTAATGTCTTACCATATGTTTATGTGATTGAGATTTGTTGCTGTTGATTCTACGAGATAACGGGACAGTTGGTCAAGTTATTTTTACACACTGGAGTTGGACGATGACAAGAGTTGTGGTAGGGGGAAGCTGTTTTCACAAGGCAGGCTGAAAGGATGGCAGCGAGGTCATTAGTGGAGTGCTTGTTGGCTCCGTAAAATTACTTGAAATACAGAATAAGAACTGATCAATGATAAAAATTGTTTAAATAAATGGGAGTTGCCTACGAATCACTATAATCTCCGAAGCGTTAGCTTAACGTGCATTTTTGTTCATATAAGGTAATCTCAGCCGGTGAGGCTTTTGTTGTTGTTGGTTCCATTCCATGTTTATGTTTCATATCAGTGACCCGTGCAGTCACGTGCGATGCTGTCTTGTCCTTGTTTGTGTATTGAGCAATTGGCCGTGTTGGCAGCTCATTTGTCAGATGCGTCATCGCACTGAAGGAGGGTCTCGAGGGAGATTCCTGTAAATATTAGATTTTAGATTGTGTGTCAGCATTAAATTTTAAGGGTTTTTATTAGTGTAGTGTCCCACATCCGTAAACGTTGATTTACGAGATGATTGATCGTAAGCATCGTGGCTGTTACCCGCTGTAAACGAACAGTCATCCAAGTACTCATCCCTCGTAGTTAGTCATTACGCGTACATAAAATCCCAATGCAAGTTAGTGGAACTGACTCCTCAACGTTGATAGATATTTTTGTCATGGGAAGATTCAGGGAGGAATATTATTATTGTTGTTGTCTATATTCATTTTTTTGCACAAATAGTCATTAAATTATGTTATTATTTTACGTCTTGTCACTTCCTTTCTTAATTATAGTTTTAATCCTATGACCCTTGCCTCAGTAGAGCATGTTGTTTGGCGAACGTAAACATCACACTATGAACTGAGCGCGACCCCTTGATCAAGATTTCTTGCATATAAACACTGCAATACTAAAGGTTTCAACATGTTATATGGATTTGCAATTCATCTATACTACCACCTCCTAAAATATTTACTGTTCTTCCTGAAACACCTGTATAGGCAATTAATGTTGTTCAAGATAGCGTCAGTTTGAATTTTTAAGAACTTATTAAATTTCGTGTATTCTATTCAATCGATTGCAGAGAAGCTTCGTATATTGAACTATTATAATAATCATTTTCTAATGACACAGAATACTGTGGTATACTTTTTGTAAGTAATAGAAGTCAAGCATATGAATTTTATTTAAAAATTAACTCCTGTTACTCGTTACAAAAAGATGCCATCTCGTGGGAGGAATCAAAATTACCAATACTGAATGTTATAAATTCAAGCACATTATTTCTCATTGAAATAGTGTAGGAGATGACCAAGGTCATCTACCCCAATTTTCAAATGCAGGTACCGTAATTTATGGATTATAAGTAGGTTCATTTGTGGAAATGAACACATTTTCCTGTGTTCTATTGGATCCGCCTCTCGGTAAGGTGATAAACTAGTACACAATTCCTCAGTGTTGTATTCGTGTATTGTAGACAAGCCTCGTCGTGTAGATTTTGACACAAATTTTCCAGTGCTGGAGGTTTGTTGATGTGATTTACGTTGAGTAACGAAGAAAGCTTTGATTTAAGCCAGACATGCACTGGTACCATAATAAAACAATTTTGCTTTCTTTAAATATAATATGTGTATTGTCTAAAATGACTACAACGTATGGATTTTGTGCTTTGGGTATGACACTATTGCTCTGTACTTATCACACAGTAGGTTGTGTACCAAATGTTATTAAGTACATCAAATAGAGAAACCTTTCTATAGGAGAGTCAGCTTTAAATGGCAAAAGCAAGTAGAATACATATGAAAATAGGCTATTTCATTATTCACGGAAGTACTTGTTTCTTTTAAATAGAATTATCGAGGGTTTCCCACCCACCGTCATTTGCTCTCAGGATGAATTCAACCGGGCTGTCAACTCACCTCACAATATTGTGTTAATAGGTATTGACATTATTTTCATTCACAAGGAAGGGTACTGAATTTAAATCAAAGTAAGATATATATAGGCCCTTGTTACCACAGTGGCGATTTAAAGATAGCCTTCACTACCTCGTAAATTTCTTCCTAAATTTCCGTTGGACGGCTACTTTGAAATAATGACATACAATAGCAGAACCTATTGAACCAAATGGATGAGTAATCATTTTATTTTTTCTTAGATAAACATCAACTGATTGTAAGTAATTTTTGAGTTATCAGACTTTCGCGTATTTAAAATCAAAATTGAATATTGAGCTGCAAAGCATACCCTTTATACATTTTATTGAGAAGAGTTACGGTATAATATTTTACCTTTAAATCGTGTAAAATTTGTTGAAGAACTATAAAGAAACTCTGAAATACTATAAGAAACTTCCTGTATATTTTGTACCAAAACTGGGCCTTCAAATCTTTCAGAACCAAATTATCAGGCTTTGGTATGCTTATAGATGTGAAGCACTGGTCTAAACCACTGATCGTAATTTTTGAGTTTAAATGTCTTACGTGCATTGGTTTGGAAATAAATAAACCTCAGTTGCATGTGAGAAGCGAACGTCAGTTATTTTAGGTCTATCCCAAATAGTATATGAAACTAAATATGAAATGATGTATGATTTAATTTGAAGGAGAAACTCATAATGATAGATGTGAAGAATTACTTTAGAAACGTCATGTCTTTTTTGAGGTCTGTAATGAGCTTGGCAGTATAGGACATTATGTGAGGTCGTGAGATGTATAGGACACTCATAATTACTACCGTCACAAACCAGAAGAAATTGCGAGCCTGCGCAATGGACCATGTAACCGCGAATGATGGAAGATTAAGCACTAGCTGCGTTACAAGTAATGGATTTCACGGTTTGAAATTGTGCAAGTTTAATACATACACTCTCCCCTCTTCCGGTCTAACAAACTCATAATTGCCATTAGTTGACTGATCAATGTCTCCTTTCATCATCATCATCATCACGATAGGATAGTATTAAGTGTAGCATACAGTATTATCACACATTCTAATGCTAAGAAAAGAAATTAGCGTCCGTCATAATAAAAAAGAAGTTTGGTGCTTTTCAGTCGGTCAACACGAATGTATCCAAAAAGAGTTGGGTTGTGCCTTAATCCTGAAAAAAAAATTACATGAGATTAATATATACACTAGGATGACCAGTTTCGATCTTCGACAGTCGAGAGTCGACAGTCACTGGTGAAAGAATGTAGTTGACACCACTAGCAGCTACAGCGCGGAAGACACCCAACCAGATAAGTAGTAGCCTGTACGATACAGTACAACCATAGTTGACTTTTGATGTGTAACATCTTCCGACTCGCTTGCAGGATATATTTGTGGGAGTGATTTTGAAAAAATGGGACGGAAGTGGATCGGACGGAAGTGTGTAAGACGCACTGCCTGCTGGATCGTATCCCTCCTGGACATTCATCAACACAAAAAAAAATCTTTTTTATTTACACACTAATAATTCATAAACATTCCAAGACTCGCTTTTTTTTCTTCACTGTCTACTTGGTATTTCTACTCTCGCACTGCCTACTTGATTGTTCTCGCACTGCCTTCTTGATACTCTCCTGCTAACCATATCAATATGACTCATTGTAACAGAATCCATATGAAATTACGTGTTGGTCTGTGAATCAAGAGGTCCTGGAACTGATCTACTGCTGTGCACATTGCACATTGCATTTACTCGCAAGGTGGCCTATTTATAAGGAATTTAAGGTTATGAGCTGTGTCGCGTCTATTAAACTAGTTGATCCATATCGTATTCTTTATTTAGGCTAGTGCTGGTGGAAGCTACAAATCATCTAATAAAATGAGTTTCGTATTATAAACTACATTATATGTAAAACACTCCCTTTTATAATACATTGATATTTGTGCCAATAATATTATAAAATACCGGTGTATCAACAATGTCACGTGAGGTTTCTTCTATGTCAGATGTTACACATCACATGCGACTACTGTAAGGCTCGTAAAGTTTTTTTTTTTTTTTTTTTTTACGAACATATACGGTAGTCACTCCAAACAGACAAATTCCGGTTTTCTATCACCAGTTTAGCATTTCACCTAATATCAGATATACGGTACTGTACTACAACTAGCATACACCGACAAGTTGCATTACCAATACTGCAACTAAATATTCGTACATATTGTAAATATTTTCACCTGTATTTTCAAACAGATTTTATAGCCGAAGTGTAATGGATCTGATGATGATCACTTGACGATCGAAACTGGTCATCCTAGTGTATTTATTAATCTCATGATTTTTTTTTCAGGATTAAGGTATAACCCAACTCTTTTTGGATATATTCGTGTTGACCGACTGAAAAGCACCAAACTTTTGTTTACTAAGGCAACACTGAAACATGGCTTCAAACCCCATAATGTCCGTCACAATATTGCATGACCAAATATTTAAAATAATTTTGTGAAATATGAATATTATTAACTATTTTGGCAGAAAGAGTGCCTTGAATTTAGAATTCAAATATGTCTGCAGTGGAATAGCAACCATCCCCGTGAAACTCACAATGCAACGGGCTGCTGCCAAAATATCAGCTAAGGGTAACAATGAGCTGTATTTCTCCGAGCCGTATTGCACGACATTTCGGTAAATAGGCTATTTCTTACTGAGCTGAACGGAGGCACCCATGCAAAATATTAAGGACAATATTACTCAAATGGTTAGAACTGTGATGATCTCGAGCCTTTCGTGCGTTAGATCCGGGAATAGTCTGCAGCGTACGTTTCTTTAATCTTCCGGAAGTTACGTTTCCGTTCTAGCACATAACTATACCGGGTGTTTCAGAAATACTTTTACAAACTTTGGGGATTGGTTCCTCACACCAAACCAAGAAGAAGGTTCATATACACATATGTCCCAAAATCATTAGTTTTCGCTTTATTAATGAAAGGACATTGTACAGTGGCACATTAATTGACAGCCTGTTTGGAAGTGTTTAACTCATGAACTCATATCAAAAAAGGTTCCTGACACCACAGATAAAAGTCTAACCGACCGTGCAAGCCATGGAACGGGCCCTCCTCTTCCCAACCATCTGTCCTGGAAGATCTCTGTCAGTGCAGTGCGAACAAGGTGACTAAAGTGTGCAGGAGCCCTATCATCAGTGGCGTATACTGGTCTGAAGATCTGGGCTACCACTGATCTTAGTATTACACAAAACATGCTTTTGTACTACCGTGCGAAAGGAGTTCATATTTGAAAACCCTTAATTTGACCATACATTAACTTCACGACTAAATAACAAACACGGCCAGCAATACAATTTAGACAGTTTAGAACTGCCAGATGACCTATTCCACCTAGCATATGTAGATGATCTGAAATGACGTGTATACATTGGCACACAATTGCAGTTGCCTTGTCATCTGTATAATATGAACTTTCTCACTGTATGGACGACGGATGAAAGGAACTTCTAACAATCTCTCTATTATACAGTCATTGGCATTTAAAGCCTCCGCAGGTGTTTGTTCCATAATCTTTTTACAAAATCACAACTGGCACAGTTAAAACATAACACTACATAAAGATTTGTCAGCATAAACACACTTAAATAAATCACACATCGAAAATACTACAACTTCTAAAACAAATTCACATCCATGCGCGCGATAATGTATAATTATTGTACGCTATTTGTTGCTCTAAACGCTTTTAACCTTAAAGAAACCACTGGCTTTAGCGGCAACTCGCTCGCTATGAGCGCTGTGCCTGCACTGAACAATGGTGGGTGCGGAGAGTTGGGGAGAGCGGCATAAGGCTGCCGCTTTCTTGGTCGGTTTCTACTGCGTTGCCGCATTGACTACCCACTAATCATTATTCCTTTCGATAAAGAAGAATGTGCATGGAAATCACGATTGTTTGAATGGTTTGTTGAAACTGTAATAAAGTGTTATTTATAGTTAATGTAATTTTCTTGGGCTACCGCCGGTAGCCCCGGTAGCCCTAAGAATACGCCCCTGCCTATCATGCATCCACCACATACGTTGTCATGCAGTAAGTCTGAAAGGGTGTTCTGGATAAAGTCTCTGGGGACAGCACCTGTAAGACGTGCTGGTAGAACGTATGGAACTACAATACCAGCCCACACATTAATCCTAAACTGGTGCTGATGGCGAGCCTGTCTGGAACACCTGTGCATTTGACAGATTTTCCATCTGTCGGTGTCAGGAAGCTTTTTTGATATGAGTTCATGTGTTAAACACTTCCAAACAGGCTGTCAATTAATGTGTCTCTGTACAATGTTCTTTCATCAATAAATCGAAAACGAAGGATTTTGGAACATATGTGTATATGAACTTTTTTTTGTCGTTTCGGTGTAAAGAACCATTCCCCAAAGTTTGTAAAAGTATTTCTGAAACACCCTGTTTATAACATGTTTCATTTCAAGAAGAATTCGAGGGAAGGATAATGTGCAGCATTGTATAGTCTATTTCATGCTACATTAACATGTAATTTGTATGCATTTTTGAAGATTTGAGTGGTAAAAAATACAGCAGTTTATATAAAATAATCTGTCAACGACGGGTACATACAGCTAATATTGTATAAACGAATGTATCGACTTCATTCCGCCCTGCAGTTAATTTTGTACAAAACTGTTTCTAATAGAGCCGGCAATTTAATAGATTAATCGATTAATCTAAAAATACGATTAATCGATCAATGTGTTTTAGTCGATTAATCGAACCAATGAAAATAATAGTGTGGTATAGGAAAAGTAATTGTTTTGCGCAGCACAAAACCTGTGTATTTGCCATTTGGCGTGCTAGCATCAGCTATTGTAAGATTGACAGGTCATTAATGTTAGCTGATGCTCATGCCTTTGCTTCAGGAAGATAAAAGCGATAATATCTCCTCAATTGCTTTCTTCTAAACTGAGTGATTTTCCCACCGCTTTTACAAACAATAGGAAATGAAATACCGCACAGGCTATTATTGTCATATTACTGAAGTTTACAAGTCGTTGGTGGAACTAGAAGATGACTTCGCAGACCCTCTACAATTGTGGAAAATACGAGTACATTCAGTCCAACTTACACATCTTGCACGCATAGCGAAAAAAATGTTTTTGATCCCAGCTACTTCAGTTCCGTGTGAGAGAGTGTTCAGTGACGCGGGAAATATTGTTACTTAAAGGAAGGGTAGCCCTTGGTTCTGAGTATGTCAACTTACTGACATGTCTGAAGTCCTGGAGCAAAGAAGTGTGACTGTAGGTAACTGCGAACTTCAATTTCAAATTCTTGTGTCAATAAATAACCAATATTGAAATATATTTTAAATAATATTATTAGCTTAAATACTTTTGAATTTATTTCTTTTTTACTTGCACGCCACCGATACAGTGAAATGAAAATCCACAGCCTGCTTCCAGTCTCCGACCGGGTCAGGAATGGAATGAATGAAGCCCCCATCTAGCGGCGAGGATATGGACTGTGCCGGCTGCCGAGGCCTGACGCACTCCCCTGGGGAAATGAGTAAATGAATGACAGATGAAATTAAATGATAGTGGAGAGTGTTGCTGGAATGAAATGTTGACAGGGAAAACCGGAGTACCCGGAGAAAAACCTGTCTGCCTCCATTTTGCCCAGCACATATCTCACATGGAGTGACCGGGATTTGAACCACGGACCCAGCGCCACCAATACAATAAAAATTTAAAATTATATCTTCCTCATAACAAATTGAATTGTAAACATTTTAATAGTACATTATGCAACAAGCCTATAATGGCAATAATTAAGACACGAGTATGTTTTTAAAACTAGTGTAGCGAGTTTTATAATTTCCATACGAATGTCTTAATTACCATTATAGGCGGGTTGCATACGACTGTTTATGCTCGACGATAATTATAACTTTACTATATGTTTTAACATAGATATTCATAAATATGTGTGGGATTCAGTAAGTTCAGTTAGTGAACAGATCGCGCTGGATGGTTTGCTGACTGAACAGAGCGCATGCGTGGGTCAAAGAATTTCGAAAGCAGAGACCATTTACCTTGGATGGCAATGCTATTGTTTACAGCCTGCATGATGTCTAGTGCGAATCAGAACTAGCATTCACTAATATTGTCACCCAAGTCATTTGAAAGCCATGCGCTGTGTAGAAATTAGTGTTGGGGATATTAAGGTACAGTGCTATTTCTTGTCTCATATTCGCCAGTTTATTTACGCGAACATATGGGACGGTGCACTTTCCATGTCGGTAATTTTAATCGATCTACAGCTCTAATTCTAAGCTATTTAATTGAAACCGGATTATTTTACGTAACAATGTTGGAATTAAAGTACACGTCTTATGCTATATTAAAACACGTCGATATAACATTTAAATCTTTCTGTCAATTTTTAATGCTTTCTCTCATATTTCATTAAATCTAATTTATAAAGAATGTTGTGGAGAAATTTGTTCCATTAATATCACATACCTTCTCAAGAGGAACTAATATTAATAGATGTGTATGCACCATTCTTGATTTAACTCCTATTAATTGGTGTATACGCGCATGTTTAATGATGATGTATGTCTTACTGATAATCTTAGAGATGTAGCCTACATTAACTTATTAAATAATTCTCATGAGCGAATTATCTTTTTGTAAATCAGACCATTCCAACATAACCAATTTACAGCACACAGGTTTGCTAACCGCGGTACATGGTCGAAAAGTGGGAATTCTTAATGTCCATTTAGTGACATATGACGCGCAACGACAACCATAAACTAATAGATAGTTGCGTGATTTATGTTGCTTGCATTTCATTTCACGAATAAATATATATTAGTATTACCGTACTCCCTAATATGCATGGAACCTAAGTCAAAGATTACTAAATGGAAAATACATCACTTAGAGCTTAATGATTTGTTCTCTTGCATGTACCGTTCTCTCTCTATTCAAACCCAATGGCTTGAGCCTTGCATATGAAGAAGTTATTAGGGGCAATACAGTTCATATATAACAACAATCTTAGCAGTAATACAGCATAAACTTGATCGCAGACTGTAAAGGAAGTGGCTAGCTCTACGCTGCTTGGTCGTATAGTGGAGGGGGAAGCAGCCTACTTGATGTTTCGCGCACCGCACAGTCACTCGCTACTCCTTGTCCTCTCTATTCTTCTCTGTTCTCGTTGGTTGGATGTCTATAAACAATTTGTACCGTTAGGAGAGGGCTAACATTGCAAGTGATTATGAGTGCGATTCGCCACAACAAACTCGTTATGAATTGAACTTCATAGTTTCATTTCATTGGTTCTATTTGGTATCGCGGACAACATGAGTATAAGTCAATGCCAGCAAATCGTTAGCTTGTTATAAGAAGAAGAATGTAGAAAGTAACCGTCTACATTGTCTGACTTAGCAGATGCTGGTGAACACAGTAAACAAAATTTGTTGCTTGCATGACGATGATAAAAATAACATTTATATCTTAGGATAAACTACCTTAAGGTTTAGACCGTAAACTAATGTAAGCTTTTATAATACACCAAACTGTAGTTGTATTTTAGTAAGATACTGTAGTTGATATATTTATAGACGAGGAACTTTTATGAGTTGTTGCTGATTTGGTACAAAATCTAAAATTTAACTGTAAATCGTATTCAATTAAGAAGTGTTATAGTTATCAATAACCAATGAATTCATTAAAGTACGACATGTAAAAAGAAACATGCCAAATGAAAGATTTGCAAGGGAGTACAGATGTTAGGTTCCACCTAACTTAACAACGCAAGTGATTGCGTAACTTATCGATCCGCTAGTGATCGCGGGTTAAACAACACGGTTACCACCCTATTCGTATACGTCAAATATAAACCAAGTAAAATACCATTTTCCCCCGGACAGATCCCAAGTTTGACGAAATCCAATCCAATTTTGTTTAATTAGGTTTTGTCACTTAGTGGCCTAGCCTATCTTTCCTAAAAGAAGTTCGCAAATAAGTTAAACATATTAATTTGCAACACGCAAAAGGATGAGCATTTCTCATAATGATGACCATTGATTTCTTCTTTTGCAAGAGCCCTTTTTCAGGAGAATATGTATATATATACACCTCTACAAAGTATAAAACAAACTCCCAGATTCTTGGATGTAACGGGTAATCTCGAGAACCACTAGATGGATTTTGATGCGATTTTACCCGTTCTCTAAAGTATTTCTCGGGGAAGGTATCTGTAGAAAAACATTCATTTATGACCAAAGGAAGCCGAGCAGTAACTATTTCAGTGAATCGAGTCCAAGAAAAACCTGCCGTCCATGCGCCTTTCAATCTTTCGCTGGGTAAACCGTTAAAAATATCTTTATACTATGAGTGTAAGAATTGTTTAGCGTGGAACGTTCTTCAAAAAAATCCCGGACTGCATATCTCCATCATTAATACAGTACATCATCCACTATAAGTGATTTTACGTTTTCTTTTCAACACTCTCTATTCAGTGGAAATTTAAATTACTAGCTTGGGTGCGAGTTTACGAGCTAGCGAGTGTGCGTATCACCCCAACTTCGGCCAGCATCAAACTGACTTCAGAGATGATTATACTGAATGTGTTTGGAGTTTCGCTGTTCACCTCGGCTTTTCTGAATCGCGTCTGGGACCCACTGTCCGTGCGCCTTTTAAGCATACGCTGGACAAACCGTTAAAGATACCGGGAAAAGCCGGAGCGGGTTGCTAGTATATATATGGGGCATCTTTCTTCGTGGCATATTTATTCTAGTCCGTATTGTATAATTCACATTTTTCAACTTTGTAAAATAATAATCCATCCATGGTACTTCTAAAGGAAAATACCATTTTCGGGACTAGTGAAATAACTGCTGTGAATGGTTTCATTTCCTGCTTTTGTAAAAAAATTACAGCAATCTTGTTAACATTCATTACGTAAATCAATCTTAATTTAGTATCCCAAGCAGCAAAATGCTCGTACCTTCGTTAGCTATTAACTGTCAATTTGAAGTCAATTGAAGACCAAATACTTTACAGCTACATTCCAATATTTTACTTCTAACTATATTGATCACTGTGTTTCTTCAGAGCTACTAGAGGTGTTTCATTCGTGATTTCTTTAGTCCAGATCAAATAGTTACTAATGGCAGATTAACACTGAACTAAACATCTATTATTCGCCATTACCACCACTACTGCGATCCGTGCATTAGTCAAGGATTGGCAAGAGTAAATCTTAGTCCAGTCTGAAACTCTATGAAGTGACTAGGAACGTGTTGGAAAGAAATTACCTACACCATCTGCCCGAGTCCATACATCACTTCTAGAGAAATTGCTTCAGTGAGCGCAGGCTATCCATCTCATTTTCACTGCGTGAATTTATCTACCCCATAGTAATCCTCCTTAATGAATGAGTGAAGATAAATGAAATTGGATTGGAAATTGGAAGGAAACTGCCGTGGCTTAGTAGGATGTACCACGTCGTCATTAGCCTGTAGTTGAATTTGGGAAATCACGGAAAGCCGACCGTGGGGTTTGAACTCATTGGTCAGCCGAGTCAAGGCATATTCTTATCCCATGGCCTTCCGTACTGACGCAGTGGGCTACCCGGCTGTAAAGTAGTGGTGTACATGGACGTTGTTAAATGATAAATGAAATATGTAAAAGCCATATGTAGGATAGGAACCTGTTCTAACTTGTAATTTTCCAGACTCAAATCAAATAGGATAAGCTGCATAGTTGTCCATCGTATATTTCTGCTGAAATCAACATAAATACATGGGTTGTTTTTTTTAGTTTTGGCACCTTAGTTATAACTGGATTAATAACTCACTTAGATGGTTCCAAGTTTCACAGGCCCTCGAAGCGAGATAACATTTTATAGTCACGAAATGACTTTGGTATTAAGCACATTCGTCTGCCAGGGAGGAAGACGCCATTACAACTCGTTTAAGACCGTGCTGTGGTCATCACGTTTTGCCGTGTTTGTGAAGAAAATTGTATTGAAACTGAAATCAAGGTTCCTTGAGCGCATAATCAAACACCTAAAGAAACCAGTGTAGCCTATTTAAGAATTACTAATAAACTGTTATGACGAACAGGAGCGTCAATTTTGTGTCTATTCACATATTTTTAGTATTTCACGACCGGAGGTTCGAACGTGGACTAGCACGTGGTGCGGATAATCTTCGTAAATTAATAAATTGACCACGAGACTGTGGAAACGTTATTCCTTAAAACAAAATTTAATCTGTGCAACTAATAGAACGAAATTTTCCACACAGTGTGATCATCCGCCATCAGATTGAACTGATAATTCGTGAATTTTGGTACGTACAAGTTATTAGATTCTGTGAATCACGTTGCAAAAAAATATTAAATTCTGTGGCGGGACCAAGGTCAATTTTTACTACCCGAAAATAAGTGTAACGCCAGTGTTATTGTTTGCCCTGCATTAAAAGTAAAATCAGTAGTTTAGGGAAAATTCATCATCCCGAATCCAACCCCGATGATTGTGCATATGGCTATTTCATTGGTTTCGAAGGAGAGTTCTATGGAATAAAACATTATTATGGGGAGGAGCCTGCATTAAACGCCTATATCATGACACACAAGAAGAGACGTCGACGGGGAAAGATCTGTGAAGTCGAGCCCAGGCTATGATTGAAGAGTATGTGTTTCAGGATAGCACATTTTGTAAGGTAGAGTTTGTTGGTAGATTAGTCGCAGAACATGACCACTCTAGAAATACACAACTGACAGGCAGGCAATCGTTTTGTTGCATTAGTTATGGCAGTATTTAGAGCTTTTAATTGACAGCAATTAGGTCTAATTATTCTTGGCATAATTGCAAACGTAACATTAGTATAACCCCTGCATCATTGGGATAACAATGCAGAATTGTAAATATTGGTCGTATAATTTGACATTATCCGGTCTGATGATGTTTTAGTCTTATTTTTGCTATTATTTGGAATGTCATTATGATCATATGAAAGGCCTAAGCAAGTCGTACATGTGTAATTGTAAAATAGTGAATTTCGACATATCATTTTTGCGAAATTGCTGGAGGAGGCAAGTGACACATCATTGATTTACTTCTCCTACGAATATTCAGTGATTTTTATAAGCTTTGGACTCGCCGCACAATACGGTGTAAACATTAGATTTATACTGTGTAAAAATGATGATAAGGGAATGTTGTTGCAAGAGACTGCTTTGTGAAGTAGCAAGCTAGATTGGTTAGCATTGGAAGGACAGTTTTAGAAGGCTTTGAATGTAACGTGAGATTTAGAAAACCTGTTTTGTAGATCGTGATGGGAGTGAGCACACCTGCTGAAGTGTTGAATTTTATTTCATATTGATTTCGACTACATTGAGATGACATAAAATTACAACTTGAAGGAGGCTTTGTAATGTCAGAGGATAT
This sequence comes from Meconema thalassinum, assembly GCA_946902985.2. Lineage (NCBI taxonomy): Eukaryota > Metazoa > Arthropoda > Insecta > Orthoptera > Tettigoniidae > Meconema > Meconema thalassinum. Next base: position 130,289,634 of record OX336389.2, read on the forward strand.
TGGTTCGAGGTATCGGAATGTGATGTTTCCCGCAGTCAAAACTGCACATTAAGAATGACAATAAATAATCATGTAGGATTTCCAACTACGAATATTATAAGAGATTAACTTGAGGTTTATTCATGATATTTCTAGAGCTGAAAACAGCCGATCCCTTTGCCATTTTCTTTTGTAAAGGCCAAATGAGATGTATAAATTCCGGGAACGTTATTGTTGTGTCTACAGGAGACAGTTGATATTGGAGCAGACTAGGGTCGCTCATATTATTAGGGTGTAAGGTTATTGGTGACAAATGATGGATTTTCCTCACTGTTGGCCAGGTATTCTCATGAGTGGTAGGAGCACGAATGTTTTTCTGCCAATAGGGCAAGTGTAATTGAGGAATGTTGTGTACTTCGAGGGGGCTACGTGGCGCAGTCGGTAGAGGCGCTGAGCTTCTAACTTAAAGGGAGCGGGTTCTATCCCTATCCAGGTAGTGGATTTTAGAAACAAAACTACCACTTTCGAAAACGCAAATAGCCCTGGGGTTCACTCAGCCTACACCAGAAATGAGTACCAGGGTAATTCCTAGGAGCAAAGACGGTCGGGCATGGAGCTGACAACTCCATCCCATCTTGTGCCGATGTCACAAAAAGTGGAAGCCTCTACCTTCCACTACTCCCAGGGCCTCCATGGCCTGTACGGAGTTGGCTTTGCTTTGCGTGGTGTACTTTGAAAGTTAACTTCTTCTCACGTATTTTGGTAACATGAATTGAGATAGTGGTTTTTGCTACTCGATGTCACGCATTCTTATCGTCATAAAGAAACTATTGAAAACACCTTGAGGGATAAATGAATAACTAAATGAAATAATAATAATAATAATAATAATACTTATACTATTGTGATAGATTTTTCTGAAGTAAACATGCAATTTAATAATCTCGTACTTAAATAATACGTGGAAATTCAAATTTAAATACTTAATTAAACGACTGGCCTGTTTGCTATCTCGTGATGAATGCAGTATATTTGCATTATTCTGTTGGCACAGGCTAGAGTAAAATGTGGCTTTTCACCGATGTCTCAGTCTCACTCATGGCTGTGATTATATGGAAGCTACTGTGGTATGGGTGGTGCTTAGTAATGACATTCAGGGCACAGTCTGTGCCTGTGGATGCTGTGAAAGGTTAGTACTGCTGTACTGACTCAGTGAGGAAAGCAATGGCAAACTATCTCACTCCTCTTCTTACCTAGTACGCCTCAGTATAGCGCTGCCTTGGGTATCTCCCTACATAACCTAACGGCGATGCTACGGGTTGACTACCAAACAGAAAATTAAACGACCGATATGCGGGATATGCTTGCAGTGCATTGGTAGTCTACCATACGGAATGCAGGCAGAGACGTATCGACCTTCCTGTCAACAGGCGTTAGTTGGGTTGCAGGAAACGATATTGGAAGGGGCTGCTGAACCACCCGGTATAGCATTTATCAAAGAGTTCTGAAGAACAGTGCTCCTTCATTACAGAAGGGTGTGTGCGTTCACTCATCAGGTGAAGCGGGACAAGTACTTTGCGAGAAGAATTATACATCCTCATAATTCAATAAGTGTTAGGACGCGTGGCATGACCTTACATACGACATGAGGCTGTATGAATCTTATTTATAATGTACATACCATCAAGCCAACACACATGCACTGTTTGTTTACATTGGAAATGAGACTTCCAAAATGTCCGTTAAGGTGAATTAACATCTGCCAGCCTGTAACTGAACTTTTTGGCTGAGTTTTTCTAAAATCTATTTACACTGTTATTTTGCATGAAATATTGATAAGGCTCGGAGCCAGGAAGGTTGAAACTAACATAATCACAGAGTGTCCGTAGCAATTGTCCATGCCCCTTTTTCGTGTATCGCCCACGTGGTCGTCTTGAGTCCTAATGTGTTTAGGCACCAGATCGATGTTTCCCTCTGCAACGTGACTAATGAGAGGAGGAAATAAGTGGATACCATCCCAACTTTATTCCGTATACCCTAGATCAGTGGATCTGAGGTTGGTTCAGCGTGCGTCAAGAGCGAATGAGGCATCCAACGTTTAGAATGAAGCACTGGTTAGATAGGGATATTCTTCTCTCTTTCTGTTGCAAGTGAAACGTGTATGACGTTGTCATTTTCTAGAAATCCACTGTTTCCATATCAGTCGAAAATATTTCTTGGTCCAAAAAGCAGCATATTCAGGAAGGAATATGTTTTGCCGATCTTTTATGACCTATAGACTATTAGAACTACGTAAATTTTATAGAAATGCTAGAAAGATGAGATATCCATAATGTTTGAAAGAGCGATAAACTGTGTCATCTTTTTAGTAAAATCGATCTTTCATCATGTTGTATTGACTTTGTGGCGCCTATTTTCCACACAAGTGTAGCTAAAATTGTCATCTTGATGATGGATTCTTGAAATATGTTATACAGGCAATATTAAAATGTTCATGTAGGTAAAACTTCTGAATGTTCTCTCATAACCGCATAGCAGCATTGAAAGAGTTCATATGACGCCAACTTTTCTATTTTTAAAGTTAACCATGTCATGTCAGTTTGAGAGTTGTAGAGGAAAGTTGGAAGAAGTTTTCTACCTGCATACCCAGAGTGTAGGTTTAATTGTTTACACCAACGAGCTTTAAAGATACTATAGAGAGGCTAAGGGACCGCTCACAGCGCTCTTAGCGGAAGATATTGGTAAGAACGTCCGCCATGTTTTCCGTAGTCATAAAGTCAAAACATCCAGTCAGCTGATTGCGAGGGAAGACTTCAGTGAATTTGATTTCTATTGTCGTTTGTGTTACTAGGTTGAAATCTACTGCATATTAATTTCCGCAGCGATGCCTGCTGTATGTTCAGCGTACGGCTGTACTAATCGAAGCAATAAAACAACGGATATATCCTATTTTACATAAGTATAGCCTAATTGTGCTACTAATATATTTCACTGCACGGATACAGTAAGGATGTTACTATCAATTTTCCAGAACATCTGGTCTCCATTGCTTTCTATTAATGTCTGATACAGGCCTATACGGTATACGATATATATTCGTAATGGTACCGTAACAGAAGGAATTGTTTTTGTTCCAGATTCCCGTTGAAAAATACTGAAACAATCCCAATGCCTTAGAATTCAAAGCTGCATATAGGAAATGCTTAATTGCTCAAATTGATCCTTCCCCTAAAGCTAATGTGAAGACAGATAATAGTCTAAGCCTAAGTCCTCCCATTATGCATCCTATTGTAATTAATGTTGATGTAGGCCTAAATGAACTTGACTATGTAGAGTGTTTTGAAACCCTTTCCATTTTCAGTGATCAAGTGGTAGAATATGTTGCAGGTAGCGTTGTAAGAAATGTGTCGAAGAAAATCAAATGTGTGGAATGCTTAGATGTTCTACTGACAATGAGTAATGACGCAAAGTGTGGTTTCATAAAATGCAAAGATGTGAGCAACTCATTGTATATCCATCCGATGATTTGAAATATTTGTGTAAGTTAGCAGAATGTGTTTTCAGGAGTAATGCACATATCATGGACAAAAACTGCTAAAATATCTTGCTCAAACTAGAGACCAAGGTATTTACAAGGTTAAACTGATGTTTGTTCTCTTCCTTTGAACACCTATTCAATGCAGTAGAACCATGTGAAGAATCGCATTATGTGAAGCTGATAAGGCATATATTGAAGTATTACTTCACTTGCAGAGTATATCATGCACTCAGAGAAAAGTCCTCTCGAATGAGAGGACGGCAAGTGAGACAAGTTTTAACAAAGCTGATTCTATTTAAGGGACAGTAATTACAATTGTGCAGTGTAAATAGCCTACAGCACTATTGCTGTAACTTGAAACTGTTCGGAATGTTTAAGAAGTGATTGGACTTCATAATTTGTCGTAAATATATTTCTTATTAATGTTCCAACAGGCCCTGCTCTGATACTTCAACATATGCCATAGCTCCTCCCCCTTTCCCTTGACTCCAGAGAAAATGGCGGACACAGTTTCAAGTAGCTTCAGTCTTGCGGCGCTCCTGCCTCTCTATAGTAATGTTTAAGCTCGTTGGTTTACACAGGCCGGGCTGTTCATTGACCGCGCATTATATGAATGAAGTTTCGAAGGACAGCGTGGGGTGCAGCTTGCTACTCACAGCTTCATTTCTGTGCCCTCCGAGCTAGTATTTAAGTAGTTCGGCTGTCTACATCTTGAGTGTGTGTGTAGCAGTTCCGTTATATTTAACCTGTTGAAATTTACGTATTTCACGTACAACAATGGAAATTTTTGTGAAAAGAAAGCGTGGTCAAGTGCCCAGAGGGAGGAAAAAACAGGTTGTTATTAATGTGTTAATGTTTTTATTTTAAGAATGTTAAACCTACCAAAAGTAAACCTAACAAAAGTATAAATAATTTAGTCAATGAAACTGTTCTGGCTACAGGAATGTCAAAGACTACCGTTTTTTAAATATGTAGCGAGAGTGAACAGGGTCCAGTGCTGTCGCCGCACAAAAAGAGGCTAAGTAATATACTTCGCAGGAAAAGCAGGAATGTTAAATACAATGACTTTGTGAGGAGCAGCATCCATTTAATTTCGTTGTATGCGTTATGTGACTATTAGTATAATTATAAAGCATTCATTTCAAGTCTTCGTCACTGTACGATCGCTGAATGTGCGGAAAGTGTACGCGAAGCGCTCTGTACAGCCTCCTCTCATGGAGTGGCAACCCTGTCGTAACGCGCCACAAGACCATTCTAGTCATTCTAGTCGTTGGATGCCTTTATTGGAGGTGGTGCTGTCATCTTTCATGATCTACCCATGCGTTCTTTTGTTTTGTTTTGGAGACTGTGTGCACCATCCTCATATCATACCAATTGCCCGAGCACCATTAAATAAAATATAGTCTAACTCTAATAACGACGATAATTATAATTATAATAACAATAATACTGCAACAATCATGCGCCCCCTTTTTCCTCTTCCTATCTCTCTCTCCGTCAGAAGTGCTGAAATACCTAGGGATTCACCGCTCACCAGGCAAGCTGCTACTCCTTGCATGACTCATACAAGCTAGATACACCCTCCATCTAAAATGTTTGGTGAATGGGTCTATATTACGAACGGATTGTTGGCTTACCTGAAACAGCCGTTACTATCCTTCGAAGTAATCCCCGTGGATGGTTATGCACTTCTTAGAACGGCTGTACAAGTCCTGGCAGAGTCTTCCTGAGGGATATCCTTCAGTTCGGTCGTCACATTACGTTGGATGTCCGAAAACCTCTGGCCCTTCAGGGCATTTCGGCGACCCTGGACCCCAATACTCCATACTATGATACTTGCCTTTGAGATCGTCCCTCAGGCACCAGGTTTCGTCACCCGTGACGCTGGTTTTCAGGACCATTCCATTCCACGGAACATTCACCCTTCTCACTGCCACCCATCGAACAGGTGTGCACGTTAGGTTGCATACATTCACCCTTCTTACTGCCACCCATCTATCAGGTAAATTCACGCTTCTCTCTTGCTTTCAATTTAGAGTTTTGACGACCCAAACAGAAGGCCATTCCTAAAGAAGACTATGCCAGGATTTGTTCAATCGTTCTCAGAAGTGCATAACCATCCACGGGGATTACTTCGAAGGACAGTAACGGCAGTTTCAGGTAAGCCAACAATCCGTTCGTAATATAGCCTTTTCACCGAACTTTTCCGACAGAGGGTACAATTACGTTTGTACAGATGAGACAAATCAGCATAGACTATTTCGTGTGCCTCATATAACATGAATATCCAATAATTTTAATGTAACTTAAATCATTCTATTTTACAAAATGATAAAAAAATCTGTCAAAAGTTAAAATGAAAACACTAATACTCTACTTCTTGCAACATAATTAGAATTGAAGGAAGGATCTCTGGGTAGCTTGTGCTTGTGCTCGCAATAATGTTTGGCTCGTATGACGAGAGCACCCAATTTCATTAAAGGAGCACCATGGTGAGAACGCCTGATCCACACAGTCGAGATATCCATTTGTCTGTCTGCCTGTGTGTAAATGTTGTCCCCCCCTGTCAATTTCTAAACGGTTGAATTACTTTCATTACGGTTGACCATACAATCTGCTATACAGGGTGTCTCTTATTAACGTTTAAAACTCTCTATAGCGACGTAGGTGGCATTGAGACAAGTAATTTGATATAGGACACTTAAGGTCGAGGGTGTCCGGAAATACCTTAAACGTAAACCACAACTGTTAAATATATGACGTCATCAGGTGACGGCTACGCTCGAGCGATCAGGCCCGTGCTCTCTTACGCACACCAAAGCAGCCAAAGCAAAATTTGAATGTCTTATCACTCTGGCTCCGAGTCGGCATGTGTGACTTGGGTGCGTGGGGTTCGAGTTCCAAATCCGGGGCCTGTCCATCAGCTTTCTTTGTTCTCTCTCTTCTCCTTTCAAGTGGAAGCAGATTGTTTGTTGACATTAAGACACGGAACCAGAGTGATATGATATTCAACGTTTGCTTTGGTGTGCACGGGCCTGACCGCTCTTGCTGAGCCGTCTCCTGATGACGTCATATGTATAACAGTTGTGGGTCACTTTTAAGGTATTTCCTGACACTTGCGACCCTGAGTGTCCTATATCAAATTACTTGTCTCAATGCTATCTACGTTGCTATAGAGAGTTTTAAACGTTAATAAGAGACACCCGGTATACAATATTACAGTTGCCATACTGACATATCTTTCAACTTGGAAAATAAACTACAGGAACTGAGGAATGAGCAAACCAATGAGCAATAAAATCACGAGACAAAGAAGTACAATTATGTTTGTATAATGGTGTTTTGATATGCTGGTGCATCTGTACTGACGTGAGAACTGCTCGGGTCTAAGCTGCGTGAACCTGAGAGGAATGTGCATCGCGGACTAGGAGAGGTGTTGACGAGTGATGAGGTTTCTCGATCCGTGCATAGTACAGAACCAAATACATTGGTCGGTGACTCACTCACTCATTCGTAACACCACAGTGGTTTGAGCAGCGGCCCTATGTTAGCAGTATTGGAATAGAAAGGAATACCAGATATCACGGCGGGCTGTTGACAGACACTTCTCTTCTCGCCCGACCCTTCCCTACTCTTTCCCCTCACCCCGCAAGTTCACAGAGCTTGGACCCGAGCAGTAGCCTAAGCACTTAGATTTTGAAGTACATTCTGAAGGAAGTAACACCGAAGAAATATCAATACATAGACTGCATGGAATAGGAAGGAACACTCTCATATGAAATTTTGCATTCATATGATCGGAGATTCGGAATAATTCAAACGTCATACCTGTAGCCTAACTTACAGTAGTGTTACGTAAAACGTGACTATGGCTTCATACGCACTTTTCCTCTAGCACGCCAGCAAACTATTGCTTTCTCTTTCAGTTGTTGAGTCTTTAAAACAGTCGTTTGGTGTGCTCAATAGTGAAGACAGACGCAGAGGAGGTGATTTAAGTCCATCACAAGAGCAATAGGGAGAATTCAGGACACCAATCCCATGTAAATGGCTTGAAAAGCTGCCGTGGTTGAACTGCATTCTAACAAGTGACGTTATATATCTTCTCTTAGAATTCTATTTGGAGAACCACGGCTTTGCCTGAAAATGGGGTTGAACAATAGCGTAATGGCGTCCAAGTTGCAGCTTAGTGATGTTAATTTCCTCGTTCCAAGATTGTTCCTGAACTGAACTAAATAATATTTAGTATGGAGGTAACCTTGATGTAAGGCACTTCAATCGTATGTTTTATATTACCGGCATCCTAGCGAAAACATATTCGCGGTCTAGAATGATTTCGATACGTAAGTGAAGTACTAATGAAACCAATCAGTGGATCACTTCCAAATTCACAAAAACAAGCAATTTTACGATAAATGCTACGTGACATAGTAAACTTTCAGGATGGTGTCACTGGAAGCATTCGAACATTAAGACGTGTAGCCTACCTAATGGAGCAATGCAATGCGAGCCTCCGTGGATTAGGTGGCAGCACGCCGGCCTCTCGCCGCTGGATCCATGGTTCAAATCCCGGTCACACCTTGTGAGATTTGTGCTGGACAAAGCGGAGGCAGGCAGGTTTTTCTCCGGGTACACCGGTTTTCCCTGTCAAAATTTAATTTCAGCAACACTCTCCACTATCATTTCATTTCATCTGTCATTCATTTAATCATTGCTCCAGAGGAATGCTACAGGCTTCGGCAGCCGGCACAGTTCATATCCTCGCCGCTAGATGGGGGCTTCATTCATTCCATTCCCTGAAACGGTCGGTCGACTAGAGGCTGTGGATTTTCACCTAATGGTGCAATGAAGCATTTGCCAATTGATGATGGCATTATCAAAGTGAATATTATGTGCAGTCGATATTTTGAAATACGTATATGTATACATGTATGTACGTCTACCCCGTTTTATTCCCTTTCGTACGGGGTCGGGGATGATACGCACTGGATGTAGTGTGTGTGGGGGGGAGGGGTGTTTATGAACGGCTGCCCTACCTGACCCATGACTATAGAAATAGTTAATGGCGGAAAGAATGATTGAAGATTATTCAAACTGGGAAAGGATTGGAAGGAACCGGTTGTGGCCTCTCAGGAGTTGTTTGGAGTTGAAAATGGGAAACCAGCAAAATCCATTTCAAGAACGGCCGACGGTGGGGTTCTAATCCACTTGTCTACCAAGTTTGACAATTCTGGCCTACCTTCTGCCTGGTAACGCGTAGCTACTACAGTCGGTGCCATCTTGGATTATTAACTATTGAAATAAATTTCTATATCGTAGAGCTCCAATACCGGTGACAAGAATAAGGTATTGAGCCGCGATTGAGTGTTTGGGTGACTGACAGCTAGACCTGAGGGAAGTTTCCTTTGTTGGTACGTCACGAGCTAAGCGTCGAACATTGATTGACAGGCACATCACTACATTATTGTATTATAGGCTACCTTATTCTTGTACATCGCGTCAAAGGAATTATAAAATTATATTAAACATTCAATACACGTGCATGAAATCAAAGGAGGAATCCTCTAGACAGCAAGACGAGAGGAAAGTAACACACGCGCCTAAAGTTGATCACGCGGTCAATGCCAGGCAATGAGAATATGCGATATTGGCGCTCATACGGATTGATGATAAAGGAATGGAATAATATGAAGAGGATATGTTTATATAAAAAGTAGTGATATTTTTCGACAATTTAGTAATAATTTTACGGATTGTCTGGAAGAATTGTGTGAGAGGATATCTTAACAAGATGTTCAGTAAATAACATGTCGCCTACTTCCTCTTAAATTTATGGGTGCAGTCCTTATCAGGAACTTGTGATGAGCGTTAAGAGTTTTATCATATATGTGACTCCCCGTTTAGTTCCGCCCCTTACAACCTCAATATATACAGTATATATACAAAGTGAGGCACTTAAAAAACTATTTTTCGGAATATTTGGAAAAAATACAAATCGGATTTTAAAAAAAAGTTGCAATAAAAGTTGTTCACTTCGAAGTGGGACATCCAATAACATAAATCTCGAACCCTCTTCACCACCCCCAGGCGGTGGGGGGGGGGGGGGAGTGGGGGAGGGGGGGGGGGGAGGGTGACTTTGAAATCTTAAATAGAAACCTCTATTTTTTATTGCAGATTTGGATTCTCCGTAAAAAATATTTAACTTTTGTATGAAGCATTATTTTCGTTTCATGATAGATGGCGCTGTTATCGGAAAATGAAAATGAGAATGAGTATTGTTGAAAAATGATAATATATCAAAAGAATGCACAGCAGATTAGGAAAATCAAAGTAAATATTTTGATATTTTTGAAAATGCTATCATGTGACACCGTCAACCCTCCCGCAATGCATTCCTAGACTACTTTTAGCGTTAACCAAGAACAACGACGTGGACGCAATAGTAATTTGTTCCCTTCAGCGTGCTTGAATTTGGTGATTCCCCTTGCCTCTCACTATCTCGGGGTGCTCGATTACTGTGAGTCCACTTGCCTCTCACTATCTCGGGGTGCTTGGTTACAAGGAGATTGTCAATTACAACGCCATCTATCATGAAACGAAAAAAATGTTTCATACAAAAGTTACAAATTTTATTGCAACTTTTTTAAAATCCGATTTGTTGCAGCTAGTCCAAATAATGGAGTTTCGAGTCTTGGCACTGACAGCGGCTATCCAAGTGTGGTTCTTCCTCGATTTCTCTCACGCTCCGCCAGGCGAATGCCGATATAGTACCTAATTACAAGTCCCGGGGCACCTACCCCATCCCTGTCTCCAATACAGCTAGTCGAACTGCTACAGTCATCACAAAAATACAGGCGATCAGACAGATTCAACATACATTCAAGTACACGGGGCGCATGACCAAAAGTACAAAGCCTCTAAAATGGAATTAACAACAACAGCCTTCTTGGGAATCGAACCCAAACCTCAGGGGTGACAGCCATCAGTGCTAGCTACTAAACCACGAGCTGGTCTATGATGTTCAATATAAGAAGATTTGAATAGAGTTGACTAGATCGTGACGAGGGTGGCTGAGGGAGTTGTCCTAGCTGGTTGGAACATACTGGGTGAAAAATGTGATCCTGTAGCGGGCATAAGATATGGAGGCGTCTGCCTCTCGCATTGTTCAACGTTTTTGTTCGAGCCTCAGTCCAAACATAGTTGTTCATGCTGTGGTGCGACATTCCTTAAACAAATCTGACGTGGAATGTTGCGTAAATCAAACAGCTCTCCTTTCAATAGGCAGTTTTATAAAGACTACGGTGTTCTTATCATTAACAAAAGTAACTTGGAAAATTTATCGCATTCTGGCAGTACTGTCCAAGGAACACCTGTCTACTGTCCGGAATGCGTGACAGACATGTTTCTCTTCTCGCTTCTGCCTCTACGAGGAAGGTCCGTACAGCATCCACTTGGGCCTCACCTGGCAAAGGAGTAAGATTAATGTAGCTAATTGAGGTAGTGTTTTATATAATTTTAAGTAAAGGGTTCACCTGTCAAAGGAAGAAGAGATATCTTCGAATGTTAATTTACTGTAACTCTTTGCGACTACCCAATTTATTGACGTCACCGGATCCAACATGGCTCATTTGGGTGTTGGCTGGGGATTTAAGGCCGGACACCTTTCCTGAAGTCATGTGATTTTTCAGGTGCAAATTTGACCGCACTGAAATCTCATCGGAATTCGAACTCCGTCTGTCTGGGTGAACGACCAGCAGTGAAGGCACTACACCATCACGTTTCCCATTCGAAAGCTAATTTTAATCTCCGAAAATAATTCCACATTATTTTTACGCATTCAGCACCAGATTTCTTTTGAATAATTTTGGCTGTTGAAAGAGAACATTTTCTAACGAACGCCTTATATACCATAAAAGTCGGTATGTATATTTTACTATATACAATTCAATATTGTTGTACCGATCTCAACTAAATTTTGCATACGTTCATTTTAGGATCCAGAATAAATCACTGGCTACTGGGATTTTGGGCAGCTTTTTTCAGTCTTCTGATTTCGGCCCTTTGGCACTTGAGCTTAAGATAATATAAGTAAAATATTGAATTTATTGTAAAATGACCGAACGTAGCTTACTTTACGCCCCTTGATGGTACAGACAATACTATGTGAACCACAAAGAACACATTTTAAGCCCCTCAAACCCATCAGTTTCCGAGATCATTTCGGAATACTATCCTCGTTCTTATGAGCTGATCATGGCAATCTACACGGATCTACAAGACCACGACGCGACGTCGCAAAGCCCCTAATAAATCGTTGTAACTGTTGTCCTTGTCCTTGGTTAGGGGCTTAGGCTTCCATGTACTTGGGTATGAGTAGAATTTGTCTTATAACCTATATCATTTTGGTGTTTGTAGTAGTGAGTGCATTTGTAATTTATGTGAGGATTGTAAAGAAGGGGAGCCTCTGTGGTTTAGGCGGCAGCATGCCGGCCTCTCAACGCTGGGTCCATGGTTCAAATCCCGGTCACTCTATGTGAGATTTGTGCTGGACCGAGCAGAGGCAGACAGGCTTTTCTCCGGGTACTCCAGTTTTCCCTGTCACAATTTCACTCCAGCAACACTCTCCACTACCATTTCATTCCATATGCCCTTCATTTAATCATTGCCCCAGGGGAGTGCGACAGGCTTCGGCAGCCGGCACAGTTCATATCCTCACCGCTCGATGGGGCCTTCATTCATTCCATTCCCCGACCTCGTCGACCACCCCACCACTTACGGTGAGTAGAAGTGGCAAACCACGGTAATCTACCTCTAGAATGGGTGCGGTGAGAATCGAAGCTATCTCTTTTCAGTTGTGCCTCACGGGTCTGAGTAGGCCTATACCCCGTTCAATTCCTCACCCTAGATTTAAGTTCCTTGGCAGAGCCGGGACTTGGACTCGGAACTTAGGGGTGAGAACTAGGAATGCTAGTCACTACATCACGAGGCGGTGGTCAAATTCCACACACACCCAATTACACTAGATGACCAAGATGAATAATATCCAATGAAACTTTAACAATTACAAAAACATTGTTTCGCCTCGTTGTTAAGTGACTAGCGTTCTTGGCTGTAACCGCAGAGGTCCGGGTTTGATTCCAGTCTCAAACAAGAAATTTAGTTCAGGTCTGAATGCTGAAACGGGATACACAGCCTCGTGAGGCCGACCTAAGAAGAGGCGGGTTTGAATCCCACCTCAGCCATCCAGAAGCAGTTCTCCGTGATTTCCTACCTCTACTCCAGGCAAATGCCGGGATGGTTCCTAACTAAAGGCCACAGCTGCCTCATTCCAAATCCTAGCTTCTATTACTAATACACACACTACTACAGCCATCACAATGACACAGGTTACAAAACATGTCACACACCCACACACCCAACCAAGTATATGGAGCTATATGACCACGATGCTGCAAACACAACAACAACAAACACTAATGTAAAGGGAGTTATATTGTTCTTAGTTATTGTTGTTTTAAGGGGCGGAACTACGAGGTCATCTGCCCTTGATGTAAAGGGACACTATGGAAAAAGTATAAAGGTGTGAGAAAATATTTTTGTTCGTAAAAAGTGGTCTTTCATCATCATCATCATCATCATCATCATCTCGTCTTCGTTACAAGCAAGCAGGTGCGAAGAGAGGGTGGGGCAAACAGGGCTGCAGCCCAAGGGCCCGGGAGTGTTGAAGGGCCCGAACGATACTAAATCACCTTTCAAATATTTTGTGGGCTGAATTCAGTCCTCGCAATTTTTCAAATACTGTACCGCCAAAAGTCTTTGCAAAACACTAAGCAAAAGAAATTCTGCTGATTTTTTTTGGAAATAAACAATACACTTAATCTTTTCTGATACGAAATATTAAGCGGTTAATGTAGCTAGACTTTCAAATAGTATTTACATAAATACAATATTGATAAACAGTAGAAAAGCGAAAGACTTTTAATGCTTTCCTTCCTACACATATGTTTAGCCTATTTTAATTTATTACAACAAGATGTTCAGCAAAGAACATACTGTATAGCCTACTTTCTCCTAATTGTATGGGTATACATATACGAGTAACTCTTTGTCCTCACTCCTAAAACAATCACCTCCACCACCATGTATTTTTCATTTTTCATTTATATTGATAAGTAGCCAGTAAGTATGTGACTAAATCAATATTATATCCTTTATGATGATTGAATAACAAAGCTACTAACTTATTGTAATGCATTCTCGTCCGTTAATCTCGATATGAAGCCGCCAAACTTAAGAATCCTTCGTTTGAGGTAGGGCATATCTTCCCCTAAAAAAACGCGTCGATCACAGTAGGTAGCCTAGGTGCTGCAACCTGGCAGTGAATTAATATATATCTTGTACGCCTCTGAGTGTTGAATGGCCAGGCAGTTTAAAGCAGCCAGGAGGGATGCGAACCAGCTGGCAGTGCTTAAAGCTAATCGGAGCGCGATCATGGCTAGAAGTAGAACCAATACAAAATTGAAATACTTCAGGAGGCCAGGGTTTCACAAAGCGGAATGTTTGGAACAATTACCCACGTAACCCGCAAGAGGACAGCACCGTTTAGAGGCATTGAGAAGGCTGTGGTTGATGACAACGTGTATCTTGTTCTTATATTATCCTTTTTCTAATGTCTTCTGTTTATGTTCTATGCTGGGGCTGAGATAATTAATAAACGAGCGTATACATAAGCCCCTCATTTGAGCTAAATAGCATTTTATTTAGTATCTGTGGAAAGAGCTCGTCCAAATCATTTGTAAAAGAATTCAAGTTAAAACAATTTAGTACGTATGGAATCCCAGACGCCCTAGTGAGAGACTTTTGCGCTAGCACAGAACCAAATATGTCTATAACATCTCATTGTAATCAACCGACTTAAGTTACAACGTGTTAGCAAATAATGTCTTGAAATAAACGATTTCTTCACTGCAGTACATCTTCATTAAAAATAATTTCATACAAAGTTCATATTATTTCTATTCAACATGGCGGTGACGCAAAATGTAAGTATTTTAATGGACATTTCTCGCGATTTAACCATCCGAGCGCAATGACACTTGTTACGGTAAAGGCTTATACAAATTTCAACCCACAGACATCTAATTTATTTCAATTGTTTTCATAACCACAAGATGAAGGCTGTGCGAAATTTTAAAATCTCGTTTTTATTTCTTTGTCTTAATCATCCGATTGAAGATTGAGTAATAGTCTACATCTACGCATTAATCATGTAATAGTACATAACTATATGGCCTACATATATAAAAATCCAACATGGTGACCATCAGAAATATTTAGAAATGTCTCAATAACTACGAATCTATTACAGCAATGAAACTGACATTTTTTGTGTTGATAGAGGCTATTAACATAAGTAGGATATATTAAATTAGGCTGTTTAGTTCTTCACGGAACTACTTGTTAAGATTTCCATTGCTATCAAGACGCTAAATTTGAAGTGTTAACATGCCCAAGACAAAATGTAAGATGGAGCGAAGCCACCAAGTCACAAATAAAAATAGTCTAAGTGAGTAAACCAATAATGTTATAACAACTTACATTAGAGATGGTCATAACCGATGTTTGGTTAATCGATTAAGAATCAATTAAACGAATAATTAGCCATTATTCGACAACGATTATTCCATTAATCAATTAACCGTTGATTTGATTAATTGATTTTCTCTACTTAGTATTAAACAAAATCCCCGATTCTTGGATGTTACGGGTAAACTCGAGAACCACTGGATGGATTTTGATGCGGTTTTCACCATTCTGTAAAGGATATCCCGAGGATGATTTCTGTAGAAAATAATTTATTTATGATCAAAGCATGCCGAGCAGTAACGATTTCAGTGGAAAAGTCGAAGAAAAAAAACCGGCGTCCGAGCTCTTTGTAAGCTTACGCTGGGCAAACCGTTAAGAATGTCTAGATACTATGAGTGTAGGAATTGTTCAACATGAAAAGTTCTACAAAAAAGTCCGGGAGAGCATATGTCTATCTTCTATACATCGCCCACTGTAAGTGTTTTACATTTTAATTTCTTCCAACCGTGTCCATTCAACTACTGAGGCGACAGTTTACGAGCTAGCTAGGGGCGAGTCTAACACCCCAATTTCAGCTTTAGCTAGCGGACGAGCTTATTGCCCCAGATACAGCCAGCAGCAAACTGTCGAGTCGTGTTGAGTTAAAAACTTTAGAGAAGAGTGGTTGTGTTTGGAATTTTCCTGGAAGTGCAAATCGGCTTTTCTTAATTTCGCCTGTGAACATTTCGTTCCGCAAAATTCACAGTCAAGTTAAGATTGGACGGAAGGGGGATTTGTGTTTCATGCACCTCGCCATTTTTAATTACGTCTGACAAGAATTTGTTGCACATGCATCTCCATGATAATATAATTAATAGTCCAGTCAGAGATTTTAGCCCATCAAGCCGAGACGTAAAACGGATATTGGTCGTTGTTCATTGACATTGGAAAGACAGGCGCTTATCACGTAATACATTCATAACTAGTAGTGTGTTTTGGACAGTTCAGATGCCTCCTCCTCCACACCCTCCACACAAGATGGCGGCAGCCCGATAACTCCCGAACCCGTGGTCGGATTTTGACGAATGAGGTGTCATTGAACTCGGGCTGATACCCCCTTTCCTATGAACAACATATTTTAACCCCAAAAATAAAACATACCCCTACTAGGCGGTGGAATTGTAATTTTTTTAGAGACTCTCTCTTTCCAATTGCAACATGTGAGAGTTTGAACGCTAATATGGAATGAAAAGTTGTTCTACACAAGAGACATGTGTGCGGTGGAAAGTCACTATGAATTAGCATGCCCACTCATGGCTTTTGAAGAGGGTAGGGGAGCGGTTCCCTGTGGACGGGTCCTTGTTGACAGGTCCCTGTGGACGGGTCATTGTTGCCGGGTCCTTGTGGACGAGTCCTTGTGGACAAGTCCTTGTTGACAGGTCCTTGAGGACAAGTCCTTGTGGACAGGTCCTTGTGGACGAGTCCTTGTGGATGAGTCCTTGTTGATGAGTCCCTTTGGACAGATCCCTTTGGACCGGTCCCTTTGGATTGGTCCCTATGGACTAGCCTATGGTCCCTAATGCTATGATGAAATTAAACGTTGTTCCACATGAAACGCATGTGAAGAGCCGATTGCTACTATGAATTAACATGTTTGTTTTTTGTTTTTACGCATGCGCACTTGGTTTTTTTTGTAAGCGGGCGGGCTTTTTGAATAATGATTTATAGATGATTTATTTTAAAAAAAATACCAAAAGATCCAAAACTAATATCTCATGAATCAATAAGGCTAGGGACCTGTATGAGAGGTCGTTGGACTTGAGGTGATATTCTGTTTTTTGAATATATTATTTATTTATGTCAAAAGGACCTAACTGCACTTTTGTTAATATCTCGCTAACTAATAATCAGAGAGGGTCAAGTGAGGTGTCATAGGACTCAGGACGGTCAACCCTTTCCCATGATCAACGACTTTACCCAAAAGATCTAAGGTCATTAGCTTTTTAATATCTCATGAATCAATAAGGCTAGGGACCTGTATGAGAGGTCGTTGGACTTGAGGTGACATTCTGTTTTTGAATATATTATTTATTTATGTCAAAAGGGCCTAACTGCACTTTTGTTAATATCTCGCTAACTAATAATCAGAGAGGGTCAAGTGAGGTGTCATAGGACTCAGGATGGTCAACCCTTTTCCATGATCAACGAATTTACCCAAAAGATTCAAAACAGCAAGGTCATTGACCTATGATTTTATAAACTAATAATCAGAGATGCTCAAGTGAGGTGTCATGGGACTCAGGATGGTCAACCCTTTTCCATGACCAACGAATTTACCCAAAAGATTCAAAAAACAGCAAGGTCATTGACCTAATATTTTATAAACTAATAATCGAATATCTACATGTGAGGTGTTATAGGACTTAGAATGGTCAACCCTTTCCCATGGCCAATGAATTTACCCAAAATACCCAATACATCAAGGTCATCGACCTGAGATTTTATAAACTAATAATCGGATACGAACATGTGAGATGTTTACCATGTGTGTGATGAAACATAGCTAGGTAGAGAAAGAATTAGTGTAGGCTACATGTATGGTGATTGACAAGTCTTTTACTATTGAAACTTGTTTTTCAGATCAAACTGCAGTATAGAGAGAGTATAGGTTGTAGGTATGGGTTAATAAATGACGAACGGTGTACACACAAACGCTGATTTATCGATTCAAGAATTAAGAGTAGACTATCTTTAATTGATTGGTTAAAGAGGATAGCTAAAACACAAAAATGCTCAGTGGTTACTGGGACAAGATGGTCGCTACACACACACAACAAGCTTTAAATACTTGAGGCTAATATTCTATACACACACACTCGCTTGTTCTAAACTAAACTGTGTTGCTGTCAGTGCTCAGCCAGTAGTCTGATGACAAAAAATGCATTGCTAACAGAAATATAATCATTTCCGGTTGTATAATGTTACCAGCTATCCATTAAGAGTTGCAGTGTTAAGCACTTTTAGCTCTTGTACTGGTGGTCTTAACTCGATTTCCAGGTCTGATGCCTAGAACGAGTCAAACTAAGAAACAAGAGCAAGGTGGTGTAGTGGTTAAGCTGTTAGCCTTTTCACCAGGGTTCGATTTCAGGTTAATATGCATGTCATAAACATATTAAACAAAACAAAACAAAACAGAGATAACGTTCAAAACTGATTACATTTGTGTCTTTCCAAATTATTACTTGGATTACAAATACAAAGGTGAACTGGGTTTGATATACAGTTAATGCTGTCTATCACACACTAGACTGTAAGAAAGCCAAAAGAGCAAAAGGCGTAGGTAGAGCAGTGGTAAAATTGCTATATGTAGAGAACTACCTAGCGGTTTTATGAACTGGCAAAGCTATATATCGCATAAACAGTGCAGGATACAATCCAGCAATCAAATTTGTATCTTGTGGAACAGAAAAAATGCACTTTTACCTTGATGGATAGCAAATGAGTGCAGATGAATGACCTATGCATTAGCCTACCATAGGGTTATAACCACGAGGTGGAGGTGTGACTTCTATATTTTATTGTTTAGAGACATGGCTTCTTTGTAACCAGTAGATTTAGTATTTTGTAAATATTCATTTTTGTAATTGTAAAAATAGTGGAAACATCTTTTTGTAATAGTAAATGTTAAATGTATAACTAAAAGTTATTTGGGATAAGTGTGCATGTCAAGGATAAATAGCGTGGTTGTATTTGTTTTTCAAAGACAGGTATGGTTGTGTGAATGTATGACTATAGATAGAATGATAGAGAGAGAGAGAAAATGTGTGTGTGTGTGTGTGTGTGTGTGGGTAGCATTGATTGTTCAACCAAAGCAAACACGGCAAGGTAGGATGGTGGGGTAATTAATGTATATAGCAAATGGTAAATAGTATACTGTAGTTTTTTAACACTTGTGTTTTTTTAAATGCAGCGGTAGATAGGTGTTATTTTGTAAAACAGTCTTACCTACAGTAGTAGTATTAGTAGTAGTAGTAGTAGTCCTATACGTTTTTGCCATGGCCAAGCACTTCCATTAAAATAATTTCAAAAAAATTTTAATCAGCAAATGTGTGTTTTACAAAACTAAACTTTCAGCATGGACTAAATCATAAACGTGTCGTCTGTGATATGGAAAAAATAGGAAATCCATGTTTCCATATCAACACAATTTAAAAACTTAAAACTGACCTTTAAAAAATGTAAATGGGAAATTGACAAATGTGTAAACAACAACAAAATGGAAAATTCTTGTTTCCGTATCATGAAATCCAAAAACTTTAAACTGACATTTTCAAATCGTGTACATGGAAAATTGACAAATGTCAATGTGTGAAATGTGAAAATGAAAAACAAATGAACAAATGGCTATCATTATTTAAAAAAATTAAAAAAAACCGTCGTGTTCTATCGTTAAAGTGTGAATCAAACCACATCTACTTATTTGAATCACCCGTGACTGAGTAGACCTGTTTTAGTTCTAATATACTTTTAAAATTTTATGTTAAAGCTCGAATTGAACTCAAGAGCTTTAGAGTGCCAGCTAACTATTATAACCGTTACGTCACAAAGACAACTTTACACTACTCTTAATGAATAATAATAATAAATAGAATAATAAATATTGATGTTTTTAGAATGAACATGGTGACACTGTTTCTGTTGCACTGTCTGCTAGCTACTAGCCAGCAGCTGGGGTCTTAGAAAACGATACAGTTGACATTTTGCAATGAGATGTGACATGTTTCAAAGTATAGTATTATGGGTTGCTGTTGAGTAAAAACTTATCCTGTACAAGGAAGCAAGGGTTCGAACCCCTTACCTAACATTACTATTGCCTGAACATGGCTTGACGACACTGTATTATTATGATACTCGGTACACAAACCATAGATAGAGTGTATTGTTTAAGATCACTTTCTTTCTGAACATAGGTGGAGATTGTTGATGGTTAACAATGGCATTAATATAGTAGGACGTGGGTATAGCAATTAAGAAAAAAAAAACAGAAAAAAAACAGACAATACCCATACAATATTTTTATTTATTTAATATAAGTACTTGTACAATAGTTACATTCAAAATACATTTCTTTTTTCTCTATTACTAGTTAGTCCTTTTTGATTCTCTTGCATATGAAGGGTAGATACCATGTAGTTCAGCCCCTTAAAACAACAACAACAACAACATTACAACCTTTTGCATAGTTTGTGATGTTGATGACTCTTGAGATGTGGAAGATGGATTAAACATAACTTTTACAGCAGGGGTTAAATGTTGCTCAATAAAACACTGCACTATTTTGAGTAGCAACATTTTTTTTCTTGTACTAGCTTTTTAGCATTGTCATGATTAATTGTTGACACCAACAGTGTTTCATTTGGTGCACCACAATTGATGATCACTCACACTTAAAACCTTACCATTTCTACTTTTTAGATTGCCTCGACATCTTTTTGACCTCTCTTTTGAGCATCGCCAAAATATTATTCCTTTTACATTTTGACGATTATAGTTATAAGAGTAGCCTTTATAGAGTACACGTTGTTTACCTTTGTTAGTTGTAGTAAGTTCCATAGTAGCAACTAACCTGTTAGTATGATTTGCTCACTACAAAGGTTATAACTGTTCTGATAATAAAATCATTTAGCTTTGGCTTTTATATTTAATATGTACAGTTTGAAGTGATAGCAAAAGTGAGAGCAAAATGGTAGCATAGTGGTAGAAAATATAACATGTATTGTTAAGAAATAGTTTAAGCGGTTATGTGGATCCATTACATAATAATTTTAGCACGACGAAGCTCATTTTCTATATCCAATAGTTCTTCCTCATATTCAGTATAACCAGCCTGTTTATAGACATGCAGTTGCTGAAGCCGCGGATTAGCTTACTTGGATTGTTCCAGTAGACAAATTTTACAAATGATTTTTAGGTGTAAACAAAGCATTACCATTATCATTATTATCTTCATCATCAACATCATCATCATCATCATAACCATTATCATTATCATCATCATCATCATCATCATGATCATTATAATCCTCATCACTATTACTATATAGTCCTTTTTGATCTTTTGCAATACCACATTTTGCACAGTCTGTGTTGCCTTTGATAATGTTGGGAGTTTTTCAGACATTGACAACTGTCCTAACACGACTTTCTGAGGAGATGATACATGCTTCTTAACAAACAATGCACTATCTTGAGCTGCAATATCTTTTTCTGGGACAAGTGTTTTAGCATTTTGAAGAGTTATTTTAAACAGCAACGATGTTTTATCTGGTACACTACATTGATGATCACTCACACTTAAGACATCACTATTTTCTACTTTTCAGTTCACCTCGACACTGTTTTGAACGATGTTTTGAACAACGCCAAATAACCGTTCCATTTTTATTGGTTCGTTTTACAATATATGTATATCCTTTATTGAATGCGTATGGCATACCATTGCTATTTGTTGATACTCCCATGTCAATTGTCAAGCATGAACTAATCTCTAGCAAAGTTCACTCGATAATATAAATAATAGTTTAAAGTGAGAGGAAAAGTGGGTGCAAAAGTGGGTGCAAGAGTGGGTGCAAGAGTGGGTGCAAGAGTGGGTGCAAGGAGTGGGTGTAAAAGGGAGTGCAAGAGTGGGTGCAAAAGTGGGTGCCGCTTATAGTAGGCATGAATTTTACTAGAATGTGATTTGAGTAAATGTAATTTCTAAACCCAAGTAGTGAATAGTCAGTTGGTTTTGTTCTATGCAAGCGTAAACATGTCACATACACTGGTGATGGATACTCAAGGCTTTAAGGTCAACGAAAACAAGTACAGTATATATTTAAAGAGGTGGCTATCATTGATTGCACAACACGCGGGTTACCATATCTTTTTTTCGGACTAGTGTTTTAACATTTGAAGTATTTTTTTTTAAACAGCAACGATGTCTTATCTGTCACACTACATTGATGATCACTCACACTTAAGACCTCACTATTTTTACTTTTTATTTCACTTTGACACTGTTTTGAACGATGTTTTGAACAACGTCAAATAACAGTTCCATTTTATTGGTTCGTTTTGCAATATACGTATAACCTTTATAGTATGCATATGGCTTACCATAACTATTCGTTGATACTTCCATATCCATTTTCAAGCATGAAATAATCTCCAATAAATTTCGCTCGATAATAGAAATAATAGTTTAAAGTGAGTGCAAATGTGGGTGCAAAAGTGGGTGCAAAAGTGAGTGTAAAAGTGAGTGCAAAAGTGGGTGCAAAAGTGAGTGCAAAAGTGAATGTAAAAGTGAGTGCAAAAGTGGGTGTAGTATATAGTAGGCATGATTTTTACTAGAATGTGATTTGAGTAAATGTAATTTCTAAACCCAAGTAGTGAGTAGTCAGTTGGTTTTGATTTATGCAAGCGTAAACATGTCTCATACACTGATGATGGATACTCAAGGCTTCATGGTCAACAAAAACAAGTATATAGTTAAAGAGGTAGCTATTATTGATTGCACAACACTGAATCTATTTCTGAAATTTTGACAAAGGGCCTAAGTGCACTTTTGTTAATATCTCGCGAACCAATAAGACTAGGGCATTGTATGAGGTATTGTTGGACTTTTTTTGCCGAAGACTGCTGGTAAACACCTATGTTCCCACGACCTTTTTAAAGATGGCGGCTAACCCACGAGGGGTGATTAAAAAGTAATCCAAGCGGCGCTTGTCGATAAGCAAACCAATAATCAAAGGGGGGGGGGGGGGGTATGACAGAGCTTGAGGCGATAACCCCTTTTGATTGATCCCTGTTGATTTGTCCCTTTGGACTGGTCCCCGTTGACTAGTCCCTCTTGACGGGTCCTTTTTGAAGGGAGTCATTTTTGACGGGCCCCGGCTGACGGGTCACTGTGGACGGGTCCCTGTTGACAGGTCCTTTTGACTAATCCCTTTGGACCGGTCCCTTTGGACTGATCCCTATGGGTTGGCCCATGCATTTAGCCAAATTATGTCAAAGGGACGGGTCCAAAGGGATCAGTCAAAAGGACCTGTCAACAGGGACCCGTCCACAGTGACCCGTCAGCCGGGGCCCGTCAAAAATGACTCCCTTCAAAAAGGACCCGTCCAGAGGGACTAGTCAACGGGGACCAGTCCAAAGGGGCAAATCAACAGGGATCAATCAAAAGGGGTTATCGCCTCAAGCTCTGTCATACCCCCACCCCCCTTTGATTATTGGTTTGCTTATCGACAAGCGCCGCTTGGATTACATTTTAATCACCCCTCGTGGGTTAGCCGCCATCTTTAAAAACGTCGTGGGAACATAGGTGTTTACCAGCAGTCTTCGGCAAAAAAGTCCAACAATACCTCATACAATGCCCTAGTCTTATTGGTTCGCGAGATATTAACAAAAGTGCACTTAGGCCCTTTGTCAAAATATCAAAAATAGATTCAGTGTTGTGCAATCAATAATAGCTACCTCTTTAACTATATACTTGTTTTTGTTGACCATGAAGCCTTGAGTATCCATCATCAGTGTGTGAGACATGCTTACGCTTGCATAAATCAAAACCAACTGACTACTCACTACTTGGGTTTAGAAATTACATTTACTCAAATCACATTCTAGTAAAAATCATGCCTATTATAAACTACACCCACTTTTGCACTCACTTTTACATTCACTTTTGCACTCACTTTTGCACCCACTTTCACACTCACTTTTACACTCATTTTTGCACCCACTTTTGCACCCACATTTGCACTCACTTTAAACTATTATTTCTATTATCGAGCGAAATTTATTGGAGATTATTTCATGCTTGAAAATGGATATGGAAGTATCAACGAATAGTTATGGTAAGCCATATGCATACTATAAAGGTTATACGTATATTGCAAAACGAACCAATAAAATGGAACTGTTATTTGACGTTGCTCAAAACATCGTTCAAAACAGTGTCAAAGTGAACTAAAAAGTAAAAATAGTGAGGTCTTAAGTGTGAGTGATCATCAATGTAGTGTGACAGATAAGACATCGTTGCTGTTTAAAAAAAATACTTCAAATGTTAAAACACTAGTCCGAAAAAAAGATATGGTAACCCGCGTGTTGTGCAATCAATGATAGCCACCTCTTTAAATATATACTGTACTTGTTTTCGTTGACCTTAAAGCCTTGAGTATCCATCACCAGTGTATGTGACATGTTTACGCTTGCATAGATCAAAACCAACTGACTATTCACTACTTGGGTTTAGAAATTACATTTACTCAAATCACATTCTAGTAAAATTCATGTCTACTATAAGCGGCACCCACTTTTGCACCCACTCTTGCTCTCCCTTTTACACCCACTCATGCACCCACTCTTGCACCCACTCTTGCACCCACTCTTGCACCCACTTTTGCACCCACTTTTCCTCTCACTTTAAACTATTATTTATATTATCGAGTGAACTTTGCTAGAGATTAGTTCATGCTTGACAATTGACATGGAAGTATCAACAAATAGCAATGGTATGCCATACGCATTCAATAAAGGATATACATATATTGTAAAACGAACCAATAAAAATGGAACTGTTATTTGGCGTTATTCAAAACATCGTTCAAAACAGTGTCGAGGTGAACTGAAAAGTAAAAATAGTGATGTCTTAAGTGTGAGTGATCATCAATGTAGTGTACCAGATAAAACATCGTTGCTGTTTAAAATAACTCTTCAAAATGCTAAAACACTTGTCCCAGAAAAAGATATTGCAGCTCAAGATAGTGCATTGTTTGTTAAGAAGCATGTATCATCTCCTCAGAAAGTCGTGTTAGGACAGTTGTCAACGTCTGAAAAACTCCCAACATTATCAAAGGCAACACAGACTGTGCAAAATTTGGTATTGCAAAAGAATCAAA
Organism: Meconema thalassinum; assembly: GCA_946902985.2. Classification (NCBI taxonomy): domain Eukaryota; kingdom Metazoa; phylum Arthropoda; class Insecta; order Orthoptera; family Tettigoniidae; genus Meconema; species Meconema thalassinum. The sequence goes on from OX336389.2 coordinate 130,314,648, forward strand.
AAGGACTATATAGTAATAGTGATGAGGATTATAATGATCATGATGAATATGATGATGATGATGATGATGATAATGATAATGGTTATGATGATGATGATGATGATGATGTTGAAGATAATAATGATAATGGTAATGCTTTGTTTACACCTAAAAAATCATTTGTAAAATTTGTCTACTGGAACAATCCAAGTAAGCTAATCCGGCGGCTTCAGCAACTGCATGTCTATAAACAGGCTGGTTATACTGAATATGAGGAAGAACTATTGGATATAGAAAATGAGCTTCGTCGTGCTAAAATTATTATGTAATGGATCCACATAACCGCTTAAACTATTTCTTAACAATACATGTTATATTTTCTACCACTATGCTACCATTTTGCTCTCACTTTTGCTATCACTTCAAACTGTACATATTAAATATAGAAGCCAAAGCTAAATGATTTTATTATCAGAACAGTTATAACCTTTGTAGTGAGCAAATCATACTAACAGGTTAGTTGCTACTATGGAACTTACTACAACTAACAAAGGTAAACAACGTGTACTCTATAAAGGCTACTCTTATAACTATAATCGTCAAAATGTAAAAGGAATAATATTTTGGCGATGCTCAAAAGAGAGGTCAAAAAGATGTCGAGGCAATCTAAAAAGTAGAAATGGTAAGGTTTTAAGTGTGAGTGATCATCATTGTGGTGCACCAAATGAAACACTGTTGGTGTCAACAATTAATCATGACAATGCTAAAAAGCTAGTACAAGAAAAAAAATGTTGCTACTCAAAATAGTGCAGTGTTTATTGAGCAACATTTAACCCCTGCTGTAAAAGTTATGTTTAATCCATCTTCCACATCTCAAGAGTCATCAACATCACAAACTATGCAAAAGGTTGTGTTGTTGTTGTTGTTGTTTTAAGGGGCTGAACTACATGGTTATCTACCCTTCATATGCAAGAGAATCAAAAAGGACTAACTAGTAATAGAGAAAAAAGAAATGTATTTTGAATGTAACTATTGTACAAGTACTTATATTAAATAAATAAAAATATTGTATGGGTATTGTCTGTTTTTTTTCTGTTTTTTTTTTCTTAATTGCTATACCCACGTCCTACTATATTAATGCCATTGTTAACCATCAACAATCTCCACCTATGTTCAGAAAGAAAGTGATCTTAAACAATACACTCTATCTATGGTTTGTGTACCGAGTATCATAATAATACAGTGTCGTCAAGCCATGTTCAGGCAATAGTAATGTTAGGTAAGGGGTTCGAACCCTTGCTTCCTTGTACAGGATTAGTTTTTACTCAACAGCAACCCATAATACTATACTTTGAAACATGTCACATCTCATTGCAAAATGTCAACTGTATCGTTTTCTAAGACCCCAGCTGCTGGCTAGTAGCTAGCAGACAGTGCAACAGAAACAGTGTCACCATGTTCATTCTAAAATAAAACAATATTTATTATTCTTTTTATTATTATTATTCATTAAGAGTAGTGTAAAGTTGTCTTTGTGACGTAACGGTTATAATAGTTAGCTGGCACTCTAAAGCTCTTGAGTTCAATTCGAGCTTTAACATAAAATTTTAAAAGTATATTAGAACTAAAACAGGTCTACTCAGTCTCGGGTGATTCAAATGAGTAGATGTGGTTTGATTCACACTTTAACGATAGAACACGACGGTTTTTTTTATTTTTTAAAATAATGATAGCCATTTGTTCATTTGTTTTTCATTTTCACAGTTCACACATTGCCATTTGTCAATTTTCCATGTACACGATTTGAAAATGTCAGTTTAAAGTTTTTGGATTTCATGATACGGAAACAAAAATTTTCCATTTTGTTGTTGTTTACACATTTGTCAATTTCCCATTTACATTTTTTAAAGGTCAGTTTTAAGTTTTTAAATTGTGTTGATATGGAAACATGGATTTCCTATTTTTTCCATATCACAGACGACACGTTTATGATTTAGTCCATGCTGAAAGTTTAGTTTTGTAAAACACACATTTGCTGATTAAAATTTTCTTGAAATTATTTTAATGGAAGTGCTTGGCCATGGCAATAGTGCATTCTATTTCTGTTTGTTTCCAAAAACGTATAGGACTACTACTACTACTACTACTACTACTAATACTACTACTGTAGGTAAGACTGTTTTACAAATTAACAACTATCTACCGCTGCATTTAAAAAAACACAAGTGTTAAAAAAAACTACAGTATACTATTTACCATGTGCTATATACATTAATTACCCCACCATCCTACCTTGCCGTGTTTGCTTTGGTTGAACAATCAATGCTACCCACACACACACACACACACACACATTTTCTCTCTCTCTCTATCATTCTATCTATAGTCATACATTCACACAACCATACCTGTCTTTGAAAAACAAATACAACCACGCTATTTATCCTTGACATGCACACTTATCCCAAATAACTTTTAGTTATACATTTAACATTTACTATTACAAAAAAATGTTTCCACTATTTTTACAATTACAAAAATGAATATTTATAAAATACTAAATCTACCGGTTACAAAGAAGCCATGTCTCTAAACAATAAAATATAGAAGTCACACCTCCACCTCGTGGTTATAACCCTATGGTAGGCTAATGCATAGGTCATTCATCTGCACTCATTTGCTATCCATCAATGTAAAAGTGCATTTTTTCTGTTCCATAAGATACAAATTTGATTGCTGGATTGTATCCTGCACTGTTTATGCGATATATAGCTTTGCCAGTTCATAAAACCGCTAGGTAGTTCTCTACATATAGCAATTTTACCACTGCTCTACCTACGCCTTTTGCTCTTTTGGCTTTCTTACAGTCTAGTGTGTGATAGACAGCATTAACTGTATATCAAACCCAGTTCACCTTTGTATTTGTAATCCAAGTAATAATTTGGAAAGACACAAATGTAATCAGTTTTGAACGTTATCTCTGTTTTGTTTTGTTTAATATGTTTATGACATGCATATTAACCTGAAATCGAACCCTGGTGAAAAGGCTAACAGCTTAACCACTACACCACCTTGCTCTTGTTTCTTAGTTTGACTCGTTCTAGGCATCAGACCTGGAAATCGAGTTAAGACCACCAGTACAAGAGCTAAAAGTGCTTAACACTGCAACTCTTAATGGATAGCTGGTAACATTATACAACCGGAAATGATTATATTTCTGTTAGCAATGCATTTTTGTCATCAGACTACTGGCTGAGCACTGACAGCAACACAGTTTAGTTTAGAACAAGCGAGTGTGTGTGTATAGATTATCAGCCTCAAGTATTTAAAGCTTGTTGTGTGTGTGTAGCGACCATCTTGTCCCGGTAACAACTGAGCATTTTTGTGTTTTAGCTATCATCTTTAACCAATCAATTAAAGATAGTCTACTCTTAATTCTTGAATCGATAAATCAGCGTTTGTGTGTACACCGTTCGTCATTTATTAACCCATACCTACAACCTATACTCTCTCTATACTGCAGTTTGATCTGAAAAACAAGTTTCAATGGTAAAAGACTTGTCAATCACCATACATGTAGCCTACACTAATTCTTTCTCTACCTAGCTATGTTTCATCACACACATGGTAAACATCTCACATGTTCGTATCCGATTATTAGTTTATAAAATCTCAGTTCGATGACCTTGATGTATTGGGTATTTTGGGTAAATTCATTGGCCATGAGAAAGGGTTGACCATTCTAAGTCCTATAACACCTCACATGTAGATATTCGATTATTAGTTTATAAAATATTAGGTCAATGACCTTGCTGTTTTTTGAATCTTTTGGGTAAATTCGTTGGTCATGGAAAAGGGTTGACCATCCGGAGTCCCATGACACCACACTTGAGCCTCTCTGATTATTAGTTTATAAAATCATAGGTCAATGACCTTGCTGTTTTGAATCCTTTGGGTAAATTCGTTGATCATGGAAAAGGGTTGACCATCCTGAGTCCTATGACACCTCACTTGACCCACTCTGATTATTAGTTAGCGAGATATTAACAAAAGTGCAGTTAGGCCCTTTTGACATAAATAAATTGTGCCCAACTCTAGGAATGGGTATTCCAAGATTCAGACACCTAGATATCAAGGGAAAGGCTACAGCCGCTTTTGAAAGTTGAGATATTTGAATATCGCGCTCCATTGCTTCTAGAAGCAATTGGAAAGAATATACCGCTAAGAGCATGTCAAGTGACGTAGCGAGTAATAGCAGAGGTCGAGGCTATTTATTGATTAAATAGTTAGCCATGGAGTAGAGACTTGAGACTTGGATCAGATTACTGGCACGGCCAAATGAAAGAGAATGCACTTAGTATCAAGTAAATCGGACCAGGGATACAAGAGATATGAGGATTTCCAGATTTCAGCTGATTCAGCGTGACCCTGACCGTTTTGAATAAAAGCCGGCCGGCTCAAGCAACTTCAGCTCACTTCGAAACTAGCACTTGCCTAGCAAGGTGCCGCTACGCTGAGCCAAGGCACATGGTTGCCGGATCTACGCAGAAGTTATTTTCAAAATTGTGATAGTCACAAAAGTGCTGCGCTACGAGTGGAACTTAGTAAGTTTTCGGCAGAGAGAATCACTAAGGTGATTGATATTTTTCTACAGACACTGGTGAAATATTTTTATTTCTACATGGACATATGCTAGACTTTGTCTAGAATAGTACTTTGTCACAGTCCAGTAATAACCTAATACTTGGATATTTTAGTCCAATTCAGTCAGTTTCATATTTGTAACTTGATAACCACTCCGATCTTTCAGTATATTGAAGGCCAGTCTATCACGGTGTTGTTCATTAGCCAACGCAGGGAAACTACATGTTGCTTCGCGCATGGTAGATGGTGTGAAGCCAGGCCCAGGGAACGATCTTCAGAAGAGCCGTTGATTGGTTTAGACTGTCAGTGTTTTCTTGTACTGAAACGATTACCGTGAGTTATGTTACAACTGACATATTTAAGAATATATCATTTAGATCTGACCCCATTTAAGCAAACTGCTATGGCTTTAATAGGAGCCAATATTAAAATGGATCAACAGTTACTTCAAACGTCAAGAGATATTACCACTATGTCGTGTTAGACAGATTGTGGGTATATAATGGCGGCCGATACAAGGATTATACGTGCTTGTCCGATAGGGCATGTCTATGGATAAATCTGGTACAAACCAGGTTCACTACGCTTCAAGACCATCAAGAAATGTAAGCCACATTTTGACTTTATATTATGCCTAGCTAATTGGAACAAACTATTTTTTTCTGCAGATGACCAACACATTTATTTTTCTTCGTATTTAAATCTTGCAATGATTTACGCAAGACATATTAAGAGTTATTCTGAGTATTTTCAGCACTCAGAACAGTTTAGGATCGATGACCGAGCATATCGAGCATTTATTTGAATATTTCATATTTTTGGGAAGTCACGGAAAACCGTCGATGTAACTGTAAAAGTTAAATTATTTTTTGTTGAGGAATGGATATTTTTTTCCATATTCGAAAGTTCGAACATGTGGATTCTCACATAATGAGATGATAATTAAATATATTTAAAATAATATAACTAATAATAATAATAATAATAATAATAATAATCCACTAATAATAATAATAATGATTTTTATAACTTTTCTAAATAATTCTTGGATATTATATTTTCTAATAATCATATGTATTGAGAGAGAGCCTATGAAGTAGTTTAATCATTTCTAGTTTGGAACAGGAGATTTTCCGAAGGAGAGTGGTTAGCGCAAGCCCGCATTCAACCAACATTTCAGTTCTGGTTGAACAGTTAATATTTGCAATGAGCATAGTATATTTTTCAGATAACACGGAGAGGCATGAAACGGGAAGCAAATGATATTTGTATCAAATAGGATATTTTTGTATTTATATAAAATCATGACGTAAATACATTCGAAAGTGAAATAAAGATTATCATAAGTATGGTAACTTCACGGGTTGAACTGAATGGTAAAATAAAATAAACTTTTGAGTTTATTAATCTTCCAGTGTTGATAACAAGCAGAGGCTTGATTTATTGTATAAATTTTGGGAAGAAAATTTATGTGTGGAGTAGTTGAAATGCCATTCCCAGGTGCGCATGTTTAAGTCGCAGGAATGAGGTTTTTATTCGAGCATCAATCAAATAGCAGGTTCGATGGCTCAGGTTTATAGAAGGAGTATTGGAACTACACATTTCGTCGTATGAATGACCCGAAGGTTATTTCTTAAAAACCATCAGTTCTTATTTCAACCTTGTTTACGGATTCCATTAAGACTTTGATTTTGCTAGAACCCGGATTTTTCATGATAGTAGTTTATTCCTCTTCAGAGGAAGACCTTTGCCGTTGTTGTTGTAATATTGTGTTCTTACACAAATAATAGAATGGGCCACTGCCAATTAAAAATAATTCTATAACCACGAATAATTTGAAGGATGTGTTCAATCCTAGTGCCATGAACTAAATGAATTTATTATGAAGCTACAATTCTTATTTCCGCATTCTGTCGAAGAATTGCAAGTTGTGTAAGTTGCTAAAATGGCCATGAATATAAATATTTTTTCTTAATAATGTTCCCAAGTGGATAATCAAATAGTTGAATGGTTCAACAATTTATTGATCAAGTTGATGATTCAGAAATCATATATTTTGTTAGGAACTTGAAGTTCATAATCGAGTCACATCTCGAAACGTTTAATGTCAGAAGAACAATTAATTTTTGTTGTGCTTCGCACAGTTCTTCGATGCTATGCTCAAGGTCAAATACTTTTCAGATGTTATTAATATGTGTAAATAATTTGTGTTGATTCAGAAATAATAATATTTTTTGACAATATATTTGTTAAAACTGGAAAAATAAGTGAAAGTTAAAAATTCTATGAACATTTATTCTACGAGTGTTAATATTATGTAAAAATTCAAACAGTGAACTACAGTATTTCCAGTAAAGACAATTAAATTTGAACTGGATTTAATCATGAATGAATATAATTTTGGAACACAGTCTACAGGACTAATAATCAGACTTGTGTTTCCAAAAAATAATTGTCCAATGTGTTTGGAATATCTCTGTACATTGTGTAAATAGGAGTGTGGGTCGCCACACGTGAATGATGCTGCTTTGAGCATTTTTGCAGTCAATTTTAAATTCAAAATAAAATGAGATAATTTTACATGATGTGTTATGCCCAGTTGAATCTCCTTCTATCCTTATTGTTGCATTGAGCCAAAAATCAGCAAAGCATTTTTTTCATTTGATGTCGTTTTTGCGATTAGCTTTAACCCATCTGGCGCTCCGGGATATTTTGACTCTCGTGCTGACTGATTCTTGGTAAAATGCATATGTGGTCGTGCGGACTCCGGTCTAAACGGGCACAAAATAATATATTCAAAAACAGAATGTCACCTCAAGTCCAACGACCTCTCATACAGGTCCCTAGCCTTATTGATTCATGAGATATTAAAAAGCTAATGACCTTAGATCTTTTGGGTAAATTCGTTGGTCATGGAAAAGGGTTGACCATCCTGAGTCCTATGACACCTCACTTGACCCTCTCTGATTATTAGTTAGCGAGATATCAACAAAAGTGTAGTTAGGCCCTTTTGACATAAATAAATAATATATTCAAAAACAGAATTTCACCTCAAGTCCAACGACCTCTCATACAGGTCCCTAGCCTTATTGATTCATGAGATATTAAAAAGCTAATGACCTTAGATCTTTTGGGTAAATTCGTTGGTCATGGAAAAGGGTTGACCGTCCTGAGTCCTATGACACCTCACTTGACCCTCTCTGATTATTAGTTAGCGAGATATTAACAAAAGTGCAGTTAGGTCCTTTTGACATAAATAAATAATATATTCAAAAAACAGAATGTCACCTCAAGTCCAACGACCTCTCATACAGGTCCCTAGCCTTATTGATTCATGAGATATTAGTTTTGGATCTTTTGGTAATTTTTTTAAAAATAACTCTTCTATAAATCATTATTCAAAAAGCCCGCCCGCTTACAAAAAAACCAAGTGCGCATGCGTAAAAACAAAAAACAAACATGTTAATTCATAGTAGCAATCGGCTCTTCACATGCGTTTCATGTGGAACAACGTTTAATTTCATCATAGCATTAGGGACCATAGGCTAGTCCATAGGGACCAATCCAAAGGGACCGGTCCAAAGGGATCAGTCCAAAAGGGACTCATCAACAAGGACTCATCCACAAGGACTCGTCCACAAGGACCTGTCCACAAGGACTTGTCCTCAAGGACCTGTCAACAAGGACTCGTCCACAAGGACTCGTCCACAAGGACCCGGCAACAATGACCCGTCCACAGGGACCTGTCAACAAGGACCAGTCCACAGGGAACCGCTCCCCCACCCTCTTCAAAAGCCATTAGTGGGCTTGCTAATTCATAGTGACTTTCCACCGCACACATGTCTCTTGTGTAGAACAACTTTTCATTCCATATTAGCGTTCAAACTCTCACATGTTGCAATTGGAAAGAGAGATTCTCTAAAAAAAAATACAATTCCACCGCCTATTAGGGATAGGTTTTATTTTTGGGGTTAAAATATGTTGTCCATAGGAAAGGGGGTATCATCCCGAGTTCAATGACACCTCATTCGTCAAAATCCGACCACGGGTTCGGGAGTTATCGGGCTGCCGCCATCTTGTGTGGAGGGTGTGGAGGTGGAGGGGCCAGAACCCCTGCAAATACACTACTATAACTGTTCCCGGGCGAAGCTGGGTCGGGTTGCTAGTCGGAATAATAAAGTGTTGGCCTAACTGAAGAATCGATTAATGGATTAGTAGACACGAGATAAGAAGAGGCGTTTGAATGAAAAATCATCGCTTAAGTCGAGTCACGCTTATTTTCGGAATGATGTATAGACATTTATAAAAGTTACTTTTTACCTAAATATACAATGTGTCCTTCCTTTTTATGTTAACAATATCCAAATAATAGTCAGTGACATTGAAAGGACAAACATCACTCAAATTGTGTAGGGTTTCAAATAAAAACACGAACAGTTTTCAGCAATGATTTTGCATTCTTTTTCAATGTTTACATTATTTTAAGACAGGGACATTTTTGTTTTACATTGTATCAGCCTCGTTTTCACAAAGAAGGTACACAATATATTTTAGTTAATTAAATGCCTGGTTTGCTTCTGTGAGAGAGTAGTGAAAGGAGCGAAGTAAGGTACATTGATTAATCGATTAAACAATTAATTATTCGCCCAACTGATTAACCTCTTAAACGACCAACTGATTAATTGGTGAAACGCACACTCGATTAATTGTTATTTGTAGCAAATAATCGATTTTTTTGGTTTCGATTATTCGATTATTCGAGGAATCAAATTAATCGATTAAAAGTACCAGCCCTATAATGAATGACGAGTGTGCGAAAAAATAAATAATTAAAAATCAAGCACGCCTCCGTGGTGTAGTGGTCTGCGAGCTTAGCTGCCACCCCGGAGGTCCGAGGTTCGATTCCCGGCTATGCCACGAAATTTGAAAAGTGGTAGGCCTATGAGGACTGGAACGGGGTCTACTCAGACTCGGGGGGTCCAAATGAGTAGAGGGGGTTTAATTCCCACCTCAGCCATCCTCGAAGTGGTTTTCCGTGGTTTCCCACTTCGTTTTCGGGCGAATATCGGGATGGTGCCTACCGTCAGGCCACGGTCGCCTCCTTCCCTCTTCCTTGTCTATCCGTCCCATTCTTCCCAACCCGTCCCATCCCTCATGAGGTCCCCTTTTCGCTTTGCAGGTGAGTCCACCTGGGTGAGGCGCTAGTCCTGCCTACCCAGTTGTATCCCCAAACTCGATGTCAAGCTCCAGGACACTGCCCGTAGAGGCAGTAAAGGTGGGATCCCTCGCAGAGTCCGTGGAAAAATCCTACCTGGAGGGTAAACTGACTACGAAAAAAAAAACAACGAAAAAAATCAAGAAGATTTGTAGGCTAAATACTTATACGTATTAAGCCATTTGGTTTGTAATGTTAACGCTTATAAAAGAAGAGCGAGGATGTCACTGAAGAAACGTATTTATACGTTATATGGCCCGGTAGTTTATTTCCCAGGGCCCGCATTAGCTCTTCACGGCACTGCATCCAAGTGACATAATTGCACATATTTCGCGACGTGAGATCATGAAGATTGGTTGTAATCCATCATGTAAAGTGGAGATTTCAATGAACAGTTCATTTAACATTACCGGAGCTGGGAATGCGCAGAAGCCGTAGGCCAGCATTGGGTTGTATCATATATAAAGATTGGTCGAGTCAATTAAGCCAAGTTCTCAAGAAGTGGAGGACGTAAATCTGGCCACACCTGTCTGCCAGCCATCGCCTGACAAGATCCCCTCCGAGCCCCTCTCCGCTCTTGCATCGCCACCTCTGACCTTCGCGGCCACATTTCCTCCTTCCACTAAATCATTTTTATTTGAGGGTACGAATACTCAACCACTCCTTCTCGTTAGAAGTTAGCTCTCTGAAGATTCCTCAGGAATCCTTCCAGAAGGCTGGCATAATGTTAAATGGCCCGTTGCTTACGATCTTCCATTTGCCGGATGTTGAGTTGGAGACCAGTACAGTCATCATCAATCATTAAGCCTAGGTATTGGACAAATCAAAACATTACCCCGGTAAGAAAAGGTACCGACAGCAGTAGCAACGCTCGCTAAAGCGCAGCACTAGTACATGGGGCCAAGCTCTCAGTGGACTCTGTAGACGTGGGTTGGAGCCTCACCGTCAGCCGTCCTCGAAATGGTTTTCCGTGGTTTCCCATTTTCAACTTCAGGCAAATGCTGGGACGGTACCTTCTGACAGGCCACGGCTGCTTTCTTCCACGTCCTTGTCTAGTTTCATTCATCTTCATTCATTTCAGCTCATGAGGTTGGCGTCAGGAAGGGCATCCGGCCGTAAAAGCCATCAGCGCATCTCATCCCCGACCCCGTTGGAAAACGGGAATAATAAGGGGTAGATATACACCCCGGTAAGAAAATTTGTCAAAGACATTGAGAGTGGTTGTACAATCCTTAAAAACATTGAAACTTATCAATTGCTGTTAGTGTTGTTAGCTGCCACCTCGGAGGCCTTGGTTCAGTTCTCGGCCCTGCCAAGGAATGTAATTCTAGTTTGATGTACCGGTACATGAATTGTGTCGATGACATTCCAGTGAGGCCATTGGCCAGTGGGCTACAGGAGTTTACTTGGTCTGCCTCGTTGCGTAGTGGATAGCATTCTTGGTTGTCACTGTGGAGGCCCGGGCTCGATTCCTGGCTCTGCCAAGAAACTTAATTCTGGTCTGAGGTCTGGATCTGGATACACTCAGCCTCGTGAGGCAAAACTGAGAAGAGGCAGGTTCGAATCCTACCTAAGCCATCCTGGAAGTGGGTTTCCGTGGTTTCTTACTTTTACTCCAAGAAAATGCTAGGCTACTTCCTGTTGTTGTTGATTCATTTGGGAGTTTTGCAACAAGGTGATCATGTAGCCCCGTGTACATTGATGTGTGTGGATTTGTCTCATAACCTGTGTTAATGTGATGGCTGTATTAGTGTGTGTATTTGTAATTCGCATGAGTATAGGGAAGAAAGCGGTCATGACCTTAATTTAGGAACAATCTCGGCCGTCACACGGTCCCAGTGAGGTTCAGTTATATAGGGAAGGCTCTCACTGTAGTAGCGGCGTTACAAGGATCTGATACTCTCCAGCGTTGTGCAACTTTATCTTAAAACTAGCAGTAGTGCCCGGCTTCGCCCGGTGGGTTTATTTGATTTATGGATGATAATGAATAGGTCTCGGATTTTTAGGTGCTAAAAATCGGGAAAATATTTATTTTTTATGTATTGAAAATACCTGAAATATGTGACAAAAAAGAAAAAATATTTAATTATAA